>JACMZG010000002.1:17495382-17507882 GCA_018340805.1 Microvelia longipes
AACAATATATAACCATTTTTAACAATGTTAGCAAAACGACTGGCTGTTAAATTAAAAATTAAAATTTAAAATACTAATTAAAGCCTAAATATTCTTTAATACTCTAACATAACATTGGTGTGTTTATAATTTTTAATTTTTCTTATTTATACCGTAGGTATATTAGAATAATAGAAAATTATGTATATAAATAAAACAGGTTAATTACACAAAAGTCCTTTATTGTTTAATATATAATAATAAGCTTTCGACTAAAAAATTAGTCATCATCAGAGTTTAAAAAAATATAAAATAAAAAACAATTTTACAAAATACTTCATATTGCACCTTGGTATGGTTTGGGTAAGACTATGTTTAAAAAACGTTAAAAACTGTTTTTTTTCTGCAATGTACAGTTTTTACGGTTTTTTTAAACATAGTTACCAAACCATACCAAGGTGCCAATATGAAGTAGTTTGTAAAATTGTTTTATTTTATATTTTTAAACTCTGATGATGACTAATTTTTAGTCGAAAGCTTAGTTATTATATATTAAACAATAAAGGACTTTTGTGTAATTAACCTGTTTTTATTTATATATTTTTTTATAAGTCCACAAAAAGAAACTTTTTAATTTGAAAATTATTGTGTTTGCAAAAAAATCCAAAACCAGGGCTGTCACCGGAATTGTCCGTTTCAAGTGTTTAAGACCTCCTGAGTGTTTTTACAAAGTTGTCTGTCTGCATGTGTGTGTGAGTCTGTATCATGTAGCTCCTAGTGTATTTATGCTAGCAGAGAGTTGAAACTTTGAACAGAAATCAGTTTACCGCTGTAGTTATGCTATTCTGAAATTTTTATGATCTCATTAGCCCGCAATAATGGCTCGGCAAAAATTTCCAAACATCATAAAACGCGGGAAAATAATGCGATTTGATTGAGATTTGGTACACATGTAGCCATTTATAAGACTACCATATGTGCTAAGTTTCATCGCATTATTTCAATTTTTATCAAATTACTTATGTACGTTTTTTAAAATAAAATCGGAAAATAATTCAATCTGGCGCGGTCGAATATCTAGCACGTTGGAATCACCAACAAACTTTTTATAATTTTGTTTTCAAAATTTTCAGTAATTAGCCGGATTGTTGATAAATGAAGCCTATTTCCGTAATCTGCACGCGCTTTTTGTTAATCTCAAGGAGATTTACATTCTCTCAACGATTATTTTAATCTAACTTGGTACTACTAACTACTGTTAGCGTCAATGTTGAATGTCAAAATATAACACAAAATATTGACGTCTAACAGTAGTTATGTATGTACCAAGTTAGATTAAAAATAAATCGTTGAGTGAATGTAAATACTCTTTGAGATTAACTAAAAGAGCGTGCAAATTACGGAAATAGGCTTCATTTATCACAAATCCGGCTAATTACTGAAAATTTGAAAAAAAAATTATAAAAAAAGTTTGTTGGTGTGAGCCACGTTCTAGATATTCGACGCGCCTTATTGTGTTAAAATTGAGTACAAGTATATACCTTTACGTAATAAATAAGTACAATACGTTTACTTTCAATACGTGCAATTAAACAATTTTATTTGGAAAGTAGCCAATCAAAGCTTACTTTACTCTTTTTTCATTTTTCAAAAATTGCAGTTTTTAAGTCTACCGTTGAAAATAGAACAGGAGTACTTAAAAACGCCTGAAACGGATAATTCCGGTGACATCCCGGTTTCGGATTTTTTTGTAAGTACAATACTTTTCCTTCGGTATATACTTTCCTTATACCTTCGGTATAAATGAGGAAAAGTAAAAATAAAAAACGACAAATATTAGTTTGAAAACACACAGGAGCTTTATTCGAGAATGACTATTTTTTCGAAAAATTAAATTTTTCGTCAAATGACGTGTAAATACACCTATCTTTAAGTCCATCAGGGACACCCTGTATAAAATAAATTTTACTTTAAGCTGCCAACCAATATAAGCAACACCTATAGATTTAGAAGAGCTATGAATTATCCTCATATTTAAGTAAATTATTAAGAAGAAGCAAAAGTTTAAGGAAATATACGAAATTTTCATCTTAATCTTTAGCATTTTACATGATGTTACCTGATTAACAAGTTTTGGGATAAGAGGGGAGTGTAGGGGGGGGGGTTGAAACCCTTTTACTGACGTTATCTTAAGTATTATCACGTTTTGTCGGTTTTTAAAACAGCTTATCAGTTTAATTTAGTTTGGCTTGAAACCAATTAAGATAAAGCGTTAAGGAAGGATGAAAGATTCTGGGAAACTGATCTCCAGCTTGGGGAAGAAGGTTATGAAATCATGCCACGTTTTTTAGCGGCAATAAACCCTATAAAGGGCGACCTTTTCTATTAAAAAAAGCTACTTCTTGGGGTTGGAAAGTTTCCATTGAGTTTTTGTGATAAATGGTGTACAGCGTTTAGGATTCTTTTAAGTTTTAATCTTCAAGCCTTTCACAAAAAGTTTTTAATGTTGAAATTATGATATAAAATTTTGTTTCTTCGAGTCCACTTCCAAAGTGTATCCTAAAGTTGGCGATAATTTATTTAAACAATAATTTTACATAAACTGAGAGCGTAACCTGGGATGCGAACCCCAGACCTCCGTGGTGTCAAAGGTCAGTGTAAAGACTAACGCTCAAACGACCTCGGCCACGGAGGCGGTCAATCAATTGTAATATACAAGAGTCTAATCAATTGTAATATACAAGAGTCCAACCAATTTTAATATACAAGAGTCTAGTCAATTGTAATATACAAGAGTCTAACCAATTTTAATATACAAGAGTCTAATCAATTGTAATATACAAGCGTCTAATCAATTGTAATATACAAGAGTCTAACCAATTTTAATGTACAAGAGTCTAATCAATTGTAATATACAAGAGTCTAATCAATTGTAATATACAAGAGTCTAATCAATTGTAATATAATCCATACATTGATTTTTATTTTAAGTCTGTTTGTAGACTAATAATATTGCGAAAAGTTTTTTTTGGCTGAAATAAAGATTTTATTATTATTACAATTATTATTATTGTAAATATTACAAATATTATAATATTATGTTTTACAATAAGGATTATTTGTAAAAAGTGATATTCGCTATCAGCTGAGAATGGCCCGTGAATCTATATTAGATTATCTGGCCACTTGCTTCGCCACACAACTCTAAAGTGTCCTTACATCCATAAGATATTAGTCAAAAGCGTCTAAGAGATATTGTTGCTAGATGGTTGAAATGAGGTTTTTATCTCTCCCTAGTTACCATTACATTGTCCTGCATTCAATCAACCCATACATCCATTCTGGGACACGAACCTGTAACAATATTTTTGGGATATGTATGTTCCAAAACTTTCTCATCGATGTGGTATTTATTTTCATAACCACTTTTCCTTATCCAATACAAGAAAGCAAAATATGTATAGAGATATAGTATACTAGAGGGGACATAGCCTATCTCAATACATTGGCTCTCAGGGGCTCTGTGTAACCTCATTGAAACCTCTTTCAAGAGTGAGTTAAGGTTATAATAAATAAATTGATTTTCACTTCTCGCACATTGTTTGTGTTTTGATTTGTATTTTTAACATTTTCCTACATAAGTTATTGTAATTTTGTACTGATTTTTTTATATTGATTTATAATCGAAGGTTCAGGTTACTTTTTTCGATTGTTTCACAATTTAACCTATAGGGCCCCCTCTAGTAATAATATCTCCATATACGTATTAAATGAATAGCAAATATTACACAATACAACGTAATACTGAGTGTAACATGTAGTTAGTTCATATTCAACATATAAATAGAAAAATATTCAACAAAAGATACAACATAGCTTGTTTCATACATGTAACAATAAATTTTATAAAGTTTCAACATAGTAAAAGGGAATAATAAAGTTAATAACTACATGAAAGGGCCTCAAGCCGTTCTATCTGGTTGCAACTTCACTGTATTATCCGCTGAAAAGCGGTTTATAACCTCAAATACATCAATATTAAACAGAAATCTATGTTTAGAAGTGCATTATATTTCGCATTTCTTTATGTAGATATACATTTTGTTTTAAAATGTATCCTCTGATTTTGTAAAGAATTGAATTTTAAATGTTAATTAAGAACAAATAATGTATTTAACAAAATATTGTTTTAATTATTTTAATGGATTAAAACTGGTTGTACCTTTTTATTTAAGGGGGAATATATAAACTTTATTCTAAATTTTTGTTACACAAAAAAAGAGATACTGTTACTATAACATGAATTTTGAAACATTTGAAAAGTGGCCTTAACCTCTTCGATACTTAGTAACATAGAGATATATACTAGAGGGGTCATAACCTCAATACATTAAAAACCTGATACATCTTTTTGGGGCTCTCAGGGGCTCTGTGAAACATCATTAAAACTTCCTTTAAGAGTGAGTGAAGCTTATGTAGATCAATCAATTATTTCCGTCGTCCTACACATTTTTGTGTTTTGATTTGTATTTATAACGTTCTTCTATATAAGGTACTGTAATTTTGTACTGATTATTTGATAATATTTATAAGCAAAGGTTGTCAGGTTACTTTTTTAATGTTTTAAAATTTAACCTTTAAGGCCTCTCTTGTAATAATAACTCTATGCTTGATAATCAATAAAGCAGAGCCCCAAAAGATCTTTCAAGCATAGATAGGGCATGCCCATGCCCTCTCTATGTTCTAGTAGTTATATGTTTCTATGTTCAGAAACATTTTTTACTTTCCTTATTTATATAGAAAAAGTATTGTGTTTGCGAAAAATCCGAAACCGGGATGTCACTTGAATTATCCATTTTAGGGGTTTGTTAGGATTCCTGAATGTGTGTGCGTGTGTGTCTGTTATCATCGTAGCACCAAGTGTATATACGCTATAGAGTTTTTTTTATCAGCAATTTTTATCGGCTCCCATGCTAATCCTGTGATAAAAAAAGTTTTGATCACCTCTTCGTTTTCCTGCCATTGGTATGCCAACCTTACAACTTTCTCTTTGAATCGCGAATACTAAAAAAGCATATCTAAAGATTATCTTTTTGGATGAATAAAAACAAAACATAAGAAACAAAAATACTATTTTGTATTTTACTTCTTACTGACTATCTGCTAAAACTTTTAAAACTCGTTAACATGATGTATGGGTACTTAAGCTCCATTTGCACCGCCCTCACCGTTGTTTTAATGCTTCTTTCCTTATGAGCCACTCTGTTCTGTTGCTCCTTTAGCTCTAGAAATACTTGCCCTGCTACTTTAGCTGTGTCAATCTACCCTGATGCTCTAAGTATAAGCTCTTAAGCTTACACAACCTCTTGAAAATTGCACTTAGAGCTTTCAACGCTAAAAAAGCGAAATAAGTACAATATATTAACTCATTTAAACTATAACGCGTAACTATTTCTTTTATTAAAATAGTTGATTTTGTATAATTCTTAGACTCAACCGTATTTAAAAGTTTTATATTACTTTTAATTTTCCATACTGTATGAAGTAAACCGCATTTATAGGTCCTATGTAATTTATACTCTATGAATAGAACATCATCTATAAGTTCTATATAACCTCTAATTATACATACTCCATGGAAAAATACCGCATTTATAGGTCCTATGTAATATATACTCTATGAATGAACATCATCTATAAGTTCTATATAACTCTAATACATACTCCATGAAAATACGCATTTATAGGTCCTATGTAATATATACTATGAATAGAACATCATAAGTTCTATATAACTCTAATTATACATACTCCATGGAAAAATACCGCATTTATAGGTCCTATGTAAATTATACTCTAAAATAGAACATCATCTATAATTCTATATAACTCTAATTATAATACTCAATGGAAAATAACGCATTATAGTCTAAGTAATTTATACTTATAATAGAACATCATCTATAAGTTCTATATAACTCTAATTATACATACTCCATGGAAAATACCGCATTTATAGCCTATGTAATATATACTCTATGAATAGAACATCATCTATAAGTTCTATATAACTCTAATTATACATACTCCATGGAAAATACCGCATTTATAGGTCCTATGTAATATACTCTATGAATAGAACATCATCTATAAGTTCTATATAACTCTAATATACATACTCCATGGAAAATACCGCATTTATAGGTCCTATTAATATATACTCTATGAATAGAACATCATCTATAATCTATAATAACTCTAATTATACATACTCCATGGAAATACCGCATTTATAGTCCTATGTAATATAAACTCTATGAATAAACATCATCTATAATTCTATATAACTCTAAATAACATACTCCATGGAAAAATACCGCATTTATAGGTCCTAGTAATATACTCTATGAATAGAAATCATCTATAAGTTCTATATAACTAATTATACATACTCCATGGAAAATACCGCATTTAATAGTCCTATGTAATAATACTCTAGAATAGAACATCATCTATAAGTTCTATATAACTCTAATTATACATACCCATGGAAAAATACCGCATTTATAGGTCCTAATGTTAATATATACTCTATGAATAGAACATCAATCTAAAGTCGATATAACTCTAATTATAATACTCCATGAAAAATACCCGCATTTAAGGTCCTATGTAATATATACTCATCATCTATGGAACATTTATAGGTCTATCTCTATTTTCTATATAACTCTAATTAATCATACTCCATGGATTCCGGTTTTAGGATTCGGTTTAGCTCTTATAGAGTGCAGATGTTTTTAACGGTGCTCCGTTTTAATTGAAGTTTTTTATGGTTACTCTACAAAATTTAGTGAGGTATGGCGATAGGATTATCATCCATACGTAAGAGGACTTAAACGAAGTGAATTTATAAACTATGTTATTGTAAAGACTTTTTCCGGACTTAAAAAGTAAGTAAGTTAATCCTATCTATTAATGATTAATAGCGATTTATTTTCCGCGAGGACAGTGTGTTTTTTTATGCTTGTATTAAAATATAAGTATTGGTCTTTTATATTACGCAAATAACGTACCATTCTGCATTAGATATGGGCAGTAAATAAGCCATTAAGTAATATAATAAGTTAGTATTATTACCCAAGCTTTGGACCAGTGGAGACGTGTCGCGTACAGCAAGACCGGCACGCGGAACATCGCTAGGGTGGTGACCTACTTAGGGGACTCTGAATATTTTCTTTATTCAGTCAGCATTTCTGTCTTAGACTTTTCTTATTCTATTTCTATTATTAAATTTCATTGATTTTATAATTGTAAAATCTCTAGAAATCTTTTACAAAATAGATCAGATTTTTTAGACCCAAAAATCTTTTCCTCCTTTTTTCATTAAAAGGACTGAATAAGATCTTTCCTATGAACATATGTTTTGAAAAGTGATTTTTAGTTTACTTATTTATCATAAGTAATAACAACCAACATGAGTTGTAGCAGCTCCCGGCCACTCTTAGGGAGCGATAGCTCAGCGGGATACCAGTGCCAAACTCCAGCTGATTTTTATAATGAGCTAAGGAGCAACACAGCCAAGAAAGGACCATTTGTGAATGGCCGGTCATCTACCTCTTCAAGTGAGAGATGGGAAAGTTTAGTTCATGTAACTCGAGTTCAGCGTTTAGTGTGTTCTCAGACCGATCTAGTAACACAGGTTATGATTCTGTCTGGACTGAAAGTTATAGATCCCTGTCCCTTAGTCCAGGGTCGTCAGGTTACGGCTCCGGTTCAGTTTTTGCTGCAAACGCAGCCTGGGGAGCTATTGACAGTTGGGACGTATGTTACAATAGACCAGTAATATACAAAGACAATACGGCCATAGTCCATGAAGGCTAGAATGCAAAGGTATCGCCTTAGCCAGCGCATTTACATCGGCCTTGATGAACCTTGCTCCACCTATTACATCTAGAGAGAATGTAGTCACTCAGATAGTATACATTAAACCCCAGAATATAAGCAACGATGGAGGATTTCTCTCCAACCTGGTTCGAGGACTGGCCCCGCAACCAGAAGAAAAGAAACTGTTGTCTGCCGAAGACAAGGAAATAGCGGTCCAAAATTGGACAAAGCAGGGCAAATTAATCAAAAGAGGCACTACATAAAAAAATGGAGACGTAGATTACTGAAAGAACAAGTAAAACAAAAAGGCACGTTGGAAGCTAAGTATAAAAAATGGAAAGCCGATCTGCCCTTTGCCGAAGCCAACCGACTTTACAAACTTGAGAAAGATAAATTTGACATAGAATATGCACAGAGCCTAGAAACTATTATTAGAGTGAAAAGGATGAGCTGAGGCTCGTAATTTGTCCGGACGGGACGTTTGAAACGGAGTCAATATACCCGTCAACCGGTCAAAACTGTACTGACGCCACGCAGCAACACATCCGAAAAAATACCTGATAAACCTAAGGATAGAAGTCAAAAAGGATTCTCAACTGCTGTCCTAGTATATTCTACTAGGGGGTAAACAAACATCTAGTACATCAAGCAGCGATTCAGAATCAGAAAACAATAAAAGGAAAAAGTCAAAGAAAGGCAAATTAAATACAGGAAATACCAAGAAGAATGAAGAAGATCTAATCAAATCCCTACCACTATGTTCATATAAAATCAATACTATCAAACCGGGGACTGAAAGGAGGCAACAAAGAAGACAGATCTTCGGATAATGAAAAGCCTATAGAACCATCCTCTGATCCGGCAAAACTCTCCAAGCAGCTAAAATGGACCACGAAGAAAAAAACGATTCAGAAACGGAATTTGTTATATCTGAAGTTAAGGTTACCGTCCATGCGGAAGACAATCCAATTGGCCTTACCAGCACCGGCAAAGAGAATAAAGAAATCAAATCATCCACCAATCTTGATCAGTCCATTTCTAAACTAGAGGACCTACTTAATCACTTGTGTCTTATGGGGAAAATAAGTCAGCAGGAACAAGTACGAATCTACTTAGCAGTGACCGAGATCAGAAAACAAGCCTCTAGTCTAGAACTAGAACTTGTAAAGACCAAGAGCATAGTTATATTAATGCTATAAAATCAGAAGCAAAACTGTTACTATCGCAGTATAATCGTACTCAGCACGATATGGTAACACAGATCGATCCAGTTATTTCCACAGATAGTGGAATAGACAATACAGTCAACCCAGTTTCATCATTAAGCCTAAATGTTGATAGCTCAAATTTCTCACCATAACGAAGAAAAACAATGAGCATCTAAATAGATCCTATGCCTGGATCGTGCAGGACCAAAATAACTGCCTAGCGCCAGCCATAATCAAGGAGAAAGGTAAAAACAGCACGGAGAAAATTTCAACACCAGAAAGAATGACACCGGTTCCGCCAAAACCAATGCCAAGAAAGTTTTCTATACGAGAAAGAGATGACAAAGAACCCGACCCAGAGAGAGCGATTATAATACACTGGAAGGATAAAAACAAGACTGAAGATCAAAAGGAGTTGCTTAGGCGAACTATATTAACCAAACTAAAGCCTAAAGTTCCTCATGTAAAGGTTGATAGATTCTATCCGAGACATAAAGGCCTTGCATATGTAGTAGAGGGAGAAACCAAAGAAGATGTCGCTGACATTAAAGCGTGCCCAGACATAGAAAGTCTTGGATTATGTGTTAAAGACTATTTCGATCTTGAAACTATCCAAATTAAAGACATAGAAAAAGACTATGACCCCAAATCGATCATAAAAGACGTGTGGAAGAAACTGGAGACACTAGGCTTTGCTCAAGAAGAATTCGGCCATTTCGTAACCACCAAATTCTGTCTACCGTGTCCATGGTCTAGAAACAGAGGGGTAAGATGGATTTTAGAGCTACCTACTCCCTTAAAAGAGCTCTAATAAGGAAAAAAAATCTATATAGATTGGGCTAAGTCAGAAGTTAGTAACTACATTAATGTAATTAGATGCTGGAGATGCTTAAGAATAGGGCACGTCAAACAAAGCTGTGACAGTAAAGAACTAGCGTGCGCTCATTGCTCAAAAATAGGCCATACAGCAAAAGACTGCCCGGACAAAAACTTAGCCCCTTTCTGTGCGCCTTGTTACTGTAAAGAAAGGCCAAGTAACCATAGTATTACTGATATGGGCTGTCCAGAATACGTCCAAGCTAAAAATAAGCTGAGATAGGGTTTATTCAACACCCTCATTAAATTTATTTACTATTTAATTACTTATTATATATTACTTATTTGCATTATTATCATTATTATTAATCATTAATTTATTTATAATTTATTTGTCATTTATTCTGGGTTGAGACGTCCCAGAGACGTAGGGCTTCAGCCTACATCCTAAGTCTCTAAATTAAATTAATCTAGAACTGAAGCCTGAAGCATATCTAAAAGGATCTTCTGCTGGACCCTTAAAAGCGCAAGCTTGCAGCAGATAGGGGAAGGAACCCCGATTCAATAAACCAAACATGCTAGGGAAAACATTTGGTTTTTTACCCCAGGTGGGCAAGGCAGATACTGTCAAATCCCACCCCGAGAAATCGGGCTGCTCCACGGATTCTGGGGGAGCACACTAGCACCAAACCCCAATAGCGAGTGAGTCACTTGGCTCCGCCACATGCTACAAGTGATAATAGTAAGGATGACGTAAAAGATAAGCCAAAAGCTGTAGAAGGAGATAAACAAGCCCAGAATAACGAGAGCGCTTCGCAAAAAGATAATACAGAACAAACGAGCCTGCTGTTCACATCCTAAACTCTCAAAGGATGGAAGAAGAAGAGCTGTTAAAATGTAAAAACCGTAAAGGCTATGAAGAAAACAGTTGAAAGACAGCGGAACATAAGCCAACGTCAAAAGAAGCGTTTTGTTGTTAGAGGAATCGCTGGAAGTTATGGAAAACCTCCGAAGAACAAGGATTGCGGCCGAGGAAAGAGAAGCAATAAGCCAAGCTACTCAAACCACTCATCCTCAGCAAAGAAGCCAGGAAACACTAAGGGGGAAAAGACCAGCAGCTTCGCCCTAAAGAAGCAGGAGGAAAAGAAAACTAAGAACGAGAATCGGACGAGGAATCTGACTCCTCTGACTCAGATGACGGAAAGAAAATAGAAGACACTGATTCTGACGGATCTGATACGGACGCGTCAAGGCCCAACTCAGTCTCGTCTACCAGATTCGAAATCGAGGAGGAAAAAAGAAAAAACAGCAAGAGAGCAAAAACGGAAAAAGGAAAAAAGAAAAAGAAGAAGACAAAGAATTAAGAGAAAAGAGACTGAAAGAAGAAAAGAAGAAGAAAAAAGAAGAAAAGAAGAGAAAAGACAAAAAAAAGAAAGAAGAAGAAAGAAAAAAGAGAGAAGAGGAACAAATAAGGAAGAAAAACGTAAAAAAGGGAGGTTAAAAGACCTAGATCGGAAGCAATTCTAATCAAACCAGTAGAAGGTAAATCGTATGTAGAAGTTCTGAGGGAAATAAGAAAGAACATAAATCCAGAAAAACGGAGACGGAAGTAAAGTCTATTAGGAAAACTCGAAATGAAGGGATCTTTATTAGAACTAGGCCCGAACAGCAAAAATAAAGAAGCCTTCCAATCTAGCATAGAGCAGTTCCTTGGATCAGATGCGACAGTGTCGAATCTCCAGCCTAAAGGTTCAATAGAAATTATGGGCCTAGACTCTCTCACAGAGCCAGAGGAAGTCGAACAGGCCCTTTCTAGGGATCTGCCTGGGATAAAGGATGTTAAAGTAGGACTTACGACTCCAAATGAAAGAGGACAAAGGATTGCGATTGTAGATATGGCTGAAGAACTAGCAGAAAAAATTGTAGACGCCGGAAAAATAAAAATTGGATGGCTTGTTTGCAGAGTAAGGAGAAGAGCCGTGGTGAAAAGATTTCGATGTTTAGGCTATGGCCACATGGCTCGTAACTGCAGAGGACCTGACAGAAGTAAACTATGCTACAAGTGTGGTTCAGAAAATCACAAGGCCAAAGACTGTACCGAACCCGAAAAGTGCGTTCTCTGTTGAGAAAAACCCAGATAATACCGAAGTTAATCATGTACCCGGTACCGGGCGTTGTAAAGTTTTAGAGAAGCCTTAAAGGAAGCCAAACAGCGCGCTATGATGGCTCGAGTTTTACAAGGAAACATGCATAGAAGTAGACTTGCAGACGATGTACTGCACCAAATGGTCCAAGAGAAGAAAATCGACATTGTCCTAATTAGTGAACAGTATAGAAATAGGGATCTTACTAATTGGTTCAGACCTCACTGAAACAGCTGCTATATGGATAACTAACCCAGGGAAATTACAAACCAAAAAAAAACGGCAGAGGCAGAGGATTTGTATGGACTGAATGTATTGGGACAACATTTATATCTTGTTACTTCACCCCAAACGAACCCATACAAGATTTTAGAGATAAGCTGGACGATCTCGAGTACCAAATAATGCAGAGATTAGAGCAAAATCTTATAGTAGCAGGAGACTTCAATGCAAAAGGACTCGAATG
>JACMZG010000002.1:17512882-17642536 GCA_018340805.1 Microvelia longipes
TTTATTGCTTCGAAAAATATGATATAGGGCTTTGATCTTTCTCATGACTGTCTTAGTGGTCAAAAACATTGGGTGTACAGATTGAAAAGTTGACTTAACGTCTAGGTACAAGTAGTATCAACTTTTGTCTCGTGGTCTCAGAATACAGTTCGCAGTTAAGCCTGATTAAAAAACGCCTCTTGTTTATAGACGGTTGCTTTTTGATTTTGTTGTTGTAACGAGATTCTGTCATTTATTATATAGTTATGTATTTCTGTCATGGCATATTTTTAACCTCGGCTCGCAGGTCCAATTCGCTGGTTTTCTCTGCTCGCCGTTGTCCCTCCAGGAACTACGGACCTTACTATTACCTGGCTTTGTACGTCGGCAAATAAATTTCTTAAAACTTAAAATCGCTATTTTAAGACGAACTGCATATTCATTGATTACAGTAAACATTGCATGTAAGATTAATAATCATTTACTCAAAGTGTGTGAAGGAAGAAGAAAGAATGTTTTCTCTGTAAGAGAAAGCTTTATTAGATCTCGAGGCCGACACCTCAAGGAACTTAAATTAGTTAGCTCCTGAGGATTACCGAAGAAGTTAACATTAAATAATTTTTTATGATTAAAACTGCGTTTATAAAAGTTACGACGCACGAGGAAAAGCTACGGTTTTATACTAAAATGTTTTTCCCTTTATCCCTTTTCTTCATCCTGTCTCATTATTCATTTTAAAAATGTTATTTTTTGTCCTCAATCCCTATTATCCTAGGCTAAAAAAAATCCAGTCTCCTATCCTAATTCTAAATTCATAGAGAACGTCCCCAAACTACACCTCTAACCAAATTATTTAAGCTTTCTTTTCTTCTTTTCCCCTTATCTTTCCCCCTTAGAAGAAAAAGATGGCTGTTACTCAACATCAATTTAAATTCATAAGCCGCTTAAGGAGATGGAAACAAGGTTAACAAATGATTTTTAAGGATGGATAAAGGATGTCTAGGGAACGTAGCTCTGGTAAGCTTTAAACGTTTTGTCTTTCATCCTTCGATTCAAGATAACACTATTTCTCACATAAATTTACTCTTTGTATTATGATTTACGAAACATAAAGAGCACGTCGAGTCTAAGAGACTTAGAAATCTTAAAGCTAAAGATAAGAAAGAGTTACTCTTTTCTTTTTATAAGAGACCCTTGGAAAAATTTCAAACTAGATAATTGGTTATTTCGAGATATCTCCTCTATATTCTGATCAAAATCCCCAAAAATAACGAACTGGAGCATTCGATGTTCTTATTTTTTCAAAAGGTGAGGGATTTGATCAAAATATCAAAATGGGGTAAGTCGGAATAAGCAATTATCGTGTTTTAAAATATCCAATAACCAAGCCAAATCTACTAGATCTAATATAATCTACTAAATTTTATTTTCCGGTGGAAATTATTTCCAAGACACTCAGACATCCTATGTGGGTCCATTAGTCCATTGTACCCGATCTACGAAAATAGGGGCGCCCTTATTAATTTTTAAAAATCTAAGTTTGTAAAACCTCCTCTATGGATAATTCCATCTTCTTCAAAATTGCCACTAGAGAGCGTTGAGTTCTTTTCTACTGTGGCCAGTATTTAATGTCAAACATGCTAAGTGGTAATATGGCTCAATAATGTTTAAGACATTAATCACGTTAGATTTAAGCCAAATAAACGGTGTAGAGGATCATGATGGATAGGACACTTCATGATGGACAATACATTTCACGATGGATTAGACATTTCAAGATGAATAAGAAAATTCATGATGGATAAGACACTCCATAATAAATAAGAAATTCATGATGGATAAGACATTTCATGATGGATAAGACATTTCATGATGGATAAGACATTTCATCATGGATAAGACATTTCATGTAGTCCAAAGAGTTGCATGTTGTATTCATCTTTTAATTTTAGTTGCTCTATCAATGTACAATACGATGGTAGGGCGGCGAGTATTTGGCAAGTCTGCCATTCCATCAGAATAATATTTAGTCTAGCAGTGCCCGATTCTTGTAGAATAAATGAGGAAAAGTAAGAAGAAAAAAAAAAACAAACAAATTAACCTGAAAGTAGAACATTTCTCTCTGACCACAGAAACAAAAGGAAGTATAATGGCTTTCTTCTTTCTCTCCAGGACTGACTGAAGACACAGGATCTCAGCCACAAGAGTTTTGCCTGCAAAACAAATAACTATTAAGTGGAGAAAAAGGAGAAAAGTAACACATCAATTATTGAGTATTATGTTTGAAAGATATGAAACTGGAATGTCACCAGAATTATCCGTTTCAGGAGTTTTGAAGGTCTCCCAAGTGGTTTTTACAAAGTTTTCTGTTTGTATGTGTGTGTGCCTGTTATCATGGTACCTCCCAGTTTAATTATGCTAGAGAGTTGAAACTTTGTACAAAAAATCAGTGTATTGGTGTAGTTGTGCTATCCAAAATATAATTTTTATGGCGTCATTAACTCGCGATAATATCTCAGCAAAAAAATCGTGGAAAAATGTTGCAATCAATAGGAAATTAAGCACGCATGTAGCTATGTATAAGATTACAATACGTGCCAAGTTTCGTATCATTATCAGCATTAGTTCAATTTTTATCAATTGTCTTCCGTATGTTTTTTTAAAATTATATAAAATCGGAAAACAATCTAATTGTATTAAAATTCGGTACAAGTGTAAACAAGTTAAAAAGGTTGTATTTACCGCAAGTTGAAAAAGCAATTGAAAGAATCAGCAACCGTAAATACTTGCTGTTGGATATGAATATCCCGGGACCGGTTTCGGCATAACGCCTTAATTAAGTGTATACCTTTACGTAATAAATAAGTACACAAAAATTCGTTTCATTACGACAAGTATATCCATAATTTGTGTAAGATCATAAAAGTAAAGCAGCATCTAAGTTGTCAGTGCCTGGATGGGTGTCCACATGGAATGAAGCGGATGTATATACTATCTGAAAACAAGTGAAGCGAGTCCTAAGTATAAGGAGGATGAGGATAGCAAATCCGATGCGATGAGGAAAAGTTCCCGAAGTACCCCTTACCCGATTTTTGCTATTTTTTTAAGAAAAGCAAGAAGAAATGAAGTTCAATTAGGATGAGATTTTTATACGAATTGAGTCAAAACGTTTCCTGCTCTGTAATACTTACAAAACGATAACTTACGTAATGAGTACGTAAATTTTGTGTCGCGCTGTGGTCATCATCAGTCCAAGCTATCGTTTCCAAAAAATATTAATGATGTTTACTGCATATAACTCTCCCCTATCAAACCATATTACTGACAACTACTTCCCTTTAATATTATGAAATATAAAAGTAATAAATATATAGGGCCAATGAGTTCGAAGTTTAAGAATGATTTAATTTTCTTATCTAGTCAAAGAGTATTTTATAATTTTATTACTTGTAACTTATTTGCTTAATTAATTTTTTTGTTCTCTCAGAAATAAAGGTATGCTTTTTCTCTTTAATTTTTTATTTGACCTCCTTAGCGCTTAATTAAGAGATGCAAACTTAAATTGAACCCTTTCAAAGGTCGAGAAAAGTGGAGAGGGGGTAACCCCAGACAGTCATCGCCCTAAGACTCGCTAATGATCCTAAGTACTCATCAGATTAATTTCCCTTGATAATTATTAAATCAGAAGAAAACTCAAGAAACAATTTTTATAAGAATAAAAAAGAATCAGTGTTGACAAGATAAGAATAATATCTTTTATTACTATGAAGAAGTTGTCAGTCTAATGGGAATAAAAATGTCTAGTAACTTTTATAAAACAGGCTAGGTAACACTGGTTTTTGACTCGTAGGTTCTAACTAATTATTTGTTTGCAGGTTTTTCATTTGAATTTTTCTTTAAATAATCTCATTTGCATGGCATATGCATGACAATTGAATAAAATCGGGTACGGGGTTCCTCGGAACATTTCCCCACCACATCGTATTGGCTACGCTCATCCTCACTGAATCGGATCCGCTTCGTCTGCCCTTAGAATAAAAAAAAAATCGAATTAACACTGCAACAAGTCTTCGCTTCGCTTTTCCTCAAACAGTAAATACAATCGGGTTTTTCCAGCGGTCACACATCTAGTAGATTCACTTGCTGAATTGAAACAGACCTTAATGAAGTATAATCATTTATTACGATGTAGGATATACTTGTAAATCGCAACATTTTTACGCTCTAAATAAATTTTCAAAATGTTTGATCAGTCATTATTGCCGGCTATGACACAATTAATAATTTCGCACTGGTGTCATTACGAATGGCGAGTGCATTGTTAGCACTTAGTGAAGTCAAATTCACTGTCAGCCTTTATCAAAGTCAGAGGGCACAATTAGCGCTTAGTCAAGTCAGACTGCACTATTAGTGCTTAGTCAAGTCAGACTGCACCATTAGTGCTTAGTCAAGACAGACTGCACCATTAGTGCTTAGTCAAGTCAGAGTGTACTGTTAGCATAGAGATATATACTAGAGGGGGCATAGCCAATTTCAATACATTGAGAGGCCTGAAACATCATTTTGGGGCTCTCAGAGGCTCTGTGTAACTTCATTGAAACTTCCTTCAAGATTAAGTTAAGGTTATTATAAATCAATTAATTTTGGCTTCCCGCACGTTGCTTGTTTTTTGATTTGTATTTATAACGTTATATTATATAGGTTACTGTAATATTTTTACTGATTAAATCAGCTACCGTCGATACTTGCTGTTGGATATAAATATCGCAAGTCTCGACGGTAGCTGATTCTTCGATTGCTGCTTCAACGTGCGGTAAATACAACCTTTTTAATTTTTACTGATTATTTGATTATATTTATAAGCAAAGGAGGTCAGGTTATTTTTTCAATGTTTCAAAATGTAACCTATAGGTTCTATCTAGTAACAATGTCTCTATGACAGTTAGCTCTTAGTAAAGACAGAGTGCGCTTATAATAAAGTCATGGTGCGCTATTAGCGCTTAGTGCTTAGTAATGTTCTGAGTAAGTTCCGAGGTACCCCGTACCTAATTATTAATATCTTTTAATCTAACTCTTTTTTGAAGACTTCGAGTCACAGAAACTCCTACGTAATTTATTTTTAACTCAATATAAGTAATTAGGCTAGATTCAAGGAATATCTTATTTAATAAATAAAATTACTCCAGATTTAAATTTTAATTAAAATGCGAGTATAAAATTTAAGAAAAGGAATAGTAAGATTGAAAGGCATTTTTAGTCAAGTTTCAAACAAAATATTTCATGGAATAAGAGCTTTCATTCTTATATTGATGGAATGATAGCTCTGAGAGCTGGTACTGTCATTTTCTTTCTTTTTAGTAAGTTAATAAGTTAACACTATGTCCATAAAGGTTTACTGGGTAACATTATTTTAATTCCTAGTTAGATTTCATTAAGGTAAACTTATTGATGTTTTCTAAAAAGATGTTCGGGCTGATACGATACGGCTTCGTTTCAGAGTGAATTAGGAATTAGGGTTTCAGCCTCATGGATCCCTAATGTTCTCCAAATGACACTTCGTTTAACTTTAAACACAGATCCTAAAGATTGGGTACGGGGTACCACCGAACTTTGTCAAATCATATCAGATTCGCTACGCTCTTCCTTACTTATCCTCATGGGCGTAGCCAGGGTTTCCTTAGCAACCCTGCTAGCAGGGGGGCATTATATATTACATATACATATACATATATATATATATATATATATATATATTATATATTATATATAATATATATATATATATATATATATATATATATATATATAAGGTTTATGTTTAGTTTAAATAATTTAAGCACTTAAAGTACAAATCAAAACTAGTTGTATTCAAATAGAATTAAATAATAAAAAAATACAAATTATTATTGAACTTTAGTGAACTAAACATGAACGACATTTTAGTTTTTATTTTACTAATAATATCAGTACAAAGTTAATATGTCTAACTAATAAAACAGATTTTATTTTTAAGACAAAAGATACCTTTAAGCTCTAAATTATAATAAATAAAAATTATAAAATTTAATAATTATGTTTATAAAATTAAAATTTAAATTAATATTATAAAGTTATTTAAAAAAAAGCTTTTCCTTGCCTGAACCCAATGAGACTTAGAGGTAGTACATGGGCAGATTAGCACAATGATAATGGGTCTGGTAGTGAGACAGCTTCACTAGGTGCCATATCAGTACTTACCTCTACCATAGTCTTCCAAGAGTAAGACTAGATACTCCCCCACGCCTCTACAACTCCTATTATAGCACACTTTACAAACGGCAGGTATTTTCAGTGACGCTACATCAAACCACTTTATTCAACACAGACAATTAATGGATGTATGCAATAGATAATAATTAAAACTTATTTTAAATTTAATTTAATACATAATAGTGGAAAAATAATCTTATATTTACATTGGATTGTAATTATTATGAAAAATCCAAAAATGACATCACCAATGTACATTTACGGCACCTAGCTACCCAAGGAATGATTAGAGCTGTTGTATACTCCCTCTAAGTATTAGTCTCTTTGCCTGAACCATAGGTTTGATATAATTTTTGCAACAACCTTGCTTGGCTAGGGGGGGCCTTGGCTACGTTCATGCTTATTCTTAGAATAAGAATTCACCAAATTTATATTACAGTACGCCCTCTGCCTTGTTTTAAAAATGTATCGTATACTTTTCAAAATGAAAGGGGAAGTGAAAGAGGACATTGGAACCACCCTGTACAATCACCCATAAATTTAAAACTAGAAGCTAAATAGCCATCATTATTTTAACTATCTGTTATTCGTAAAGAAACAGTAGAAGTTAAAAGGTTATAAGCTGTTAAAGTTGATAAATTTCAGCACTATCGATCATTAGCGAATTGAAACTTTCTTGATACATTTGTGACTATGAGAGGTAATGTTGTGCCAAATTTTGGCTTGATCAGTCAAATTTTCGTTTTTCACAATTTTTTAAAAATAATTTCAATACAATTTGTTGCTCTAAGACAATTAGGTCTTAGGCCATTAGCTTTTCATTTTAGTTAAATAGAGATCTTTAAATTACTATAAGATGATTACTGTTTTTTTTGTTTTTTAATTACTGTTTCTATTCATACAAATTCTACGTTCTCTTGCAATATTGGATCCAGATGGAAGCTATTCCGTTGATAGATTTTCATGAAAATTCAGATTCATTCAATTTTATGCAATCTATAAAACATCTTACTTTTATGTCACCTAATGTAGGCACGTAGGAAAAGTAATGTGTTCATCTCAAAATTATGAAACCGAGATCCACCAAAGTCATTCGTTTTAGGCACGCTTATGACGTTCTGAATGGTTTTTATCATCCAGATGTGTGTGTATCTGTGTCACCCATAAATCCCGCTGAGTACACGCTAGAGAGTTGAAACTTGGCAAAAAAATCATATTTGATGTGTAGCTGCCCGCAGGCAAGCTTCACTGGCTTGTTTGGCTCGCCGTGGCCCGTTTAGAGAAACTTATTGTTCTAAATGACTGGACTGTCAGCTAATCGGTATAAAGATAAGGGATCTGATGCCCAACTACCTACCCGCCATAAAATAAAAATTTAAAATTGCCCGTTTAGAGCCTTGCGGTTCATCAGGGATAACCCCTGCGGGAACCACCTCGGGTGGTAGTTGCAACTGTTACGCTCAAAGTGAATTCTAAAGTTGGCGATAATTTATCTAAACAATAATCTTCTATAAACTGAGAGCGTAACCTGGGATGCGAACCCCAGACCTCAGTGGGTGTCAAAGGTCAGTGAAAAGACTAACGCCTTAACGACCTCGGCCACGGGGGCGGCACCTACCCACCATTTAGCACTATTAAACCCAAGGGACATCGTAAAGGTCATCAAAGCCATACAGGGAACCTAATTACCTAAGCAAAATGATGATGTCATCAAATCCTAACAAACCTCGTCTTTAAACACCTTTAAATTGAATATCCTTTAAATATATTCCAACTGTGAAAATCGCTGAAATCTGGCATGGAAAACTAAGTCAATTACACCTAGTCAGAGTATGCTTCCAAAACTACGTTTTCCACAAGAGATGAAAGCAATGAAAATAAACTAGGCTAGTAGAGACGTGGTAGCTTCCACTTTACTGTGTTTTATTTCCAGAAAATTTCTTTATATATGTCAAACTATAAAGTAACTACGTTAGACATAAAAAATATATTTATTATAAAATTAAAATAATATATAAAACAATTTTTATAAATTTGTTTATATTTTGAGTAAAGTTTTTACTAGTTACAGATTTTTTTCTCGAAATTTTGAAAACGAGGGACTTGTTAAAGGGTCGGTAGGACTGAGCTGCGTTAATTATCGGTCCATGTATGCCCTACGTGACGACCCTAATCAGTGGAAACCCTTAACTAACTTCTTCAAGTGAAACATTTCCTTCGAGATAAACTGGAAACTTTGTAAGTCCGGGAAAGTAAAAAAAAGACACTTTGCATGTTTTACACGGTTTGAATCCAAAATATCTTGGGACTTAGATTCTCTCCATACGTTCCAAAAATTAAATTAAAATCAACACATACGATTCTGTTTACATAATATAAATACACTTCACAAACGAAAAATTCAAACTCGACTATAAAATTCACTTTTAATCAAATCTATCGAATTTCATGCTGCATTTTACTCCTAATATACATACCTTATTTTAAAATTACCCAAAGAAAAGTTTGACTTAAAGTTATGTTGGAGTTACGAAGTTTTAAACGACCCAAAAACTTTATTTAATATGCGAAGTACATTAACTTAATTTCACGACAAGTTAAATTATTGATTTTAAGCCTGTTTTTGAAAATATGTTAAATTAGAAACTCTGTTGATTGCTCAGCAGATTTGGTAATTTTAAATTAAGTAGTTTTGCAACAAATCAGTTTAATTTTGAATTAATTTATTTTAAGTTGTACTTACATTAAAAAGACCCTATCTATAATTTGGATATCTAGCCTATGTATAATTTTATTTTACTTACATACTATACCATACATTATAATGTAAAAATATTTAACCATGGTGTTATTTATAGTAATAAGGGAGAGATGATTAATCGCCAAGCAAATAGGCCCCGTCGTTAGACCCCTTTTGCTAATTCCCTTATATAAAATACGTGAAGTTCTTCCTTATGAGTCTTAGTGCAGGAATTTCGTATTTAATCCTCAGCAGAGCCGAGTCTTTACTATTGTATTCTACAGCTTTAACTAGAAACAGCACGTCTCTCACTGGCTGAGATCCTCTGCTCTCGAAGCTATAAGGCAGAAACGTATTTATATTTTATTTTTATCTGCCTCCGTAGCCGCGGTCGTATAGTACTGGACATCGGCACCGGAGGTCCTGGGTTCACAGCCAGGGCTACGCTCTCAGTTTTTATTAATAGAATTTTATGCAAAAAGATTTCGCCAACTTTAGCTTTACTTTGAGCATAGTAGATGTGACGAACCTAAGGTGGTTCCCGCAGGGCGAAAAAAGGCCCAAAAAACAGACAATATTGTTATTATCATAAGTTACAATTAGGGGCATATATATTTTGCCTAAACCCAGGCTCCTTTTGGGTTAGAGAATACTTACTAGTACCTGACATCGCATAGGCTCAAAAAACTACACATATCATGATCTGCGTCCCTCACATGAAAACTTGGATCGAACCCAGACAGTGAGGGTGCCACCCTCACTGTCTGGTAGGTATTTAGTAGGTTTTATTAGGAGGCCTGGTCGTAGGGCATACTAAGGCCTGGCCGTAGGGCATACAGAGGCCTGGTTGTAGGCCATACTAAGGCCTGGTCGTAGGCATACTGGTTGTAGGGCATACTGAGGTCGTAGGGCATACTAAGGCCTGGTCGTAGGGCATACAGAGGCCTGGTTGTAGGGCATACTGAGGCCTGGTCGTACGGCATACACACGCCTGGTCGTAAGACATACTTGACAATTTTTAATCTGCAATTAATGTGATCAATCTAATGAGTTTTGTCGTCAGGACTGTAGTATCTGTACAATAAATAGCCCATTTAATGATTATAGTAATTGAATTCTTAAACCTGACTGATGTCTTGATAATAATCATTGCAGACCCTGCTTGTTGGACAAGGGCTGAATGATAACCAGTATCACTCTCTGCTCTACACAAGGAAGAATGACCATGTCCACCTTCAAGTAGACGATGAGTCGCCCATCAGAAGTAAGTTTTTTCCTTTGTCAATGCGATTAAAATGTTTCATTTTAATCGCAATCTATTTTACTATAAGCCAATTAACCCACATAATTCGTTGAGTTGATAGTGGTATGTAATTTATACCAATATCAAGATAAAAATCTTGAACTCTCTTCTCAAATTTAATAAATATAAAGACTATTAAGACGAGAAAATGTTTTAACCGAATAAAAACCATTATTTGGTTAAAAAAAAGGTTCAACATGACGTTTTTTCGTATACATTAAATAAGGTTTTCTTTACATGTTCTGAAACCTTAAGTAGATTCATAACTATATTTTTTTTTATAATAAATGGCTTCCCTTGGAGCTGCTTCATAAAACAGACATGAGCTTGAACTGAAACAGGTTTGTCCGTGTCGTTTCCCTGATGAATGATGAAGCGAATTAATGGAAATAGAGTAAAAAATGTATTTTATTTTATACATATGTTCTATTATGATAGATTGCACAAAGCTTGTGTTGTAGAGTCAAATAATATTTTTACAAAATATTATTCGACTGAATTTAAAACAGATTCGGTTCATTTATTTCACAAGCGTTGAAGTAATATTGACAATGAGATGAATTATTGGTATGATAGGCGATCTAACCTAAAAGAGTGTTTGCATTTTCTGTCATAAAAAGTTTGATTTTATAACGATTGATCGACAATTTAATATGATTACGATCCGGAAGATCCGGTTCAGAGGTCCATAAGCCAAGCCGATTCCGTTAAAAATGCATGATTTGATATCTTACTCACTGTAGAGTGAGTGAATGAACATGACTATAAATCTTTACTCACTGTAGAGTGAGTGAATGAACATGACTATAAATCTTTACTCACTGTAGAGTGAGTGAATGAACATGACTATACATCTTTACTCACTGTAGAGTGAGTGAATGAACATGACTATAAATCTTTACTCACTGTGGAGTAAGTGAATGAACATGGCTATAAATCTTTACTCACTGTAGAGTGAGTAAAGACTATGTATAAGATTGACGTATGTGACAATTTTTATCTCATTATCAGCATTAGTTAAATTTTTATTGAATTACTTACGTAGTTTTTTAAAAAATTTAAAAATGGTCTAATTAAGTTGAAATTCGGTACAAGTGTATATTATTACCTAATAAATAATACATTATGTTTCGTTTCAATATGACAAGTATATGAATGATTTTTGTTTGATTATAAAAATTAAGGAGCATTGAGCGTGGTCAGTGCTGTATGAGTAACCGCTGAGAATGATACGGATGCATTTACTATCTGAAGACGAGCGAAGCAAGTCCAAAGGCTTGTTGCAGATCAATTTGGCGGACTGTATTTCTGAGGACGAGCGAAGCGAATCCGAAGCAGGGAAGATGAGCGTAGGGAATCCGATGTAATGAGGAAAAGTTCCGAGGTACCACGTACCCGATTTTTATACAATGGTTGTTAAAAGCTATGCTTTTGTTTTACTTTGATTCTTGCTCTTGTTTATTTGGATCTGCATAAAAATTTGAGTAGTCCATGAAAATCCATGAAAAATGAGCTATTTTTTTTCTTACTGCTACAGGCCCGTATCCAGGCAAAAATTGCGCGTGTAATGGGGAGATTATTCAAGGAGTGGGGGTTTCTCTCCTCTTAGCTACAGGTCTGCAGAAGTAAGCACTCCTTTAGAGAATGTGAAAAAGCCTGGTATATATTTCTGATGAAGTATTTAGAATTATGGTTAATTAGATGAATCTTTGTCACAGTTTTTTTTAGGATGAATACAATACTTTTCTTTCTTCACCAAGAGAGTAAAAGTAAAAAATGCAGCTAATAAGTCATGGAAATTTTCCCTTTAAAAACTGTTGTTTAAAGAAGGAGGTAAAGAGAAGAAAATGGTGAAAACGTGTCTTATGGAAAGTAAAATCTAAAACCTAGTAAATCTTGATATACCTTTAACTTAGCTAGCGGCTTCTTGCCAGCGGGTGACTAGGGTGAAAAAACTTTAGGCCTCGGGGCATATCGAACTGACAAATTGCAACGTTTTAACTTCATCTTTGTCTTCATTATATGTTTTCTTCCCTTTTTTAACTGTATTTATTTGTAAGTTATTGCGTTGAAAATTTTTGTTCTCAATACATCTTTTAAAAATTAAAAAAATATAATCAAAATATTAACAATACAACAAAAAAATTGTGACATCACAAAGTTATTCAGGAAAAATGATCAAGTAAAAACATGATAAGATTATAATTTGAATGATAAAAGGTCAATTTAGAAGAAGATATAAAACTAAACAAGTTTTCGTCTCTCCACTCATTATAATTACTAATAACAAAGCCGACTTTAAACCATTAACGGTCATCATCAGTGCCGGTGATTATTAAAAAAGTAGATCAGAAGTCTACCAGTGAGTCTAATGGTACAAACTTGACAAAGTCAATTTAGAAATTCATTGCAAAATATATTAAAAAATCGAGTACGGGGTACCTCAAAACTTTTCCTCATCACATTAGATTCACTACGCTTATTCTCCCTGCTTTGGACTCGCTTCGCTCGTCCTCAGAATATACAATTCTCCAAATTTATACAGCAGCATGTCTCCGGACTCGCTGCGCTCGTGCTCAGATATTAAATACATCCGTTTCATTTTCAGCAGTCACCCATACAACACTGACCATAGTCAATGCTGCTTAACTTTTATAATCCAACAAAAATCATAGATACACTTGTCTTTTTGATACGAAACGTAGTGTACCTGTTTATTACGTAAAGGTATATACTTGTACCAAATTTCAACTCAACTGAATAGTTTTCCGATTTTTTAAAAATCGTACACAAGTCGTTTGATAAAAATTAGAATAATGCTAATAGTAAGATGAAACTTAGCATATATGTTAGTATCATACATAGCTGCATCTCAAACCGATCCCATAATATTTCCGCGTTTTATATTTTTTCTAAATTGTCGCTAAGTGGTTATTGCGGCTTCCTGACTTCATAAAACATATTTTCCGATTAGCACAACTACAGCAGTAGATTGATTTTTGTACAAAGTTTTAACTCTCTAGCATAAATACACTAGGAGCTACGATGATAACAGACACACACACATACAGACAGACAACTTTGTGAAAACCATTTAGAAGGACTTAAAAACACCTGAAAGGGATAATTGCGATGACATCCCAGTTTCGAATTTTTTGCCAACACAATACTTTTCCCATATACCTACGGTATAAATGAGGAAAAGTAATATATATTAAACGGTTACCTCGGAACTTTTCCTTACCATATCGGATTTGCTACGTTCATCCTTCCCACTTTAGATTAGCTTAACTCTTCCCTAGAATAAAGAATCACCTTATTTATATTGTAGCAATATCTATATCTTATCTAGACTTCGACATTAATTTTCGTATTAAGTTTTAAATCTAGCATAAATCCACCAAGATATACCATTATAAGAGTCAGACACTCACACATACTGTCATACAACTTTGTAAATACTAACCATTAGATCTTAAAACCTCCTAAAAAGATAATTAGTATTCGTCTGATAACACTAATAATAATAATAATAAATAAAACGTCTAATATAATAATAATATTTGTGATACTATTAGTATTCGTCACCGTTGTATAAGACACTGGATGGGACTGAAATAACAACTTCTTACTTCTTTAAATGACTATATTTCGCCCAAGGATCTTGAATAAAGGAGATGACGCATTAGAGAACATTTCTGACCCCATAGAAGTTGTATGAGATAGAGAAATAGGAGCAAACATACCTTCCCTTTGGTTGTAATAAAAAAAAGGCGCCAAACGCAGGTTATGTAGCAAGGTTGTGCAGCTTGCTTCTCAACTTTCTTCTGTGCTTCTCGTGATTGTTACATTTGTGGTGCTTGTTAAATCATTTGTGCTCATTTTAAATTTTGGACTATACTTTGACACTTTAGTGAGTGATAATTTAAGCGTGTTTTTGTTATAAACTTCTCAAGCAATAAACAATGGGAAACCATTGAGAGGTAAGTTTTCCTCAGAAATTTAAGACCTGCGCTGTAACAAGAATTGTAAGCATGCGCAGTTTGTACCAAGCATGTGCAGTTGGTTTTTGACGTGTGTTTCGTGTTAAGTTCTCTCTTTTTTTTGGATTTTGATAGGGTCATTTTTTGTATGGCAAATCGACTTAATGCGTCGTATCCTTTATTCAAGATCCTTGATTTCGCCTGACCCAAGGCATACTCATGTCTACAAACCTGTCTAACTAACTAAGTATATTCGTTTACATTTGATACTTTATGAAACACTAATTCTATAGTTCCATTCAATGATAACTTTAAATTAATAAGATAATGTTTTTTGCTTTGTTATGTTATGTTATACTATGACTGGGGTCAGGCGAAACATAGTCATTTAAAGAAGTAAGAAGTTGTTATTTCAGTCCCATCCAGTGTCTTTAAATAAATTAAAAAGATAATTCTGGTAAAATCCAATTATCAGATTTTAGGTGCAAACAAAATACTTTCCCCATATACCTACGTCACAAATAAGGAAAAGTAAAAACTAAACATTATATCCAGGTATTTTTTCTCAATTTGTCATCCATCACTAAGAAATTAGTAATACCAACAGACAATTATTTTATAATGTCAAACAGTAAATTTAGTTTTGTTTTATTTCGAAGACAAAACTGTTCGTTAAACATTATCATGCAACGATATGTTAAATCAATGTATAAACATGCTAAAGTAATACTAACATAGATTATATCCTATGTTATGTAAATGTTATTATTCTGTGTCATTGATCACTGATTATCATTATCATTGGATTATTGGAGTTTGGCCTTTGCTTTCTCGGAATAGGGTTAAAAGGCAAACGTAAATGATTTTATAGAATTAGAGTAACATAATAAACTTCAAACTTCTGGAGTGTAATGTATTTCATTTATTATTAAATCAAATTTATCAGTTCATTAGTATTACAAGTAAAATAATATATTACAAGCTTGTCCTAT
Organism: Microvelia longipes; assembly: GCA_018340805.1. NCBI lineage: Eukaryota > Metazoa > Arthropoda > Insecta > Hemiptera > Veliidae > Microvelia > Microvelia longipes. The sequence goes on from JACMZG010000002.1 coordinate 17,528,129, forward strand.
GTTTGTTAATTATCTTTAATCAATAATCGAGCAAAGAATTTAGAAGAAAATCAATATTATAACAAAGGTCAGGGAATGAAATGAATAAAAAAAAATGGTACCAGACCTATAAAATAGAACTAATTTTGGACTACTTCAAACCAAATTTTTCTGAAAATATACCTTACATTATGAAGGAAAAGCATAGTCTTCCAATCCAGAGTAGAGACCCTCATACGCTCGCTCAAAATATTAGGAAATCGCACAAATTCCAGTTTTCTTGCAATAAGTGGTTCCCTGTAAGTCTTGTGCAAAAAATGAAGGCAATATTTTTAAGGCTGATAAAATTGCCTATAAAACGAGTGTTTTTTCGTCAGAATCGGATAACTGACTTTTAATAAAAAAAATCACTGATTGCATTAATTAACAATCTTTTTGGTGTTATGATGATTAAATACTCGTTTTATAGGAAATTTTATCAGCTTTAAAAATGTACTCTTCATGTTTGGCACACAAACCTCAGGGAACCTCTTATTTAAGGAATATTGAAATTTGTGAGATTTTTATAAGATGCGCAGTTATATGAAGGGCTCCACACTGGATAGGCAGACTCTATTTTTTCTTTATAATTTTTGCTAATAAAACTGGCCATATCGCTGGGTAGGGCATAGTTTCTGTACTCCACGACTTCTAAATCCAACAATGTAGTCGACATACAAATTTACGCCGCAATAAAATATCATTTTATTGCTCAGTCACATAATCTACTCTTTACATTAATTGGATAGAAGGTAGAGTTGTTTTGGTTAGAGTTCTTAAGACTTAGATGGATTAATGTATTGGGTGGTTTGAAATAGGATTAGCAGTAGGTATGTTGAAAGTCTTTATAAGCCATCTTATACCTCACTTTAATGATAAAGAGTTTTGCTTTCCATGTCCTAGATAATGCAGAATATGAAGAGTAGGGGAAAGTTGTCTGCAGAGCAGGTTCATGCAAAATGCAGCTATGAGGGTAAAGTCAAGCCACAGCGTCAAGACACCGGGGAGCCTAAACATCCCGCCTCCCTTTTCAACATTAATATTTCAAATATTCTCGCCTTACCCTCTTTCTACTTATACTACCGCTAACCCCCTCTCTATTGTGAAATCTCATTAAGAAAACAAATTACCGTAGCCCAAGCACCCCAAGAGATGGTACAGCCAGCTTTTCTGCTGTAATCCTTCCCACTTCTTCTCCTGGAAAAAAACCCTTCTCACAAATTTTAACCATGTTTCAACCTAAAATTGGGTGAGAAAAGAAAGAATAGAACGCTTATGAAGAGTAAGAAAGAATTATCACTTTAAAAATGTTTTTAGTCTGAAAAAATTGTATAAAAAACAAGATAAAAATCTTTTGCACCATTTGTATACCAGGGCATACAGAAAGTTTATTACTTATTTCTAACATATAGCTATAAAAATTTTAGAGTAAATAATAATGCTAAAAATTACTAAAATCAAGCTGCCGAAGTCGAAACTTTTATTCCCCAACATAGATATACATTTAACTGTGTGCACACAGACATAAATTTATCTTTGTACACACATACACATCCATGCTGACACAATCATATTCATCAATTTCTCGCGGATGCTAACTTGTGGACATTTAATGAGACACGTAGATGTAAATTTTTTACTATCCCAATGCTTCCCCTGGCTATTATGAGACGTAGGGAAGTAAAACTTAATACAAATTTAAATAAATCTATATTCATAAAATCCTCCTTTTAGGTTGATTTTGATAATGTTTAAGCACATTGCCTTTGAAAAATCATGAAAAATTTGAGAAACAAGTAGCAATAACACTATGATTGTAAAGCATAAACCGGTAACTTAATCAAGGAATGGATTGTTGAGCAAGAGAGCACGCATTGCAAAGAAAATTGGCCCGGCTTTCGGTCCTCTGCGCCAGACTTATTCTGTAGTTAAACTTATTTAGTGTAAATATGACGATAAAAATTCATCACTGGTACCAATATTTGAACCTTGGGAACCCAGGCTTTGAATACATTCAACGGTAGAATCCACCCCGAATCAATTTTTTTCGATTTAACGATTTAACGAAATGTTTTTTAACAACCGTGCTTTCGGTTTTACGCTAATAACCACTGTTTTTTTCATTTATTTGTGACTTAGAGTGGTCGTATTCACTCCGGACTAGGTTCAATCGAATCAGCTCTCCAAAGACTTTTTTCCCGGCAAAAATTTAATCATAAAATTGGCTGCAACCAATTTAACAAATTATGTATCATTATTATCAACAGTCCATTAAATCTCTTTATCAAACTGGCTCTTTTTTTAAATCGTTGATTCAGAACACTTGGTCAATGACGTCAGAAAAATCCGTTTTCCAATTTTAAATTTTCTCATGAGTCACCTTATTTACAGTTTTTTCAAACACAATTGGCAAAGGATGACATTATTCCAACTCCAAGTCACACAATTAATATTGTCAAATAATTAACGCCTTTTTTATCCTCTAGAATGCGTAACATAGCACATGCAAAATAAGATCTCATTGCATCGGTTACTTAAAGTCTCTAAGCAACCAGAACTATACCGTTACTGTTTGCTTAAGCCGAGAAAGACAGTAACGCTAATTAACGGCAGCCCAGGTGATCTAAAGAGCACCTTGGACTAAAAGCAGGATAAACAACCTCTCTCACATAACAATCTCACATAAATGGATAAACAACCTAGAACATAGTGCAATCATAAAGACATTAATACTAGAAGGGCCCTATAGGTTACATCGTGAAACATCGAAAAAGTAACCAGAACACCTTCGCTTAGAAATAAAATCAAGTAATCAGTACAAAATTACAATAATTATATAGGAGAATGATAAAAATACAAATCAAAACACAAACAACGTGCGGGAAGCCAAAATCAATTGATGTATAATAACCTTAACCCACTCTTGAAGGAAGTTTCAATGAAGTTACACAGAGCCCCTGAGGGCCCCAAATAGATGTTTCAAGCCTTTTATGCATTGAGATATGCTATGCCCCCCTATAGTATATATCTCGATGAGTATGACCCTTTAATGTGGCGCAACTTTACACCTAATTGAAATTAGAAGAGGAGATCCGTCTTCGACATTTTGCTAAGAACCTAAGATTTATTTTCAGTACATTTTAAAATTGTGAAAACATTTCCCTTTTTTCACAATAAATTTCAACATTTATCCATATTCACATGTAAGGTATTTGGAGATAAGTACACTCCTTGTTGGTTAAAGTTAAACCATCCCCTCAAAAGCTCCAAGATCATTGTAAATTTCATATTCTTAACTGTTCATCGAAGCATTATCTCTTTAATGGCATCATTAGGATAAAGAACAAGTCATTTTCTTTATCTCCACTTTCTCAGACTATACTTGAAAAACTTTTTTCCCGAAAGTCCTCTCAATTTTTCGGGAAGACGATGTACCTCTTTAAACTTTAACTCGTCATTATTCTTTCGGGTTTTTCATGCACAAATACATAATAATACAAGACTAATTGGAGGTTTATTTTTATAAAAATTAATCTTTAAAAGAAGACATTGTTGATTCAAGGTTAGGGCTATAAATGTAAAATTATATTTTATCAATACAATGGATTTTTATTGAAAAACGAATATCTCTAAATAATTGCTTTCAAAGCTTCTACAATAAGAAGTATGAAAAAGCATTTTAATGAATGAAACATTTTATCAAATTGTCAACGTTTCAACACCTCCAGATCCGAAAATTTAAAAAGATGAGTGTCTGTATGGATTGATCGATGTATGGGTTTAACCATAGAGATAATACTAGAGGGAGAATAGCCTATCTAAATACATTAGGAGGCCTGAAACATCAATTTGGGGCTCTCAGTGGCTTTGTGTAACCTCATTGAAACCTTCTTCAAGAGTGAGTTAAGGTTATTATAAATCAATTAATTTTGGCTTCCCGCACGTTGTATGTGTTTTGATTTGTATTTTTAACATTCTCCTATATAAGTTACTGTAATTTTGTACTGATTATTTGATTATATTTTTAGCGAATGTGGTCAGGTTACTTTTTCGACGTTTCAATATTTAACCCATTTGGGCCTCTCTAATAATATATCTCTATGGGTTCAACCATAGAGGATAAAACTTAGGTAAAGAAGAAAAGAAGAACAAATCTAAAAAAAAAGTTCTTCTTCTTACCATATTACATTTGGTACCCTCATGCTTATCACTACGGAAATATTAGAGATAAGCCTAATTTATAATTTTCTAGCAGTGATACACGAGCCTCGCTCGGCTTTTATTTATCAAACAACAAATTATTAATCTGAGGAAAACAATTCCTTTGTGGACTACTAAACAGAATTTTAACAGCAAGATAATTCTTTGTTTCAGATGTTTTTGTCTATTCGGCGATTCTCAAGCCGTGCTTTATGGTTGCTTGGTAAGTTCCTTGTTTTAATTAGTTGACGATCAAAAATAGGATTCTTAAGTCGTGTGTTTTGACTTTTAATGAGAATAGAATAATATGCTTAACTAAATAGACCATACATTGAACAATTCAAAACACACCTATTGTTTTAAAAAACAAGATAGTATCGTTTGAGGTATATAAATATTATTATTTATAATATTTATTTAAGACATAAATGGTGATAAGATAATCCAAACTGGGATCAGGAACCACATCTCTAAGCAACGGTTGACCACTAATCACAATAATCTAATAATGTCAATTACAATCCAACTCTTAATTAACTCTCTGACCGAATCTCTGACCAACTCTCTGGCCAACTCTCAATTACCTCAATCCGTCCCCTAGGGGTGGGGACATGAGTTCTTATAGTTCTCCCTCAAGTCCCTCCTGAGTATTGGTGTGTTAAAGACACACCTACACTACCTAATTTCGCTTTACTAACCCCCCACGAGGGCCCCCAGAACCCTGGCTTGTGGCAAGGTCCCACGGTACTTGACTATGTGCTAATCTTACCTTATTTGCTCTTAAAAAGCCAATAAATTCTGCATCTACTGTCAACTAGGCGGTATGGTCTCTGAAGTAGGCCGCTCTAAAAGGCGGCTTTGTGTAAACATCCTGTAAACCAGACCAGGGATCTGGTAGTGCTAAAGTCTGTATTAATACTTTAATATTTTAAACTAAAACTTATATGAAACTAAACTGAAATATTAAGATGACCAACTATGAATTTAAAACCTTTAATTTCAATTTCGCTTTAACACACCTAACTTTTTTTACTAACCCCCACGAGGGCCCCCAGAACCCTGGCTTGTGGCAAGGTCCCACGGTACTTGACTATGTGCTAATCTTACCATATTTGCTCTTAAAAAGCCAATAAATTCTGCATCTACTGTCAACTAGGCGGTATGGTCTCTGAAGTAGGCCGCTCAGTAACCGTGCGCCGGAGCGTTCTCGCCCTTGGGCGTTACCAGAAGCTCCGATCGGGACGAAGAAGGGAATCCTTCTGTGCCGGGTCAATTGCACAGGCGTCCCGAGTTACAAGGCGGCAAGGCAGAACGGGAATGAGCAAATAATGAACTAATTGTTTAAAATCTTTGTTAGTTTTATTTATACAAGTAACACCTTAATTTCTAGATTAATTTTCCTTAACACTATCTACCATTGAAACTTTCTCTCTCTTGGTTTTTGGTTTGGTTAATACTTTAACTGAGAGGTTGTACAGAGTGTACAACCTAACCTTGGAATCTTTTACAAAACCTTAACAGTGGGACTGAAATATAGTGATCTTACTTACTGCTGAATAAGATAATCCAAACTGGGATCAGGAACCAATCTCTAAGCAACGGTTATCACTAATCACAATAATCTAATAATGTCAATTACCACCAACTCTTAATTAACTCTCTGACCGAATCTCTGACCAACTCTCTGGCCAACTCTCAATTACCTCAATCCGTCCCCTAGGGGTGGGGACATGAGTTCTTATAGTTCTCCCTCAAGTCCCTCCTGAGTATTGGTGTGTTAAAGACACACCAATACTTGCACCCCTTAATGACGTGCAACCCCCCACGAGGGCCCCCAGAACCCTGGCTTGTGGCAAGGTCCCACGGTACTTGACTATGTGCTAATCTTACCATATTTGCTCTTAAAAAGCCATAAATTCTGCATCTACTGTCAACTAGGCGGTATGGTCTCTGAAGTAGGCCGCTCTAAAGGCGGCTTTGTGTAAACATCCTGTAAACCAGACCAGGGATCTGGTAGTGCTAAAGTCTGTATTAATACTTTAATATTTTAAACTAAAACTTATATGAAACTAAACTGAAATATTAAGATGACCAAACTATGAAATTTAAAACCTTTAATTTCAATTTCGCTTTACTACACTACCTCCCGCCGACGAAAATGATGCCGCGCTGAACTGCATGTGACCATGCTGTTCAGGGCGACATCGCGGGTACAGCCGCCTCCCTGAGGGGTGGCCTAGTGTAGGGCGCCTTTGATTAATAATGTGAGGTGAAAGGATAGAACCCCGGCAGTATATAGAGAGGAAGGGGAAGAATGTCGCGAGACAGTACATCCCCACCTCACTCGATACTCCATACCGCTCTACCCTCTCACTAGAACCCTATCCAGTACCGTGTATGGGAAACCTTGAGCCGAATTCTGGGGTATGCCAGTGGTGACCTGCCCCCCTCCCCGGTATTGTATAACCAGAAAGCAACCGTCCTTATGGGAACAAGAGAGAAAAGCATCAATCGTCTCAATTATGATTCCCTTACATGTAGGGCAATAAGAAAACCTGTAAAAAAAAAAATACCAAAATTGTAGTAATAAACAACAAAATACAATACACAAAAATAGCAATGGTATAATTGGACTGCCATAAGATTAGTATATCTAAGCCTAATTATATATGATTAATTTTCTTTGGTAAGTAAGCCCTCCGCAAATCTCTACGGTGAGAGATACAAAGACATGCCTTAACCCTATGCTATGGTCATACAGCATTGATTGATATTATATCCTCCCTTCATATATATTTATGTATAATATTTTTTTTTTATTTGGTTAGCTAGGAATAAGCATTTGCCGTAGTTATATTGGCAACTTCTAAAATCGTTAGACCATGTTAGACCCTATCCTACAAACAATGTAAAATTTATGTACAATCCATTAATAAATAATAAAAAAATTACTATATATAAAATTACATAAAAACTAAAATGTTAAATAATAGAAATTTAAAAATGGAATAATTAATCCTTTAATTATTACTAAGGTAGTACTTAAGACTCCTCCTGCGAAGACGATCCCTCTGTTTGCTCCGCTATACGGGGAAATTTTGGAACGTCATAGATAACCTGTGGGTTTGTTATAGACTTCACCATCGCTGGGGTTTGGTCCGTTGTCACTGAATGAGGTCTGAGACGTAACTCAACAAACGAATTTGGTGGTGGAGGTGGAGGTTCCATGGGTGGTGAGAATAAACCACTAGTGCGCCGAAAGTGACGATTCAACGCCTCCGTTGGCACCCAGGGTGGAAGGGGTGTTGCTTCGCGAGACATCGAAGGATCTGTGTCATCTTGTTGATTACGGCGGATTGCTCTCCTACGCCAGTAGGCATATAGGGCAACCGCGCATAACGTTAAGAATAGTATCACCGTCGTGGAAATAGATACATGGGTGGAGATCTCGCGAACCGTTTTAGCGCGTGCGTGCGCGGCCTTAACTTCCGATAGTAGCAAGGTCAACGCGACGTCCGGACGGTCGACACCGGCGGATTTCGCTTCGTCGCGTAACCGTTGGAGTGTCGAGACAACCAGAGCCGAAGTCTCTGGTGAGGTCCAATGTATAGTTTCGTTTGGTAACAGGAGCCGAGGTAATGCCAGTTCCACCTTATTAGCTTCCAGTTGTAGTAGGGTGATATGGGAGTCCCGGGGTAGTAGACTGTAACCTGCTGTCCTGACGTGACATTTATTTACTAAAAATAAACGCCCTTGCCTCCAAGCCGTGCGGGTAACAGCGTACACTCCGTCCTTACCCGTGCATCTCAGGTAAACCGGAGTTTCTTGAGGCACACTGAAAACCCACGACTTATTGGTTTTGTCGTATATCCATACTGGTCGAAAGTCAGGTGGTGCTATGCGGCGGTGACACAGGTGAGGTACTTGTGTTTGGTTAAAGAACAGCACTCTCACATGTTGGCTGAGACCTTTCCATAACTACTACGTAGGTGGACAGACTATCGGGTGTCCTGTTAAACAAGAAGCAAGAGTAGCGTAGTCCAGTAATGCATAACTACGTTTATCCTCGTTTATCAAAATATACTCCGTTTCATGTTGGAGTACCACCGTCTCTCCTGTTACCTTATCATAGACCGGAAATTCATGGATCCGGTATAGATCATACAACTGCTCCCTTAGAGCCAGAGGTAGCGTCAACAATATAAAAATCCCTTAGATGATGCTACGACTGTGGTCCTGCTCAAATGATAAACCTGGTCCAACCGGCCGAAAGTTCGATCACCGAAGAATTCAGTACCATCTGTTAAATTTAATCTGATTTTATGCAATAAGGGTATTAAAAGGGATGGCGGTAACGCCAAGGCTGATGGCCTACCTGAGAGAGCAGTGTCAATGGCTAAAGCTAACTTATTTAAATCTAATAAATTTGTTAATGTAGCTAATTCTAGAGACCTAAGAAAAGAAGAAACATTTCCGTGAACCTCAAATTTATGATTTAAATATTCCAGTTCATCCCTTAATTCTAATTCCCTTTTATCTGCTTGTAGCATATAATGTTGCAATAATCCTATGAGCGTAGCGATACGCTCTTCGTTTTCACTTAATCTCTTATTAAGAGCCCTAGTAACAGTAAGTTGGGATTCCAAAAAGTGGAAAACTTCCTCCCTACTCACTTGCAATTCCGTTATATGGTTTCTTAACCTTTCTACATTATCAGAATTGCCACCGAAACCAAGTGAGGAAAATGCAGCGCCTGTTAGGCCCCCTAACACGGCTGCCCCAATATAAGGTATTATTGCTGTTCGCCTCGCTCGTACTGAACCAGAGTCATATGTAAAAGGAGTTAAAGCCATGTCCTCAATGTGATGCCTATAAGGGGCTTGAAAGGGTAAGTCTTGACAAACCTTGATACTTTCGTTTATAATACTTAAAACCTTAGAAAGCTCAAATCTCCAAGACGCAGGTAAACGTCCTAAAGGGTTGTCATATGCATGAAGGGTATCATGAGCCGTAGAAGCAGTTTGATAGAGTTTATCGGTTTTTTTACGCAAGCCGGGAACATCTATTTCCCAAGCGATACTCCAAGAATGTCCGGTTAAGGCTACCTTGCCTTCATTAACGAATAAAAATCCTGCCTCACAGGAATCTGAAATTAATTCGAAAAATCTATTAGTTCCTTCTAAGTATTGAATTTCGAACTATAGATTATGACCTAATTATATTAATATTATCTTGTTAATTACTGAAATTTATAGATTGTATTTATTTTTCGCGGATCAACAGGGGGGGGGTGATCAGGCCACCCAGCTGTTAAGCAGCTGATTAGAAACGTAATAAGTAAAAGCTCTGGTATTGAGACATTCTTGACCTATCTTAACGTTAAAAGTTAAAATCACTTGAAGTTGTAATACAAGAGGGCATCTGGCAAACTCCCGGAACATGAAGGCCTTTTTTGACGGTTCTTTCATGTTTATAAACCTTATTTTTTTTTTTTTTATTTTTATTTACATGGTTCACAGAAATGGATCACTCTTTTAAAATATTTACCTATTTATACACCTTACACAATAAAGGATAATTACCAATAATAGTTATTATTTTATATTAATGTAATTAGTTTTTATAAACAATAATTACTAATATTCAAATTAACAGAAATATTACATATTACAAAGTACATATATTAGTTATACTACATATTCAGTAAGTCTTTGATATGAGCCTTTCTGTAGTAGGAAAATCTATATACATTCTACTTCCTTATTCTACTTAAGTTTGAAGATTCCGACCTTACAGGGTTAATGTGTCACGTGTGTGTGATGTGTGTGTGTGTGTATGTGTGTGTGTGTGTTCCTTCTGAGAGCACTCTCAGTATCCCGTCCGTGTAACATATGTTTTACTATGTACCTATAACCTAAGTACCCATAACCTTTACCTTTTACCTTACCTTTACCAAAAACTTTACTTTTTAAATACCCGAAATCCCGAACCTATAAGTTTAATTTATTTATCGAGATATATACATATATTTTAAACCTAATCACGTGATTCTTTGCCGTTTCCGTTTTTTTAAACCCTACCTTAACACTACCGTCCTTACCCTATTTTATTACCGTAAATTTAATAGTTTGAAATCCTATCTTATCCCGTCCTTTTATCTTCTTTTGTGAAGTTTCAGTTCCTAGGGCGCAATTGATACGGTGACCTTACCTGGACCGGTGCTTCCGATCCCCCTGATTCTTCCGGATTATAGGAAGAATCCTCTTCGTGTACCGAGGGAAAACTATCGGTTGTTTCCCCGCTAATCTCTCCGTGAAAACTCTGTCGACTTGGACTCGGAGGTATTCGCACGGTCGAGGACCCAATTGGGGTACGAGACCAGGCAAAGGAGTCATCTAACTGCGAGTTATTAAATGAGTCATTTTGACTGCCAGCATCGTTAACCTCTTCATCCTCAGAGTTTTTTCCTAAATTATAATGTAACCAGAATTCTTGCATTTCCTTTTGCCTAGTACTGTTATCTACACTGGACGGTGCCAGTTCATTTATTTCCTTTTTGTGAAGATCTTTGGTTTCCCCTTCCTCCTTAGATTAGAATTGTTTCCCCTGAGTCGTTTGCGCAAGTAATGATCCTGATTCTGAATAGCCGGTTTCATTCTTTCCCGATTGATTATTATAGTATTTCCGGGCGAAACCTCTACCTGATAAACCCAATCCGATAGTGTCTTAATTATCCTATATGGACCCATCCATGCCTTAAAGAACTTTTTAGCTACTCCTGTGGGTACCGTCATACGTTTGACATACACCAAATCTCCCACTTGGAAATTAATTGGTTGCTTACCTCTGTCATAATACTGTTTATTTTTATTATGGGCCTTTTTACTGTTTTCTATTGCTACCGCGTGAGCAGTTTCTAGTTGCTCTTGTATTTTATCAATCGCTTCACGAACTGTGGATTTTGCTCCGGTCAGTATTTGCTAAGTAAGATATATCACACTCAAATACTGGTCGCACTTCGCGACCGTACAGAAGGTAATTAGCCGAATACTTAGTACTGCCGTGGGATAGAGTTAAGGGATCCTGCCACTATTGGCAGCATTACATCCCAATTAGATCCACTGGCTTTTACAAAATGCGCCAGTGATTCATTTAATGTCCTATGCACTCGCTCAACTGGGTTTAGCCTTTGGGTTATAAGCAACTGTTTGCATTTTATTGATTCCCAGTAACTTACACATTTCCTTAAACAGTTCGGACGTAAAGCAAGTCCCTTGGTCCGTTGATAGTCTCAACGGAGCCCCGTGTCGAGCAAATATTTTTGTAATACAGGCTAACGCCACGGTTTCCGTGGTAACGTTGGGTATTGCACTCACCTCAACGTACCTAGTAAAATCGTCCACCATGCTGAGGTAATATCGGTTTCCTCTCTTAGTCTGCGGTAACGGTCCTACAATGTCTATATAAACATTTTCAAAAGGGGTTGTCGCTTTTAATACTTCCCCAATCTACGATTTCTTTCGGAAGGACTTTTTCTTTGATTACAAGATTTACAAGTTTGTACATAATTTACTACATCACGGTCCAACCCCGGCCAGTAATATGTTTGTTTAATTAACGCTTTGCTCCTTTCAATACCTGCATGACCCGCCAGAGGGCTATCGTGTGAATGACGCAGCACCGTGCTGATCATGGGCTTAGGTACTAATAGTCTGGGTTGTTTTCCGCCATACTGAAACAGTAAACCGTCTTTATCCTTAGCCACGATATGAGGATTTCTCTCCAGATATTTTAGCAATTGTGGATCGCTGTTTTGAGCAAATTTTATCTGATCCCTAGTCCACGGCATTCCTGGTATAACTAAATTTATCCTACTTAATGCGTCAACATGACCCATTTTACGTCCGGGTACATGTTTTACCTTGAACCTGTATTCCATTAAGGTTATTATCCATCGCGCAATACGAGGCGTTGGTTCCTTTTGATTTACTAACCACGTTAGCGCGGCGTGATCAGTACATAATGTAAATTCCCTACCATAAACATAGCACCTAAACTGCTTTACCGCATAAATCATTCCTAGCAATTCCCTCTCCATAGCACTATAATTCATTTCAGCGCTGTTTAACAACCTACTTGCATATGCTATAGGTTTTTCTAATCCGTTTTCATCTAACTGTGACAGTATTGCTCCTAAGGCATAACTTGAAGCGTCACATGACAAGATAAATGGTTTGTTGAAATTCGGAAAGATTAATAACGGTTCGGTACTTAACTCGTCTTTGAGTTTTTGAAAAGCCTCTTCCGCTTTCTCATCCATGTATATCGAGCATGCTTTTTTGTTAATTCGGTTAAAGGTTTTGCTATACCTGAAAAGTTTTCAATATGCCTTCTGTAAAACCCCGCTAAGCCTAGGAACGACCGTATGCCTTTAACATTGGTGGGACGCGGAAACTCTCGTACCTGTTTTACTTTTTCAGGATCGGGACTCACGCCGTTTCCCGTTATTACATGTCCTAAATAGGATATCTTATCCTGAGCAAATTCACTTTTCCCTAGATTTACTTTTAAATTAACCTCGTGGAACCGCTTAAGGACATTATCTAGTCTTTTACAGTGATCTTTAATATTTTTTGAGAACACTATGACGTCATCCAAATATACAAAACATTCAGTGTTCTTTAAGCTTGCTAAAATATGATCCATGCACTGCATGAAAAATGCAGGTGCGCCAGCCAAACCGAATGGTACTCTATTATACTCAAAGAAACCAAAAGGTGTTGTGAAACCAGTTTTAGCTTTGTCCGATTCCTCGATGAATAACTGATGGTAGCCCGACTTTAAATCGATTTTAGTAAAAATCTTCATCGACCCTAACTGATCAAGTATGTCCGTTATTGGTAATGGGTAATTGGGAACTTTGGTAATTTTGTTTAATGCCCTATAATCGCAACACATTCGATATGCGACAGTGTTATCAGGAGTTTTCTTTTTCACCAAAATTATAGGTGCTTGCCACGGGGAGGTGCTTTCCCTAATTATATCTTTGTCTAATAACTCATCTAACTGAGATTTAAGCTCCTGTCTTAAAGCATGTGGAACCTTATAAGCTCTTTGTTTTATTGGGACTTCCGTTTTGGTTATGATTCGTTGTTTTACCGGGTAAGTGCATCCTAATTTATCTAACTCGCCACTAAGCACAGTTTTGTATTTCCGCAAGACCCTTTTTAATTCATTCCTATCATTTACATTGAGGTGTCCTAGCTTATTATCTAATTCCTTTTCCCATTTTTCGTCTGAGGCATTTTCTAAAGTTCCTGTTTCTAAGTGTTCAAGTACTTCAAACTCATCGTCACAATGACCTAAAGGGGTATTTTTCTGTAATTCAATGGCATAAGGATTAAGATTTATTGCTCTAACATATGTTTCTTGAGCCACCCTAGGATCATGAACAGATCGACCTAACCGTACACCGTTACAAGAAAAGGTTGGTTGAAAATACACGGGTCCCTCACCTACTTTCGGTACCCTTACAGGTATTAATGACTCAGCTAATGGAGGTATAGAAAACTTCCTTAATGTCAAAACAGTATTTAGTTTATCTGTCAGCTGATTATCATCTGATCCGCACCTCTGACTAGGTAAAGAGTCATGTGAGTAAAACGAGGTTGTACCGGCTTCTTTAATGGGTTTAAGTTTTAAAGGTCCTGAAGTGGTTACGGCCATGTGTTTTGACGCTCTCGGGGCATCTGGTTTCTTACGGTCTTCTACTTCACTCGTTGCACTCTTTCCTACACATTGCAATCTAGAACGCAATTGGGTATAACCTTCATTGGAATGTTGACCTACTTGTTTCTTCCGGGTTAAATCTTTTCTCCGACTAAAAGATCTTGGGTTCGAATCCTGCTCGGGGAGGTTTTTAACCTTGAACCTAACGCGTTTAAATTTTGGTTTTTCCGGGGTGTTTTCGGATTTATCCTTAAGTATTCCCTTGATTCCCTTGGATTGTCCATTGGACCCTAGATTTTTACTGGACCCTAAATGTTTATCTAACCCTAAGTTTTTACGCTTTTCATTCCTAGATTCACTAGTTTGTTCCCCAACCTTACCTGGTAAAATCCCACCGGTACCTTGTTTAACCTGTCCGACATGCATCGATTGTTCAACCGGTTTTTTCAACAACATTTTGCCGTGTGGAGTATCTTTGGACTCACACCCGTCTAATTTGTATGTATACCTCGCAAAATTTAGTATTAGTCCTAACTTTTTCATGGCATCTAACCCTAGAATTCCTTCACCACAGTTACTTAAATTTCCGATATAAAATTTTTGAATAATCGTTGCAGGTCCTATCTTTACCTCCAAAACCTGTATCCCATAAATTGAGATTGCCGCTCCTGTGATTCCATAAATTGGGCGATCAGATTTAGTTAAAGAAACTCCGGGGATAGGTTTAGTTAGTACCGATACCCCCGCCCCTGAGTCGCAAAGTAAAGTGCGCTCTAGTCCATTTACAAATGCTTTTACAACTAACATTTGTAATTTTTCAAATCTGTCGGGAGCTATCCCCTTCGTCACCGGGACATCTACTCTAAAGGAATATAGGTTTTTGAGGAATTCCGGGGGATTACTTACTCCCAGTTGCCGTCGGTTGCGCGAAATTCCTCTTCGTAACCCCCCGGTACAGCGTTTTTTGCTGGACTTTTCCCCCTGTTCACCGACCTGGCCCTAGAAGCTTGGGGCCGTTTAGGGCAGTTCCTTTTAAAATGGGAATTAGCCCACAATAAAAACAGAGCCTTTCTTTCTCACATTGGTCATCCCACGACCTATATTTGGGTTATAGTGGAATTTATCCCACTTAGGAATTTTTTGGTTGTGGAGGGGCCTGGAGACGGGGACCTGGAACGCTCCGGTATCTAAAACGTATATGACGGGCCTGCCTCTCGGCTTCGTCCTAGACCGGGCCTGATAGTCAGCGATTCCTGTCTAGTGGGAGGCTTTGTGGTCTCTCTATTGGGCCGTTGTGGCACCTTTTGGGGCCCACCTTTCGAGAAGGTTTTTCTCGGGTTGAGGGGACATATACGGCCTTGATTGAGACCTTTTCTGTACCTTTCTTTTCGGCTTCCTTTACGGCGGCCTCGATTGTTGAGGCTCGTTCCTTGGCCACTTCCATATTGGCGGGCGGATTGTAGTTCAACTGTCGCCCTGGTTCCCCTGACAGTCCCTTAATAAAGGCCGCCAGGATTACAGTATTCCTTAATTTATAAGTCCAATCCGCCTCTAGTGCGGGAACTTGTTCTGGTACCGGGACGGCCTTATAACCTAATCGAGTAACTCGATCAGCAAACCCTAATACACTTTCTCCGGACTCTTGAGAGCACGAATTTAGGAGTCTCAGGTAATAATCTGGTTTGTGGTCCGCAAACCGTTTTTTAAGAATATCCTCCAGAGTGGTTAGAGGGGCAGGGTCGTTATCCAGATCAGGGTGTGCATCAAGTGCGGCTTTAGCCCACCCTTCTAACTTATTGTGGGCCACCATAATTATATCAGCCCTGCTCCAGTTGCCAGAATCGGCAGCCCTTTTAAATTGACTAATGAACTCTGAAATAGAGTATGTAACGTCCGTTCCATTAAAAGGACGGATTAACATTTGTAGCGTTAGATCCTTTTTAGGGGGAGCAACAGATCTCTCTTGGGATGGTCTTGGTTGGGTAGGTGGTAAGTTTCCTACTACTGATTTATAGGTTTCCGTCTGCGCTAATAGTGCCGTATTTTCATTTCGCAAACGGAGAATTTCCCCCCTATATCTCTCTAACTTCAGCGTTAGCTCGTTCATGTTCGACTCTAACTGTGTCAACGTAACTTTCGCTTCCTGATTAGAGCTCCCCTGACCCTCGCCTGGCCCTGGTTCCCCTGCTCCTAAATTTCCTACATTTAAGTCTGTGGCCCCTGTACTACTCCCTGTATCATCGGAACCTTTTTGCTCATTGGCCGGTCCCGCCTCACCTTGACCCGCCATGGGTTTCTTTTTAGGGGTTTTCTTTTTTGGAGTTTTCCCTATTTTCCCTTCTTAAGTGGTTTCCCCTGATGGAGGAAACACTACCCCACACCTGACACCAGTTGTAACCGTGCGCCGGAGCGTTCTCGCCCTTGGGCGTTACCAGAAGCTCCGATCGGGACGAAGAAGGGAATCCTTCTGTGCCGGGTCAATTGCACAGGCGTCCCGAGTTACAAGGCGGCAAGGCAGAACGGGAATGAGCAAATAATGAACTAATTGTTTAAAATCTTTGTTAGTTTTATTTATACAAGTAACACCTTAATTTCTAGATTAATTTTCCTTAACACTATTTACCATTGAAACTTTCTCTCTCTTGGTTTTTGGTTTGGTTAATACTTTAATTGAGAGGTTGTACAGAGTGTACAACCTAACCTTGGAATCTTTTACAAAACCTTAACAGTGGGACTGAAAATATAGTGATCTTACTTACTGCTGAATAAGATAATCCAAACTGGGATCAGGAACCACATCTCTAAGCAACGGTTGATCACTAATCACAATAATCTAATAATGTCAATTACGATCCAACTCTTAATTAACTCTCTGACCGAATCTCTGACCAACTCTCAATTACCTCAATCCGTCCCCTAGGGGTGGGGACATGAGTTCTTATAGTTCTCCCTCAAGTCCCTCCTGAGTATTGGTGTGTTAAAGACACACCAATACTTGCACCCCTTAATGACGTGCAACCCCCCACGAGGGCCCCCAGAACCCTGGCTTGTGGCAAGGTCCCACGGTACTTGACTATGTGCTAATCTTACCATATTTGCTCTTAAAAAGCCAATAAATTCTGCATCTACTGTCAACTAGGCGGTATGGTCTCTGAAGTAGGCCGCTCTAAAAGGCGGCTTTGTGTAAACATCCTGTAAACCAGACCAGGGATCTGGTAGTGCTAAAGTCTGTATTAATACTTTAATATTTTAAACTAAAACTTATATGAAACTAAACTGAAATATTAAGATGACCAAACTATGAAATTTAAAACCTTTAATTTCAATTTCGCTTTACTACAGTTTGGTTATTGTATAACACCTGGCTGCAATGTTAAAATGTGTGTTTTAGAGGGTAGAAAAACTAGATCTGAGGCTTGATTTTCATGCCAATAGTATAGACCTTTGAGCAAAGTCAGAGAGAGTTATACGATACAAACGACGTCATGATAAAAACTTATCAGAACATACACTACATTAGAAACAGAACATACACCTGATAGATCCAACTTAGGTTTTGGATCTAAAATATTAACACAATAAATCTACTGCAGTCACTGAGGAAAAGTAAGCACACAGGATTTGTGTACTGCAGTCACTGAGGAAAAGTAAGCACGCATTATATGTCTACTGCAGTCACTGAGGAAAAGTAAGCACACATTATATGTCTAGTGTAGTCACTGAGGAAAAGTAAGCACACATTATATGTCTACTGTAGTCACTGAGGAAAAGTAAGCACACATTATATGTCTACTGCAGTCACTGTAGAAAAGTAAGCACACATTATATGTCTACTGCAGTTACTGAGGAAAAGTAAGCAATTAATAAAATTGTGAGTAGCTTTATCTAAAAATGTGTCAATTGCAACTCTCAAACAATTTTGTTGTCGCATTCAATCAAAATGTGAAACTTGCATGCAAAGTTAGAGACATTACTTTGACAGAATATTTTGATATTTCAAGTACAAAGCTATCATATTTCAAGCAAAAGGTGGTTTTAATGTAAACAAAAAACTTTCATTTTAAAATTAAATTCAGAAAGTAAAACATAAAGGATACAACTCTATTAATCTCTTTTCAAGCTATTGTTCCAGTTTTTCTCATCTTCAAGAAAAAAAGGACGAGAAATAGCCCCCTAAGTGAGTGTTTACACGAATAAAGGGCCTCACTCCCAAAAAGGGTGGACTTTAGACATGTAGGGTAAATAAATATGTTTTTACCGTCCCTTGTCCTCACTAAGGGTGTATTTTTTGTGAATTTTTAACAATTTCATTAGAAACAATGAGGGCGGAGGTCTTTAATTTATCATAAGGTTTTTGTAATTTATGACCTTCCAGACATTTTGTTTAGTTGGGTAAAAGGTAAAAAATGACACGAAATATTCTCAGTGTGAGAATACGTATTTTTTAAAAAAAAAATTAATTTAGTTTCTAAAACTGGACAGCTAGTACGTGTTTTGGAGCTTCCAAATTGCTTTGTTATAATTTGTTGTAGATATCTAAAATTTATTTAAAATTTTGTAAGGATGCTTGAGAAACAAAATTACCAACACATTTGGTTATCACTCTCTAGGTAATAAACTTAAAAAGTTTACACCTAGGGTTAATTATTGTGCTAGGTTTAAACTCACTAGCCTGAACAAAGTAGAAGTTATGCGAGCACACATAAAGACAAATATTAAGCTAAAAATTATTCAAGCCTTTCACACACGGAACCTCCGAGGTATGAGGAACCCAAAAAAATTCGGTGTTGCATGGGACACCGTAAGTTATTGACACCACTTTTAAGAAGTACCTATAACTTTCATTAATTTTTTATGAATTTTATGAAACAAATAAGTCTATTTGATTCAAACGTCTATTTTTCTAACGTCTCAGTTAGGTCATTTGAAAAGATTAATTCCTTTATTAAAGAAACAAAAACATTTTTGATAGAAAAATCATATTATTCATTGCAGGATTTTATTGCATAATAATAATAATAATTTACATGCCTGCAACAGGCGATTGCGATTATGTCTTGTTTCAGAAATTTTGGCGATAAAACACATTTTTTCCATAGAGGAACGTAATAACTATTAAACGGTAATGACAAATTAGAAACATAAATAATTTGTTAAGCAGAGGTTTTATCTCTGTAAACTATCATATCAACCGTCTATATTAAATAAAAAAGATTTCAGTGAAAGTAATTGAACATTTTCCAAAGAATTTCGGGTAAATCAGACACCCAGACTGAAGTCTAAGGTAAAATATTTTCAGATGGATTTCTTAGTGCTTTAGAAGCAGAAATGGAAAGAATTCCGACGATTCCGTGCCCTTTATTTTTCTTTTAAATTTGAAATCTCTATATAAAGTGAATCGGTCCCTTTGTTATTTATAGACAGAAACGTCTCTATTATTTATTATACCTCGTTTTTAAACATTAAACACAAAATGTTTGATTAAATCAGGTGTAAACAATTTGTTTAAAACCGTTGGATTAAGCGGGCTGAAATAATGTTATGATTAAAAAATAGGTTACGTGGTACCTCGGAAAATTTCCTTATCACATCAGATTCGCTACGTCCATCCACCCTACTTCGGACTCGCTTATCTCGTCTTCAGAATAAAAAATATATAAAAATATATTATTAGAAACTCGTTTAAGATAGGCCCTTTCTGACATGGGCCAAAGGGCAGTCGATTCATGTAGAGTTAGTAATAGTAAACTGTCTGACGACTAACACTCTCTCGTATCCAGACCGAGACTGCCTACGAGCACTCCTTCTTCCAAGTACCCGGGCCTAGCCCTCACAGTCTCACATCTGAAAGAAAGGGTCCCCAGACTAGCCATTAATAACTCTTATCTAATAAAACAGTAACTCAGATCTCATCATATTCTTATAATTACAATCAGACTTAATCTACTTAATATGAGTACTTCATCTTAATACTATTGATGCTTCCATGACTATTCCTTTTATATCTAACAATATAATTTATTTTGCAACATGTCCTTTTGACACATTTTACTCTTCCTCTGATAGTAATTTTATTCGCCGCAGTGATCTATCCAAGCAGTGACCCCGCTCGAAGCTGCTTAACTTTTATGATAAAACAAAAACCATGAATTTACTTGTCATATTGCAACGAACTTTGTATACTTATTAATTACGTAAAGGTATACACTTATAGAAAATTTAAACACAATTGGATAACTTTCAGATTTTATACATTAAAAAACAAGCAAGAGTCATCTGATAAAAATTAAACTGATGCTGATAAAATAAGACTTAGCTGATGTTAGTCTTATACGTGGCTACAAGCGTCCCAATCGTAACATATTTTCGCGTTTTATGATTGTTTGAAAATACACAAAAAATTTGTAGCTTGGAGCAAGCAGAGAGAGTTTTCTCTCGAATGCTGCATTCGGGATGCCATATGTTTTGTAGACCTAGTAGTAGGGCATAGTAGCATTACTACTAATTTGTCAACTATTCTATTATATATATATATATATATATATATATATATATATATATTATATATATATATATATATATATATATATATATATATATAAATTGAGCCGGCATATGTAATGAAATTTCGCGTCTTATAATTACAGATAATAATAAAATATAACAACCAATATACAAGGCCGGGGGCGGGAGGCCACCGTTCTACTACAAAATAGAATTCCCTAAAGGGCATCATAACCGTTTAATGAAATTTCTTTTAACTACTCTAGAACGCAGGTTTTTTTTTACTGAATACTAAACCGGGCTATGTTTAAGATAATTTCCAGTCCACCCTGTATGTTAAATATTGCATTGAAATATTTCAAATTAAATTGATATTAATGCAATAATGAAGTCAATTCAGACCAACCAAAGTTTTTCCAAACGCCAAAAGTAAACATTACATTTAAATTTAATTTGTAAACAACGAACAAAGTATATCTTGAGTAATTATAGCCTGTAACCGAAGCAAAGGTTAAAAGAGAAGCTTAGAGAGCTAAATACACAGAGACAATAAGATAACATACAATTTAAACCTTAAGTTTCAACAACTTGGAAACACAACATTGTTTAAATTCCAAAAATAAACAAAACTAGAAACAGTTTGCCTACTAAACTAACTAAAGCTTTTTCATTACATGCACCAGTTCCATGAACTATGTCAATCATTAAACTTCACTTCTAAACAAAAAAAAATAACCAAAAACTCTAAAGTTGTAATTTATGTAACTTGAGTCATCATTTTTTGAAAACTTTTCAAAACTAAGATTTTTTAAAGCTAACCATTAACACTTGTATAATATTTTTTTCTTATGTTAAACAAATTATAATACATTATTTTTACTTTATGTTTTATATGTGTTTCATTATACTAGTTAATATGTTTTCATTATTACTCTATTTGAAATGTTTTAACTAATTTTTAATAATTTGTTTTAACAAAGTTGTTATTTTGATTGTTTTAAGTTCATTGATTTGGTGTAGTGGTTGAAGATGATTTTTTTATAAAAAGGAAGGATATATTAGAGCAGGTGGAAGGTAGTTATAAAGATCTCAGTCTTTGACCATCCTTTGGGTCTCTAGACTTACTTAGGGTTAAAGGAAATTTTCTACTACATTTGAAACCAATCATTTAATGGAGTATTTGCACACTTTTGTAAAATATTGTAGAGAAACAAATTATTACTTTAGAGCTGTCTATCACAGTGTATGCTATCATCGTAGCTGCCGCTGTGTTTATGCTAGAATATTGAAATTCGGTCCAAATATTAATCTAAGGTCTATAGTAGCGTAATATATAAACCAAATAGGGAAACTTCTATAATAACTATTGTAAAAAAAATCATACATACATGATCAGCTGATTGCTAGCTCAAAAATAAATAATATCTAAAATTGGAATAACTGCGCATGAGACTTATAGGATTTACGTTTTTTTACTTAATTTTATTGCCAACTCTGATAACATTTTAATTATATTTTCGTACTTTTATACATAGAGATATATTACTAGAGGGAGGGCCCCCTCCCTCTAGTGGTTGTCTTTTTTTGGACAACCAATAGGGCATTGGTTGAATTTTGATACATCGAAAAAGTAACCTGACCACCTTCGACTATCAATAATCAAATGAACTGAACAAAATTACAGTGAATTATATAGTAGAACGCTGAAAATATAAATCAAAACACAAACAATGTGCAAGAAGCCGAAAAATTGATTTCTTATAACCTTAACTTGATCTTAGAAAAGGTTTCATGAAGGTTACACAGAGCCCCTGAGCGCCCCGAAAAGCTGTTTCAGGACTCTCAATGTATTGAGATAGGCTATGCCCCCTCTAGTATATATCTCTATGCTTTTATATGTAAGTGCTAATTTAACCATTTTTTCTTAAATTCTGTGAAATAATTGTTTCAATAATTTAGTTAACGAAAAATAGAAACTATAGTAAAGGTAAACTTAAATTTAATTTGAAAATTTAAAAGCGTAAAAATTTTGACGCTTAATAATACCAAAAGTATGCCTGTGTTTTTGACATATAACACATCGTTGGAACCGCAAAAAATAGGAACAAATATAAAAAACTCCGATTAAAATCTACTTATTAGTTAAAAAGTTATAAACGAACTGTATTATTAATTAGTGCGACACTTTTGTTAAACGTAAGAGTTTGTTTACATTTGTCAAGGTTACAAATAATTTAATAAAACCGAGTAAAAATCGGAACTTTTTCTCATTTAAGATTATACGAAGTTTAACGTTCTTGTATGCTTTTTTATTCAAATTAAATTATTTGTTAAAAATAATCGAAAAAAATATGCTTAAATACTAAAGTGATATCAAGCCGCCATTATTTATTTCGAGAAATGTGTTTTGTTAAAAAATTACAGTGTTGCTTGGATTTCAACAAAAGTTATGTTGGCAGTACTGGATAGCTGCATGACTCTGCTTTCTAACACATGTTTCTTATTCTCTTTAGTGCTTTGCTTACCTTTTAGCGAATTTTTTTAATTACAACGTCTATCAGTCCCCTAACCTTAACATCTCAACCGGACACATCTACATCATACTTCTACTTCTCCATCTACTTATTTTATTCATCTACAGCAATTACTTATTTAAGTAAGTAAGTTATTAGATTATTTTTGTTGTTTCTATTGATTGATTATTTTAAAGTTTATTATAAGTTTAGAAAAAAATGAACAAAATGATACTGTGTTGTTTGGTCATATTCAGGAGCCTGTTTTCCATTCAGTTTTCGTAACTGGGTGAGATGTTTATTATCTCACTTTCAAGATCGAAATATAAAGTGAGTACAATCTCACCTAAACTAAAAAGTTGGCGAGATTTATTCGTGAATGTGGTAAGCATGTAAATGACTTTTTTTTGAGGTAGTACGTAATTGAGCACTTTATTGGACCGTTTTTAGGATGAGAAGCCAATCATTATTGTATAGGAGGTTATTTAGTATATTTCACTCCGAGGACAATAATGAATGTAAAAAAAACTCCTAGGACGTAAAAGTAATTCATATATTGCCGCCATTACTGTAATGTAGCGTGTTCAAAAAAACAATCTGTGTAAACCCTTCATGAGATTTCTTTAAAAACGTTAATTTTGTTTCTGTTTTTGTTCGTAGACTAATATTTTTTTTCGTTTTTAAAAGGTGTACTAATTGACAATTTTTGTGTGTTTATTTGTAAAGCTTTTAAAGCATTGCTTGTAAAGCATTTTTGAGTAAAAGTGTGAACCTATGGATGAATTCAATGACGACGATAATATAAAGTTAATTGGACGTTTTTTTTTCAATTAAGTAGCCAGTTTATTTAATGAGTGCTACCAAAAAAATAGTGTATGCCATCCGGCTGAAAATGTCTTTATGTCTTGGCAATTTTTCCCGACTCACTTCGCTCGTCGGTAAATCTAATTGCAGTGACATAAAGATACACTTCTCAGCCTTATGGCATAAATAACTATTTTTTAACTTCCGCCCATAATATCGAGCGGATATCGATTATACGTACTCATTATTTAATTATTATAAAATTATTATAGATCACTATTGTCAGCCAAGCCAAAACGGCCACCATTGTGCACCATTTATTAAAAGTTTCATGTTTTTACACTGTGACGCATCATTTTACACTATTTTGAGTTCGAAAACCAACCTATTTTGAGTGATTTGAAGTTTTACCCAATTAAATATGTTTCTCAGTGTTTTTCTATTATAATATTCTATTATATAATAATCTTAAGACAGCCACAAATATGTATATGCATATGCTATTTATAAACCTGATTTTATGTATAGCTTGTAACAGATAGACCTTTTGTGAAAGTATTGTAAAAATATCTAAAGCAAATAAAAGTATTCTTATTCTTATTCTTATTCTAAACTTCAGAAAAATAATATAAAATAAAAATGCAGGAAAGAATATCTGTATTATGCATTTAGGAAATATTAATAATATTTATTTATTTGGTCACAGCAGCAATAATCAAATAATAAAGCAACACAAATAATAAAAAAAAATTTAAAAAAAGTAAATAATAAATTTATTTATTATTTATTTATTTATAATAAATAAAATATTATTTATTATATTTCTGATGTACAAATACCTACACTTAAGCCCATATTCACCAAATCAAACTTAATCTCGTTTAACTTAAACAAGTTTAATCATCCTATTCTGAGGACGAGTGAAGCGAGTCTGAAGTACATAAACTCTAGGCCACTGGTAACCATCCTATTCTGAGGACGAGTGAAGCGAGTCCGAAGTACATAAACTCTAGGCCACTGGTAACCATCCTATTCTGAGGACGAGTGAAGCGAGTCCGAAGTACATAACTCTAGGCCACTGGTAACCATCCTATTCTGAGGACGAGTGAAGCGAATCTGAAGTACATAAACCTAGGCACTGTAACCATCCTATTCTGAGGACGAGTGAAGCGAGTCGAAGTACATAAACTCTAGGCCACTGGTAACCATCCTATTCTGAGGACGAGTGAAGCGAGTCGAAGTACATAAACTCTAGGCCACTGGTAACCATCCTATTCTGAGGACGAGTGAAGCGAGTCCGAAGTACCATAAACTCTAGGCCACTGGTATCCTATTCTGAGGACGAGTGAAGCGAGTCCGAAGTACATAACTCTAGGCCACTGGTACCATCCTTTCTGAGGACGAGTGAAGCGAATCTGAAGTACATAACTCTAGCCACTGGTAACCATCCTATTCTGAGGAGGTGAAGCGAGTCTGAAGTACTTAAACTCTAGGCCACTGCTAACCATCCTATTCTGAGGACGAGTGAAGCGAGTCCGAAGTATAAAAACCCTAGGCCATTTGCTTACCATCCTATTCTGAAAGAAGATGACTTTTATTTACTAAATAGAGCAAAATACTATTTACAACTCATGAGCCTACTCCAGGGTCCGTGGGTTGGACCGTTAGGAGGAGGTTACTATGTTATTCTCTCTATATTTTTTTATAAATACATATTAAATCAATCAAATATTATGCTATAGATTATTATTAATAATGTTACACCATCCATCCCAATTATTATTAAATAAATACATCTTTTTACTTTTTTTTAAAAGTAAAAAGGAGATCTAAAAAGTTTTGCTTTTTTGTTAGGGAAGGGGGAGAATATTGCATAATTATATTTGCCTACTACATATATAACTACAGAAACACACATACATATGACACAAAACACACATTTAGATACAACTGCATATATACATCTATATATATATATATATATATATATATATATATATATATATATATATATATATATATATATTATATATATATATATTGTATATATATATATAATATATATAATATATATATATATATATATATATATATATTATATATATATATATATAATAAATATAATACACACACCCATAAATACATACACATAGATATGCATACATACACATAAATATACACATTCATTTATGTATATGCCTGGATGGCTTAATCAAAGTTAAAATTGGAAAACAAGATATGTTCTATAGTTCCAATTGGTTCTTACATAGAGGCTAGTCTAGCACAATCTTCCTCTGTTTCACCTGTTAAAAAATTATAATATTTCTCTATGAACTAGGGTGATTTTCGAAAGTACTTCCTTCGGAATTCACCCATGACCGGACAAACAGCTCTCTAGAGCACAGAGTGTAGCAGAGCACAGATGACTTTCTCTTCCAAGGTTGAAGTTTAGTCTTAGTAGTTGGCTTCTTGCTTTAAGCACCCAGCTAGCTGAAATTCTATTTTTAAGAAAATATATAAATTTGAAAGAAATTTTATTTTGTAGACCTATGAAAAGTTCTGCGGTACCTTGTACCAGATTTTTAATACGATATAAAGAATTTTCATCTATTCATTATACTCTTAAACAAACTCTAAATTCACTAAACTGGACCTCTAAATTAATGTAACTGAACCTCTATTACTAAACTAAAACACTTTTTATAAACACCACTTATATAACCAGATGAGGTACTCCTGCGATCTCTCAAATATAGTGACACCTTTTGCATCAATGACTTTAGTAAAGTAGTACGTGAACCTAACCTGTAAAACAAATTGCACAAAACATAAAGTTAAGTAGATTTTTAAAATCGAGTCGTATGAAACAATATAAAAGAGGGCATGTAGCTATAATATTTAAACCCTAGGAAGGGTTTTATTTTTCTTCCTCCCGTATCTCGTACGGAAAGTATTTTTAATGCCTTCATATCATGTTGGAGAAAAGTTCTCCTCCTTTAGAGGTCTTTCTCAATAAAAATATTCAAATCAGATCTTGCATATCGAGACCGCAGATGTTGTTATTACTATATTTTTATGATCTGATATTAAATTTTTTTTGTTGCCTTTTCAAGGTTTTTAGAGAAGACAACAATATCGAGGGTAAAAAACAGTCTGCCAAATTCAATCGTTTTTGCCGGGAACAAATAATGTATAGATAAAGGAAAATAGTCCTGAGGTTTATTGTTTCGGACAAGAAAAGTTTCAGAGCTGCCGCTAGATGCCAGCACCGTTTTTACCCCCACCTTTTGTCTGACTCTCTGATGTACCTTCTGACATTAAATAACTAATATACTCTTTGGCCGGGGAAAAAACCCAACATTAATTCATGAGAGTAAAATGTACAGAAAAAAGAAGCGAGACCATATTTCGTATTGTCTCTCCTCTCTCCTACACCTTTACCCCTCCGTCTTCTTATCGTTTTCTGTCTTAGCCCTTACGCCACTTGAGGTAATTTGTTTACTTCTCCTACTGCTTTTCTTGCATATGTACGCCAAGTCTTAAAGTTATAAGGGCTGCCTTAGTAGTTCGGGAGGCGGGATGAATGGAGGAAAGGGAACAAGACCGCGAAATTTAAGGTATCATTAAATTCAAGATATCATCAGGGTCCTTTCGACCCTTCAGGGTATTCGCCCTGCGGAAACCATCTACTATGCTCAAAGTAAAGCTAAAGTTGGCGAAATCTTTTTACAACAAATTCTATTGATAAAAAAACTGAGAGCATAGCTCGGGCTGTGTACCCCGGACCTCCGGTGCCGATGTCCAGTACTATACGACCGCGGCTACGGAGGCAGCTAAAGTAATAAATATTAATAAAGTAATAATACACAAACATAAAGATAGAGGAGTTTGCGTTATGTTTTTTTTTTTTAAAAATATTGCTGTGTAATCATTGCATGCGGGTTAGTGACGTCATAAATACATTTTCCAGATAGCACAACTACACCTACAGACTAATTAATGTACAAAGTTTCATTTTTCCTGCATAAATAAATACACTCAGAGCTACGATGATGATAGAAAAACCCACACACACATACAGACAGACAAATTTGTGAAAACCACTTAGGAGGCATTTAACACCTTTTTTAACACCTGAAACGAATGTTATAGACGGATCAATTTTTATCTCATAATCAGAAATTGTTAAATGTTTATTAAATAACTTGTCCGTTAAAAAAAAAATCTGGAAATAATCTAATTAAGTTGAAATTCGGTACAAATATACCTCTGAATCGGATAATTCCGGTGACATCCCAGTTTCGGATTTCCTGCAAACACAATACTCTTGCCATATACCTACGGTGTAAATAAAAACAAAAACATGGAAAAGAATTTATATAAAATTTAGAAAATAAAGACAATTAAAGAAACCTGCGACATAATTACCTGCAATTAAACGTACAGGCAATAAAGTAACTACTAAGTAATACTAAGCCTAATCTAATGTATACCAGTAGTATAATATTGATTCGACAAATAAGTTGTAAAATAATCAAACCTGAGAGATATTTGATGAGAGAAATGTGATAAAGACGTGGTAGCTTGGTCAGGTTCATTAGATTTCCCTTGCTTGAATTTTCTTTTGTTGTTGGAAATGTCTATTAATTGTTCTGTTAATGCTATGCGACCCGAGTACAATAACCTTTGAAGGCTTTCTCGGGTTTGAATGAAACTTAGTACGAAAATTAATCTTATGAAACTACAGAACCGCATTGCTTATAAAATATTTATGACGTCATAAACCCATTATAATGACTCTGCTAAATTAAATGAAAAATCACTGAAATCAATAACTTATCAGATCAAGTTAAAAACTTAATATGCTTCTTCAACTATATGTCAAATAAATTGACTAAATAAAAATATCAGCATTACTGATACATCGATTGATATATACAAATGTATGTAATAAAAATCAGGGTTTTTAACTAATGCATTTGAAAATTCGCTAATATTGTGGCAGTTTGCCATTTACGCAGACAAGCAATACGACAAGACAACAACATTGTGGCACCAAGCGGCCGGCGGCTCCTTGTTTTGGAATACTCCAAAGATTGCTTCGTCATCATTTTTGTCGTAGGGAATTAAAATTGTGTACACATGTTCAGTAATTTTTGTTGGCGAATCTAGCCCCTTCCAATTTTCGATATCATGCATTAAAAACTCACTTTTTACTCTTTATTTATAATTTAATTATGCTAAGACACATTTCAATTGTGTGTGTTCGAGATTTTCGTATCTCAGATGTTTCTATAGGACACGATAACATTCGAACGCTTTCTTGGATCGAAATGAAACTTGATACAAAAATCAACCTTGTTAATGCCCCCAACCCTATTTTTTATGAATTATATGTGACGTCGTTAACCCACAAAAAGGATCCCACAAACTAATTAAAAAATCTCAAATCTTCAAATAGTGTTTAGATTAGACTGAAAGTTGCTACTGTGTATAGTTCACAAAAATACAAATCATCATTTTATTATCAGCATTAGTTCTGGTTTTTTTAATGAGACACACACACACACACACAATTATATTATATATATATATATATATATATATATATATATATATATATATATATATATATATATATATATATGTATATATTATATATAATATATATATATATATATATATATATATATATATATATATCAAACATAAATTATGTCATATATTGACACAATATGAGAAAAAAAATCAAGTTTTTTCTCTAATACATTTGAAAATCGCTTATATCGTGGCAGTATACCACTTATAAACCAGTAATGTGACGAACTGATAAAGTACAAAAACAATGTGGCTGCAAAGCGGCTCCTAGCGCCTACGCCGCGTAGCAGCCGAGACCGCGGAGCGTTAGTAAGTAAGAAAAATTCACCAAATCATTTAAATGTCTGAATTAATTAGAGTACTCTGTTGGAGCAATATGACCCTACCTAATCCTCAAGCATCTTGAAAGTGAACAAAACCCTTCATTCTCTCTAAATACAGCTTTCTATATAATTCTATAAATGGTTTGAACCTTTGTCAGATCTAGGATGAAAATAAACGAGAGAGAAGCACAGACATAGTTAGGATAAATCTCTATAAATACCTACGTTTTCACGTTTTCCAACTAATATCCTCTGTAACGATGTTTCAAAAAATTAGTTTCTCTTTTGAAGCTACATTCTTTATAAATTACTTATAAATAGTATATTATTTAAAGTATATTTATGGTACATTTCTCACTGTATACTATTTAAAGTATATTTGTAGTATATTTCTCACTGTATACTGTTTAAAGTATAATATCAATAGTATAGTATTTATGGAATATTATTCACAGTATATTACTTATAGTAAAATATTTGTAGTTTACTATTCATAGTATAATATTTCTTGATAAAACAATAATTTTATTTTATTGTTTTACCAGGAATTACCCATGCGGAAACCACATTAGGTGACGGTGGCAACCGTTACGCTCACTGTTAAATTTAAATTCGGCGATAACTAATTTGATAAATTCCTTGCGTTCTATATACGCAGATCTAGATAAAAGTTATATAAACTAGTTACTATAAACAAGTTCTATATACAGTCTCAATAACTCGCTCTGTAAGTGCTATTTCCCTCCCTAGGGAATGTAAGTAGCACCATATTACATAGGCAGACGCAACTTAGATTGATATTTACATTGATTAAATTAGGAATCAAAGCGGGGATGGTGCGATACTTTTGTACGTTGTGGCATAATTTTGTGGTGAATCACTGGAGTCCTCCCTTCCCACCTCCTCCGCAAACTCCTCTATCATTATTTTTGTGTATTATTACTTTATTAATATTTATTACTTTATATATTCATTAAATACTATTATCATACTTTAAAACTAGACTAGTATTATGAGATCATGGCCACATAAAATAAAAACACAAATGTGACAAAATGTTGGTCTATAATTGTATATTAGTTTTATTTTAAAACTTGTTTTTGTCACTGTTTTCATTGAGTATTAGTATTCATCGTTGTATTTATATTTTTGTTAGTTGACTAGTCGTAGAAGACAATTTAATATGCACCATCAGGGATGGAATATGTAGTAATAGTAGTAATATGGGAGGAGTAGTAGTAACTACCAGGCAAGTTGGCCACGTTGTTAGGCCCTTTTTGCCAGCTCCTAAGATAGTGTTCTAACCTTTTCAAGTGTAGTATATTTCATCTAATCTAGATAGAAGAGCCGTGGATTTCTATGGTTCCTCTCGTGCAATTTTCAAGCAATCATAAATATTTTCACGGACTCTTATAGTCTAGTGAAAACTAGGGACAACACGTGCCCTCGCTGTTAAACAAAACCTCCATACACTTTATACTACAAAGCAGACACACTATAGTATTATAATTAAATCTACAATGAGGGTCCTAAATTTTGCCTATACCCAATTTCATTTAGGGTAAGGGATCTTGAACGAGTACCTGACAACGCACAGGCTCGAGACCACCGGCTTTACGTCCCTTCTGAAGGACGTGGTACGCAGAATTTTTATCCCTCTCATAAAATCCCAGAGGCCCGTGCTGGATTGAACCCATGACTAAAGTCCATTCATTCTGTGTATTGGGCGCGTACCTTAACCTCTACACCACGGGTGACTCAAGTTATGGAATATTTCAGCTCTCATAATATCTCCCTTGGCAGAGCTTCGGGAGCCAAAATGTTAGTCATTTTTTTGACAAGTCTCAGGAGCTGACTAGTTTACCTCTCACAGCCCATTATTATTATTATTAGCCTTGGGAGCTAATGAATTTTCCTGCTTCGGCTTTATTATTACCTTTAACGATATTTATTTTGAGCTGCGGTCTAAGGACAGAACTTAAATCTGAGCAATAACGACTTCTTTTTGTCCCTTGTTCGATAAGTAACTGTGAGAATAATCTACATAAACTGGTAGGCAAATCTCAGTTTCAGTGAAATGAGCTCTTAAGCTTCTTGTAACCTATACATCTATATTATAACATCCCATAAAAATTGGTGTCTGTTACTCTTAACCATTTTACTGATATGTCAGCTCTAGTAATATCTTTTTGCTCTAGGATTGCGAACCAAGTTCACATATATTCTTTAGTGCCAAACTGTAATTTTTACAATCTTATATTTATCCTTGTTATAACATTAATATAGGGCTTTATATAATTTTCCTTGGCTAATACATAATTTATTTTTAGTGCTGAAGAAGGCCTCGACGTAATTCCTTATAAAAAAACTAAAATTTATACACGCTAGACTAAAGCCCAGGCCCTTTGCTTACTTACTAGCTTGCTGCAAGTAGGGACCTAAATCTAGATGCATATTTCATTAGATTTTGCCAAGGTTTTCTACGGGTCCATAGCTTTTCCCTTCCCCATAATTTCTTACCTCCCTCTTTGTGAATTTCTACGCCCTTCTGGCGAAATCATACATTTTAAAATAAGTTAGAAGTATCACCCTTAACGTCAAAACGTTTCCCCAGTGAGAAATTTCCCTTCGCTCAAAGCCCATGAGTTCCAAAGGGCTGATATCGCACCATGGCTAAGGGCTATGCCTGTAAAACTAATAAAACCAAGTTTGAGGTAATAAAGCTATAGTTGTCTCCTAGGATCCCACTTAATTTTAGATATAGGGACATAAAACACTAATTATTTATTATAACGGTGGTAAGTAGACAATATCGTTGAAGCTAATAATAAACTTTTAGATGGAAAGATAGTTAATTTAATATTATTTTAGGCTTAATAATTGGTAAAATTAGGCTTAATTAGGCCTTAAGTTTTCTAAGTTTGCGTACTAAACAAATCCCAAACAAGAGGGTTTGCTCCGTTTTCGTCGAGAAGATAATTTACGGAAACTACATTAAGATTGATTTTTGAGTTTCAACTCTCCAAAATAAATACACTAAGACCAACGATGATTACAGACACAGAGAGAAAAAGAGAGAGAGACTGACGAATTCGTAAAACAATACTCAGAAGGACTAAAAAACACTTGAAAAGAATGTTGAAACACTTGAACATTCAGTCGAACTGTTGGTTTCTGATCTTTAGCGCAAACACGTTATGTTTCCTATAAACCGCTACACTATAAATGAGGAAAAGTGAAAATATAAACATATCAAAGCAAAATTATGAATTGAAGAATCAGCTACCGTCGATACTTGCTGTTGGATATGAATATCCCTAGACCGGTTTCGGCATAACGCCATCATCAGCAGGCGGGGCGACACTCGAGCCCTCAACTAATAAAGTTATATCAGTGAATATCTTCTAGTCTCAATAAGCACGAAGAGCCCTCTGAAGATTGAGACTAGAAGTTATTCACTGATATAACTTTATTAGTTAAGAGCTCGAGTGTCGCCCCGCCTGCTGATGATGGCGTTATGCCGAAACCGGTCCAGGGATATTTATATCCAACAGCAAGTATCGACGGAAGCTGATTCTTCGATTGCT
Organism: Microvelia longipes; assembly: GCA_018340805.1. Lineage (NCBI taxonomy): Eukaryota > Metazoa > Arthropoda > Insecta > Hemiptera > Veliidae > Microvelia > Microvelia longipes. The sequence goes on from JACMZG010000002.1 coordinate 17,561,405, forward strand.
TCTTCAACTTGTGGTTAATACAACCTTTTTAATTTTAAAATTATAAAGTTAGAATTGGCTTGATATCTATGTTCAAATATACCTTAACCTTAAGATATATAAGTTTTTAATAATACAGAGCGGGTCACAAACCAGTCCGCATTTTTGATTTTAGATATACATCACTTTTACTTAGTTCTATCATAGGAAAAGTATTGAATTAGAACTAAAACTCCAAAATTGAGATTAACCTGAATTATCCGTTTTAGGTGTTTTTAAACGTGCAGAATTGTTTTCCGAGTAGTCCATCTGTGTGTGTGTTAGCATCTAGACTCCTATAATACGACACACGGCTAAAATCAATTGACAGCGCGATAAAATCTGTGAGGGAAAGAAAGAATTCTATTGGAACGCATTTCAGACCAATTTGGTACGCGGCCAAAACATAGAATGAATGTACTTAAAGTTCCGAGCTTATTTTGTCATGGGTTCAATCCCAGCTCGGGCCTCTCGGATTTTTATGAGAGGGATAAAAATTCAGCGTACCACGTCCTTCAGAAGGGACGTAAAGCCGGTGGTGCGTTGTCTGGTACTCGTTAAAGATCCCTTACCCTAAATGAAACTGGGTATAGGAAAAATTTAGGACCCTCATAGTAGATTCATTATAATACTATATTGTGTCGGCCTTGTAGTTTAAAGTAATAATAATAATAATAAAATTGTTTATTTCCACCAAAATAAAATAAAAATACAAATTACATAAATATTTTTTTACAATATTTGATTATTTAAAAACATATTGTACAAATATATTTTATAAATATAAGTGTTTGGAGGTTTGCTTTAACAGCGAGGGCACGTGTTATTCCTAGTTTTCACTCATAAGTCAGTGAAAATATGTATGATTGCTTGAAAAAAAAACATGAGAGGAACCATAGAAATCCACGGCTCTTCTGTTTAGATTAGATGAAATATACCTACACTTGAAATTAAAAGGAGTAGAACACTTTCGTAGGGAGCTGGCAAAAAGGGCCCAGCAACGTGGCCTACTTGCCAGGTAGTTACTACCACTCCCCCTTATATTAAATCTACTCATCTTTTTGGGGGTGGGGGAATAACAAATGTAAAACATTATTAAAATTAGAAAATGTGATATTAAATAAAAAAAGAGAGAAAATTGAAAAAGTTGTGGGAGAAATGATTTGAGATATCAATTAAAGAAAATGAGAAAAACAATTTTACTTTTATTACTGGGGGTGAGAGAGGAGGGGACAGATGCGCCATCTCACCTGTGGTATAGGTCATAGGGTTTCTAGGCCACAATTTTCTCCAAAAATGTGCTTTTTATATAATAGAAAATAAGACGGGTGCGCACGCTTCAATGTAACCCCTCGAACCCACCCCCGAAGCCTAGAAAAAGCCACCCCCGTAGCCTAGGGTAAGCCACCCCCGGCCCTAGGGCAAGCCTCCCTAGTTACATCCCTTCAGTACCGCTCCGGCAATCTCTTGACGCAGATAGGGCAGATGCTTGTAGCTATGCGGCACAAGTCGCGCCAGAAATATCGCGTCGTTGTTTTACCTTTATTTCTTCTAATTAGTTTCCTCTGCAATGGTGAGTTTCAAAAGTGATTAACTCATCAAAAAATAATAAAATCAAACAAAAATATAAATTTAATTAATTTAGTGTAAATTATATTTAATTAATAAATGACCGTATTAATTAACATTATTCATAATAATTGTATTGGTGTAGAAATTATTTTATTTTATAAGGCCAATTCGTCCGAATGTGCACATCAAGTTTTAAGTTACCTTCTAAAACAACCAAGGGCGCGTTCTAAAAATACTTAAAGGTTGACTTTGGTTAGAACAGCCCTGGTTTGGATGCTTCTCTAAATTCAACTAACTATATGTGCTGAAACCTACGATTGTTTAAAAAAAGCCTTTTCTTTTCTCTTCAAATCTTAAATAAGACTGACCATAAATATATAATGTGACATGACATAACAAAAATATACAAGTAAATAAGTACATAATTCTGCATAAACATAGAAACATCTTTATCCATCTCAGTAAATATTAACTATCTTTGTACATAATTCATAAACAATATTATTTTGCAAAAACATAAACACATATTTCTGCATCAATATAAACATATCTTCAAGCATAAACATAAACACATATATCTGCATAAACATGAAGAAATCTTTCTGGATAAACATAAACACAACCTTCTTCATAAACATTACATACATCTCTTTGCATAAACATCTCCATAAACATTACCTCATCTTTCTACATTACCATAAACATATATTTCTGCATCATTATAAACATATCTTCCAGCATGAACATAAACTCATATTTCTGCAAGACATCTTTATGGATAAACATAAACACAACCTTCTTCATAATTCTTCATAAACATACATACATCATATATCATTTGGTACCACCGAGTTTTGCAAAACATGAATAGTTGACACAATATAATTGTGCGAGAGACACCTAGAAATGTAACAAGCAAAAATGCAATGCTACATCTGGGGAACTGTTCCATCATTCGACATTCGTCATTTACTGATGCTCGACTAATGTCAAGTCCACTCTGGTTTTCGTTACGTCTAACTCAAGAGAGTTAAAGAGTTTCAAAAGAGTCAAGAGACCCGCGAACCAAAAGGACACTTACATTTTTAAAAGATTATTTAAAATTGCTTTCTATTTTCTTTAATATTTTAATAAACATTATAGGGTCAAGCCATTTCAAGTGATCCAGAGATGTTGCTCGAAAAAAATAAAAATTGATAATTTTTTTTCTGTGTTGTCTTAACCATAGGTAGTCCAAAACGTGTAGTATTAATTTTTTCTACATCCTCCTTCATTTTCAAAAATTACTTTTTAGTTCCTGAACACCCAAATTTTGAGGTTTTCTTTGCCAATTTTTGAGGCTTAATATTTTGGCTTTGACTTAACCTTAATGGAACATGTCTCGTTTGAAAGTGTTACTTTCAAACTAAAAAGTGTCTCGGGAACTAAAAAGTTATTTTTGAAAATAAAGGAGGCTGTAGAAAAAATTAATACTAGACGATTGTGACTACCTATGGGTAGGACCAATACAGAAAAAAATGATCAATTTTTATTTTTTTCGAGCAACATCTATGGATCACTTAATAATATAATAATAATAATATCTTTGTTTGCTTTAAGACATAGTCTCTGCAAAGAGTACATTATTTACAATGGTTTAAGCTATAACATATACAAATCATGCAAACAGTTAAATTAATTATAAGTTATTATAAATAATAATACAGTTAAATTTATAGTAATTATAAATTAAAATTTATTTTAATTACATGAGTATTAAAATTAATATTTTAAATAATAAATTACAAGAACAGTTTTGAACTTTAATGTTTGTGATAGAGTTTAGTAAATAAAATGATGTTACTTGTTTTTTTTACTTTTTACTTGGTTGAAATAGAACTTTACAATATAATGTTAAACAAAATAAATAAAATAAAATGGATCACTTGAAATGGATTGACCCTATATAAATATTGTATACTTTTGCCAATAAAGAACTTGTTTAAAAAAATAAAAAATAAATAAACATTATTTTATGATATTGGTTCACTTGGGAGAAAATCCTTGTAAATTAATTGTTGTTACGTATTATTTTTATAGCATGGAATTTCACAATGTATGTAGCAAATTTGTTTTATGTGGGCCGCTTCGTGTCTAACTATCCACTTATTATCGTTTGGATTGGATAGTTAGCAAACCTGGGCGGAGTTATTATTGACTCTTTGGAAAACTGACTTAATCTTATCTATTTTTATTTCATTGTTAATATTAATGATAATTGATATATTAAAATTTTATTTAATATATTTTTAACTAAATATATGATATTCATTTTTACTTTTCTCCATTTATACCATAGGTATTTAGGAAAAGTAATGGGTTTTCAAAAAAATCCGAAACCGGGACGTCACTGAGATTATTCGTTTCAGGTGTTTTTAAGGCCTCCTAAGTGGTTTTCGCAAAGTTGTCTGTCTGTATGTGTGTGTGTGTGTCCGTTATCATCGTAGCTCCCAGTGTATTTATCCTAAACATTTGAAGCTTGGTACAAACATCAGTCTATAAATGTAGTTGTGCTATTCGAAAAATATTTTTTTATTTTTCGAATAGCCGTTTCGAATTAGTCTCATTACCCGCAAAAATGAGACAGCAAAAATTTCGAAAAATCATAAAAACACGAAAAAATAATGCGAGATTTGGCTCGCATATAGCCATGTATAAGACTAACATATGTGCCAAGTTTCACATCATTATTAGCATTAGTTAAATTTTTATCCAATGATTTGTTTATGTTTTTTTAAAAAATTGTAAAATATCAGAAAATTTCTAATTAATTGAACTTTAGTACAAGTGTATACCTTTACTTAATAAATATGTGCACAATGTTTTGTTTTAATACGACAAATATATCTATGATTTTTGTTGAATCATAAAAATTAAACACCATGGTCAGTGCTGTACGGGTGATTGCTGAGAATGAAACGGATGCATTTACTATCTGAGGACGAGCGAAGCGAGTCCGAAGACATGTTGCAGTATAAATTTGGCCTGAGGTCGAAAGAAGCGATTCCGAAGCAGGGAGGATGAGCGTAGCAAATCTGATGTGATAATAAAAAGTTCCGGGGTACCCCGTACTTGATTTTTTATTTTACCAAGAATCTTTTGGCGAACCTCAGATTGGGAACCACTGAATAACAGAGACAAAACAGACTTAGGCTTTTAGGTAGTCTCAGCACAAAGCAGAAATCAAAATAATGTAGAAATATTATAAAGAGAATAATTATTATTACTAACTCCTGTTACTAGGAGCCAGGCATATATCTACAAAAACCTATAATTATAAAATATTAATTAATTACAAAAAAATGACGCTAAGGATTAAAATCCTTTTTAATTGTTTTTTTGTAATTGTTAAATTACAATAACAAATATTGTTAAAACAAATACTATGCTGGAATAATTGAGATTTTATTACCAGAGGGGATCAACAGGTTTTATTATTTATTATTGAAAATGAAAAGATAATCTGATCACCTTGCACTAATAATATCATTAAATATTCAGAACAAAATTACAGTCATAAAATATAGTAGAACGAATGAAATACAAAAATCGGGTACGGGTACCTCGGAACATTTCCTCATCACATCGGATTCGCTATGCTCATTCTCTCTACTACTACTCGCTTCGCTTGTCCTCAGATAGTAAATTTATTCCTTTTATTGACTAACAAATTGAACTAACAATTGAACTAATGATGATAATGAGATGAAACTTGGCACATAAGTTAGTCTTGTAAATCACAATTCGATCACATCATTTTTCTGAGTTTTATGATTTTTCGAAATTTTTACTGAGTCATTATTGCGGGATATGACGTTATAACAATATATTATTTTCCGAATAGCACAACAACAACTATAGACTGATTTTTGTAAAATGTTTTACAGATTTTTTTAGTCAGAATATGAGCAAAGATTTGTTGGGATCATTTAGATTATTTAGTGGGACCGAAGATTTATTTAAATTTAATTTAGGAATTGTGTAGCGTAGCGAAGCCGATAGAGAGTTCCAAATTCACCGGTTTCAATTTTTTTCAGTATGATTAATCATTTTTCATTTTTAGTAAGGATTAAGATTAAGATTAACTCTTTTATGATCAAGATTCTAATTTTTCCTTATAGAGAATTTCTTTGAGTAAACCGACATAATATATCATTAAATTATGGTTCGTTCATTTAATTTTTCTCATTATATTGTAGTAATAGTAATATGAGGGGAGTGGTAGTAACTACCAGGCAAGTAGGCCACGTTGTTGGGCCCTTTTTGCCAGTTCCCTAAGACAGTGTTCTACTCCTTTTAATTTCAAGTGTAGGTAAATTTCATCTAATCTAGACAGAAGAGCCGTGGATTTCTATGGTTCCCCTCATACCTTTTTCAAGCAATCATACATATTTTCACTGACTCACATAGTCTAGTAAAAACTAGGAACAACACGTGCCCTCGCTATTAAACCAACCCTCCATACACACTAAACTATAAGACAGACATACTATAGTATTATAATGAATCAACTATGAGGGTCCTAAATTTTGCCTATACTCAGTTTCATTTAGGGTAAGGGATATTTAACGAGTACCTGACAACGCACAGGCTCGAGACCACCGGCTTTACTTCCCTTCTGATGGACGTGGTATCCAGAATTTATCCCTCTCATGAAAATCCCAGAGGGCCGTGCTGGGATTGAACCCATGACTGAATAAACTCGAAAGTTTAAAGTACATTCATTCTGTGTATTGGCCGCGTACCTTAACCACTACACCACGGGTGAATCCTTTATATTATATTATATTGTAGGTATAAATGTGGGAAAAGTATTGTGTTAGCAAAAAAAAATACTAAACCAGGATTTTGTAGGAAACAAATACAATATATATATATATTATATATATATATATTATTATATATATATATATATATATATATATATATATATATATAACATCAACAATGTATATTCTTGATCTAAGAGACTCCTTCCCCCTTTATAAAAATTCTACCTCCTCTCACTCCCCCTCCATGACGGCAATCTCACAAGCTCTTTTTTTTGTCGACACGAGCACTAAAAGCGAGGGTACCTAAGTTCGAATGCTGGTATGGACGATACTATTTTATCATTTACATAAAATACATCGTATATTTACATTATATAAGGTTATAACTACAAAATAATTCTGGGGCGGTGAGGTGAATTTCCATTGGTAAAAATATTTCACTTCTAGATGACAATGACATAGTTGAATAATTCTAGTGCAGAAATAAATATTAACCTGCTCGTAACCTTTTTCAAAAGTTTATATCAGCGCTACCAACAAAATCATTGTAAAATTTTATTTCAAATTGTCTTAAATGATGAAAAAAGCAGATTATAAAAGAGTAAACGACGCAAATTATTTCTTTAGCAACTTTTTAAGATATTTTTAACTGTGAAGGGGTTCAAATCCACAAGTTAGTCAAGTAATAAAAAAGTTTTAATTTGTATCTGTTAAGTATATTACTATATAAGTTAATGACTCCATTAAAGTATAACGTAGTTTTAAAACAATTAAAGTAATAAAGAGACGTAAAAAAATCCTTCATAATGAAAATTAGGTCAGAAGTAAGACAGAAAGAAAAACAAGAAAGTTCAGAGCCATTAGTATTCTTCTACTAAAACTGATGCAGTGAAGGACTCAAAAAATACTGTTGTTTAGTTTGCACACGGCTAGTACAGCAAGGTCTTGCAGGTGAAATTTACAACGTTGGATCAATAACTCAAATGGTCCTTTATAGTCTTTAAGACCTTAAAAAAGGGAAAAGAAGAATACTAAAAAAAAACCTTTACGAAACCACCAGCCATTTTCTTCTTTAAGAAGAAGAAAAAAAATTCAAACCCACAATTTTTAAGGGTGAAAATAGTCCTTAGGAATAAAAAGCACTCAACACTGAAGGAGAAAAATTTTCAGGTTTTTTGTGTGGAAATTTTTTTATTCCAGGAGTCTAATAAATAGTGTTGCAACGGGATGGATTGAGTCTATAAAGGATTTATACAGCTTGAAGGTATTAGTCTCTACTATTACATAAGCAGCCAAACTTTTCCCTCAAAAAAAAGTCTGAGTCAATGATAGAATATATCTTAACCCATTGTTATGAAAATAGATAACGTTGCCATGCTAAACCATATTTCTACCCTTTCCTTCTTTCCCCGAGTATCAAATGTGAGATATAGATGATAAATATATAAATAATCATATTTCATACCTTGGGTTCTTTCTTTAAGTCCGCAATTTTTTATTAAGTTCTGAAAAGAAGTAGGTCATTGGGAAATAGGTGTATTAAGTATTTGTATGCAATGCAGGTTTTTAATGGTAAACGGTTGACTTTGATAAACGATCGGTTTAAAATTTGGTCACATTAATAATGGTGTTTTATAATGTTTAAAGGGTATTTATAAATTAAATGTTATATATGTAATTGCTAAAATTATCAAACTGTTAATTTGAAAGGTGTAAAAAAACTAAAATCTTTAATGTTAGAGAGCAAACGGTAGTGAATTTTATCAAATTTTTGTAGTCAAGAGTTTAAAGTTTATTAGGTAAAACCTTAAAAGTCGGAGGCTATAAGGTTAAAACCTAGAGATTTGGATGCAAATGCATCGAAACCTAAAGACCAAGAGAATATTGGAAGCAGATGAATTAAAACTGAAGAAGAAGAACCAATCTGAATCGAGGGGTAAAAAAGAATTAAAACTGAAGAAGAAGAACCAATCTGATCGAGGGGTAAACTAAAGAATTAAAACTGAAGAAGAAGAACCAATCTGATCGAGGATAAACTAAAGAATTAAACTGAAGAAGAAGAACCATCTGATCGGGGACTAAGAATAAACTGAAGAAGAATCCAGATCGAGATAAACTAAAAAATTAAAACTGAAGAAGAAGAACCAATCTGATCGAGGGATAAACTAAAGAATTAAAACTGATCAAATAGGAAGCTAAAGATTAAAATTGACAGTAAAATGAACTAAAAATTATATTTCCCAATTATAAAGCTATGTTAGACGAATTTTCTTTGGAATGCGTGTTTCCGCGCTTAGTAATTGATTTCTTGCTTAAGGTTAATATAACTTATATAATAATAACTTAAATAATATGCTTAAGTATGCTTTATAACTTAAACAGGTACTTAATATCAAGCATTAGTCGTAACTAATTTTTTTAGTATTTTTAAAGAAATGCACATAATTATACTGTTGGTTTTAGAAAACTCAAAATTGGTAGTGCCCACTATTATTTGCACTAGCAAATGATAGTTTAGAGTTCGAGATAATAGCTTTTCTTTAAGCTCAGTTAGAGTTTATCTTTGAACTTTTTGGCGCATATCCTTTGAAAAATACAGAAAAATTAATAACGAGTAGTGATTAATAGTGAGTAAATGCTTAAATTATAAAACATAACTGTAAACTCAAGCTAGAAATTGATTGTTAAGCACGAAAAAACGAATTCCTATGGAAATTCGCCCGGCATGCGGACCACTGCGCCAAATTATTTTGTTGTTTAATTTTATATATTGTAAATCAAACGATAAAAAATAATCGTCCTTACCAGTATCCGAACCCAGGTACCCTGGCTTTGAGTACTTTGAGAGCTTGTACCGATTTTGGGACATTTTCATTTATCGCACAGACCCAAAAAAATTATTAAAAACGACTCTTCACAGGAAAATTGTTGTTTAACGACCATATTCAAGTTTTCCAGTAATTGATAACTGGTTTTTCGACTATTAGGTCGTATAGAAGTTAGGTGGTTAAGAAGTCGTATCGGCTTCGAACTGTGTTTTTCGATTCAGCGTCCCAAAAAAATGAGCGAAACGAGTAGTGAAACGACACCCTACTCGAAATGTACTTTTAATGTTCGTAATTTTGGTTCAGGTAATTTACCTAATTTTTTTTACTTGTTGGTTACTTAAGTGGTGGTTTTGACTTCAAACTGGTATATTTGAAACCAGTTATTGAAGCTAAAGTATTATTACTGAAAACAGCTGGAAGGAATAGAATAAAAACTAACAGAGCTGGAAGCTAAAAACTTAAAACCGAAAGATTTTGAAGCTTAAGAATTAATGCAAACCGAGTTAAAAGCTACAAACGTACATAATTGATAGCTTATGAATTAAATAGAAAACATTGCTAGCTAAAAGGTTAGAATAAATTGATGCAGATACTAAAAACTAAAAAGTTGATCAGCAAGAAGCTTTTAATGAAGGTAAATAACTCCTTTGGTAAATAAAGTAGGCTAAAATTTCAATACATACAAGTATTGAATAAATACAAACTGAAACTGTTAACAAATTGAAAAATCGAAAATTAAAATGTAAAAAAAATGTAATTGTAATGTAATATATAAAAGTGATGTAATGCATGTTCTAGTATATGTAATATATTTTATTGTAATAAAAATTTAACTTAATGTAATTTCTGGAATAAATAAACATTTTTTCTAACAGACTTTTATAGACCGAGGGCTCATGAGAGATTTTCTACGTCATAATTTTTATGAACCATTTGGTCATAGGATTTACAGGACAATAGAGTAGAGTAACCGCAAGTCTGGTGGTTTAATCCGGAGAGCTGGGCGATAAGATGACTTCAAAAATTTTAAATTTATTGTGACTATTTTATTTTTAAAAAATCGGGTACGGGGTACCTCGAAACTTTTCCTCATAACATCGGATTTGATTCGCTCAACCTCGCTATATCGGAATCGCTTTGCTCGTCCTCATAATATACAAGTCGTTACATTTATACTGCAAAACTTTTTCGGACAGGTTTCGCTCGTCTTCAAATGGAAAATACATTTATTTTCACGCTTGATGCTGTTTACTTCTAATGATCCATCAATAAACATAAAAATAAAATAAAATTACAAAACATGTAAAAATTACCTTCTTACATCTTAAATTTGTATTGCCATTAAACTCGTCGAACCCAGGCTTTACCTCGATCCCAGAATTGGGCTCGAGCCCAGGATCGAGGTCGAGACCAGGCTTTACCTCGATCCCAGAGTTGAGCTCGAGCCCAGGATCGAGGTCGAGTCCAAGATTGAGCTCGAGCTTTTAATCGAAAACCCGAGCACACTTAAAGCTCGATCCTAGTCAAAAGCTCGAGTACTAGAGCTTTTAGCTCGAGCTTAACCATCACTATTCATAAGTCGTATGACATGAGTCTCCAGTATAGATTAACTGCTGTAAGAGGAATACAAGGGAATCGTTTCTCTTTCACCATTTCTATTCTTAGCACTTATTCACAAACCTTTAAATATTTAATTTTCATTAAAATATTCAACTTATATTATTAGAGACACAGTATACCACTTATTCTGGTTATAAGGTGTAACCACTTACATTCTACTCTCAGTTCGACGTCACAAGTCTTGTATTGATCTCCTTGTCATGGTTGTCAAATTTAATTTTCTATTCAAGTACATAAAATTTTAAACAGTTAAGTAAAAGACGTTACTGAGTCTCTTTGATATTTACAAGATTTGCCACTTAACGCTGGATTTCCTTGGGATGTTTCCTTTCATTGACTGAGCACTGTCACAGTGTTATAACTCTTGTATTTTAAAATTCCAAGTTGTGTTTCACGACTATATTTTTAGTTTTTTAGTACTATATTTGAAATAGGTCAATTGCGATTACAGTTTCTATCTCATACTACCTGTTCGAAACTCAAGTACAGGGAGTGTAGTAGAATTAGATTAATAACTGAAAGGTGCACCGACACATTTTTCTTCTTCTAATTTTCAAACTGTTCTTTTCCTAATTGATTGAGCGAATCGTAACATGATCCATGATCTTAATAAAATATTTAAGGGGTCAATTCAGGGAATAAATACCAAGTACACTCGAAAACAAAAACGTTGCATTTTTGCGGAAGTAATATTTTTAGTGGTAGAACACCAATATTATGATATTTTGCTGTTCTCATCCGTCATGCTGTATTGGTGAGGCAAAGATTCAAAAATTTATATCTGGTTTGAGATTTGTTGAATAATCTTGAAGCTGTTAGGATGAATAAAACATGGCGTTGCGTCTTCGTGGTTGACTTTAAGCTTGTTTTCCTCTCTTCATGTGTTTTCTGCTAAATTTTCCATAAATATTTATGCTTTTTTACCCTTTACAGTATGAAGAAGTTAAATTTTGACTTATATCTCGAAGCGTAGCGACTGTAAAATGGTAAACAGCGATGTCGATTTTGGAGACTTTCGATTTATTGGCAGAAAGTGTTTGATGTCAATCTTGCCACCACAGCTTCTATTTATGCAATAATGTAAAACAATAAAATAATTTTAACCTAGCTAAAAAATTCATATTTACTATTACCGGACTATAAATTTAACCATAAACAAACCAGAACTTTAAACTATAACCATACCATAACTTTAAATTATAACCAAATAATAACTTTAAATTAAAACCATACCATAACTTTAAACTATAACCAAATCATAACTTTAAACTATAACCAAACCATAACTTTAAACTATAACCAAACCATAACTTTAAACTATAACCATACCATAACTTTAAACTATAACCAAACAATAACTTTAAACTATAACCAAATCATAACATTAAACTATAACCAAAATATAACATTAAACTATAACTTTAACCATAATCATAACATAAGCATAAAATAACCTATCTCGGTGATGTCAGACCTAACCCTGTTAATTAGCATTATACTAAACAAGCCCATTCAAACATTTTCTTTGAAATATTCAGAAATATAAATAATAAGTTGTGACGCTACTGCTCAGGTTAACTTAGGACCGATTTTGTTCGATTCAGCACCACAAAAACATAGAAAAGACACCTTACTCCACATGTGTTGATTATGGACCATATTTTAAAGTACTTTGAAATTTACCACTTTTTTGTCATTTACAGTTGTCGTATCAAGTTCAGACCGGGTTTGTTCGATTCAGCAGCCCAATAAACATAAAAAACTGACAACCTACTCGAAATTTTATCGACTATTATTATGGTTTTCTGTTATTTTTCACAGTTATTTAGAGTATAAGGTCACATAGAGTGGTTTTATCAACTCTGGTTTTATTTGATTTAGCAACCCAAACTACCTAAATGTAAAACTTTTTCTCTGTGAAAAATGTTTACTGATTTTTTGAAAATTTTGCTGACTTATCACCGGCTGGGTCAATGGCGACATAACCACCTGTTTTTCAATAGGGTGTGGGAAACAAACCCTAACGTTGATTTTTGTACCAAGTTCGATTTAATATTAATTCGTTCATGAGATAATGTTGACGTTTTAGTACTTTTAGGACCCCAAAATCGAAAAAAGGTGGCATGAATATATATTGTACGGTTGTTCAATTTTAATGAAACTTGACACAAAAATCTATTTCAATAAAACGATTAACTAATTTCATTTTATGATCAATCCAACACGTATCAAAATGGCGTCACTTTAAACCTTAAAGTAAATTTTTAGAATATTTGTTCGATTAAAAATGTATCAAATGTTTTTTGAGTCCAAGAAAGGCCTCAACCACACGTGTGGTTAAAACAGTTCTGTGAATTTCTATATTTTTAAGTTTGTAGGCAGGAAAACATTGTGTTTGTTTTTATGCCAGCTTGTGTTTTTTCTTATAAATCGTCAGTCCATTAATTTTCTTCCAAGTTATTAATGGTTACTGTTGTCATTATTTGTCCGCAGTGTTGTTAAAAATTAATTTTGTACTCTCTAGGTTTTATTGAATAAGATATTAATTAATTATTCTTTGAACTATTTATAAAATCCGGGCCTAAAATAGAAATTCATTAAAAAATAATTTTTAAACAAAATATTTCCTGCCTTATTGTTTTCCAAAGCATTTTATAGTGATTTATTTAACAGTATGAAAACGTTTCTAAGAGGGGCTCTCAAGGAGGGTCCAAAGTTGATTTTCAAATATTTGAACAAGGGAGGAACTGGTAGGGGTGGAAAGTTGCCTCTCTGTCTTCATGAAGAAGGTAACTATAAGGTTATAAAAGGGGAAGGTAAAAGGTTATTCAAACACTCTGCTACCTTAGCGATAACCTTTTTTCCTTATTAGTAACCTTCTTACACAAGCACAAATATCATTATAACCTGGTTACACTTATTAAATTTTGATCAAAATAGTAGCAGGATTTTTCTGCAGAATTAATATCAAAGGCAGGTATTCTTGGGCCTGTTTTAATTTATATATTAAGCCAGAGAATTTATATCCTTTGCTGATTCAATGCTGACGTAGCTATTTCATATGCAGCGTGCTTAGCAGAGGGATTTATTAATTTATTTGATTGTTTCATTTTTCTCTGTTTAAACCTCTGATTGAAATATATTTAGACGTTCTCTATGAAACAATGCTGACATTTTAAGCAAGTCATGATAGTGATTTGTGTATATTGTAGCCATGACTATACTATTATGTTATGGGTTGTAATTTTTCTAACCTTTATGTGTGAGTGTGTGTGTAGCACCCGTAACTCCTGCTGTATTCGCGAAAGAGAGTTTAAACTTGGCAAAAATCAAACTTATTTTTAATTGCCTAGTAAGGTACCCTGTCTATTTTTGTTTACGCTTAAACCCGTAGGGTTATATTAGCGTTTTCCCCTCACTCAAGTCTCACTCAACTAATCCACCCAGAGTGTGTTTACACCCAATTATCTAGGAAGCCTATATGATTGGGCGTCCGGCAATCCGCCAGTCCGCCGCCTCCGTACATAGCGGCACATATGAATGTGCAGTGTGCCCAGTTCACCGCTCTGGCTCGTGTCCGCGACTAATTCACCAGTTAGACTCTGGCTAGGCTCACCGCTCTGACAAGCGTCGACTACTAGTTCACTGTGATCGTCTAGTCTTACTAGCTCCTCTGACATTAGTCACACATTGCACGCCCCTGCTCAACCAGTCTCACCAATCACATCAGCCCCTCTAGCACCTCTAGACTCTAGCTAGGCTCACCGCTCTGGCCAGTTCAGCACCACCCAACAGAGAACTCTAGCAACCTTGATTAGTGTCCACAAATTCCTTCTTTATCCCTGACCTGACGAGTGTACGGTACAAGGGATAACCTCATATTGAGGTCCTACCCCGGCTGGATTTGAACACTCGACCTCCAGGTTGAAAGGCGAGCGCTCAATATTTTTTATTAATTTTTTTTTAATTAGCGGTGTGTAAAGAAACTCTAGCTATATTTTTTCGGATGTAAAGTTGGTCACAAAGACATTCTAAGGGCTACTCAAGAGATTCCAATGTTGTGAGGAGTTCCGAGGTAGCCTATAACAGGTTTCCTTTATTAAAAGGTTTGTAAACACCCTTTAGCTATATTTTTGTCGGATGTTAAGTATCAAATTTAGAGACGCCCTAAAAAATTTAATTAAATCCTTAAACCTACCCATAAAACAAATTTAGTCCTTTTAATAAATTTTTACTTGAATGTGTTTACAATTGTTAAAAATAAAATATAGGATATCCCAGACGTTTAAAAAATAAAAATCAATTTTTTGCCGTTTCTGGTAAAATTACGTCTGAAGTTTTGTCTGCAGTCGTTGGTTCAAATTTTCATTAATTTCGATTAATGGATGAACCATTATTTTTTGTGTTAACGCTGTGTCCCTCTGTTCGAAAAAATCTATTGTTATTGGTGTAAAGTTTTATATTAAATTACGCTCTACAGTATCCTTTTAACCGAAAAATAGACCTCCCCCGGACACTTGATCAATATTTGATAGTTAAAATTGTTTTTTAGGTCTAAACACTGGATAGAGAGGGTCTGATCTCTCTTTTTAACTCCATGGAAAGCAATTAAGTCTCAGTTTTTTTTAAATGGACGGAGAAAAAAAGGTTGAATACATTTTTGACCAATTTTTTTAAGCGTATACAGACTCAACAACACCTCCCCTTTCCCCTCCCCCAAACCACTGTTGTGCTGTAAATAATAAAGGAGTATTTTTAAGGTTTCATAGGTTCGTGTGGGGTAAAAACCTTTTGGAAATCCTCGTGGGAAATACCTAAAAGTGAAGTTACATTTTTGCTTATCCATTCCCGTAAAATCGATTTTTCCAAGTTACTTACTCATTTTTCCCCATTATAAGTACTGAAAATTGCACAGATTACATTATGGTAATATTAATTTATGAGGAAAAACTCATTTGTATAAATAACCTTGGATTATTTATTAAATAAAAATTTTATTAATATTTTTGTAATTAAAAATAAATGAATAAATTGTATGTTTGTTTGCTTTTAAGAAGAAAATTGTATTAGTTTATGAAGAAAAATCGGATGTGATGTAACTCGAAACTTTTCCTACTCAAATCGGATTCGCTTCGCTCATCCTCCCTGCTTCGTACTTGCTTCACTCGTCCTATGGTAGTAAATGCATTTGTTTCATTCTCCACGCACTGACCACGCTCAATGCTGCTTAATTTTTATGATCCAACTAAAAACATAGATCTACTAGTCATATTAAAACAAAACTAATTTATCCTAAAAGTATCCTTATTTATAAAGTAAGGGTTTACACTTGTACCAAATTTGAACTCGATTGAATTATTTTTTTTATTTTTTCAATTTTTTAAAAACATACACAAATCATTCAGAACAAATGCTTGTAATAAGATGAAACTTAGCCCATATTTTAGTCTTATACATAGCCACATGCGTGCCAAATCTCACATTTGGCACATGTTCCGACCGCATCATCCGATCACATCATGTTTTCGCATTTTGTAATTATCGAACTTTTCGCTGAATCATTATTGCGGGTTAATGACGTCATATAAAAAAATATTTTCCGAATAGTACAACTAAAGCAGTAGACAGATTTTTATTTAGACAGACGAAGTTTCAGCTCTCTAATATAAATACACTGGGCGCTACGATGATAACAGACACACACATGCACACACATATAGACAGACAACTTCGTGAAAACCACTGAGGAGGCATTTAAAACACCAAAAACGAATAATTCCGGTTTCATCTCGGTTTCGGATTTTTTTTACAAACACAATACTATAGGAAAATACTTTTCCTATATACCTACGGTATAAATGTCTTTGTGCCGCCTCCGTGGCCGAGGTCGTTAAGGCGTTAATCTTTACACTGACCTTTGACACCCACGGAGGTCCGGGGTTTGCATCCCAGGTTACGCTCTGAGTTTAAAGAAGATTATTGTTTAGATAAATTATCACCAACTTTAGAATACACTTTAAGCGTAACGGTTGCTACTACCACCCGAGGTTGTTCCCGCAGGGGTTATCCCTGATGAGTCGCAAGGCTCTAAACGGGCATTATTATTATTATTGTTATTATTATAAATATCTTTACAGTTTTTAGTTAATCAGTGTAAGGTATTACTAGCTAATATTATTTTCAGAGTCAGCATAAATCTATCTATTTTAGGCCACATTGAGAATATAAGCCATATTGTCATTTTTTAATGGTAAGGATATGTGGTACAACTGTTTTACCACCTACCTTTTTAATACTCAAATGGTTAATTCTAAATATCAGTATTTGATTCGATAGTTTTAAAATATATGAAAGTGCTTAGAAAGGTCGATTTGTCTCTAAATAGATCGATATTAAGGAATATCGAGTACGTGGTATCTGTCAAACTACCACAAAACCGAGTTCTACGGAAAAGCGGTCCCTGATTTGAAATGGTGTCTCATTTGGTGCTTTTAAAAAGATTAATAATTACGGAGTGGAAGTTTAAGCTGATAAAATTTACAAGGTGATTTAATTGGAGTGTTTTTATGAATGAAATCATTTTTTTCAAATGTTAGGTTATAGTCCAGAATTGACGTCATTAGTAGAATAAATACTACATTTTCAATGTTGACCACCTATACTGATTCCTGCAATGACGTCACATATAGAGATATAATTACAAGAAAGGCCCTATAGTTTAAATTTTGAAACATCAAAATGTAACCTGACCACCTTTGCTTATAAATTAATGAAATTTATATATAAATAATATTAAACTTTTTTAGCATAACGTTTAAAATGTGCAAATCAAAACACAAGCAATGTTCGGGAAGCTGAAAAAATTGATTTAATAGGGTTATATTATATAACTCACTCTTGAAGGAGGTTTCAATGAGGTTATACAGAGCCCCTGAGCGCCCCAAAAAGATGTTTCAGACCTCTAAAACATAAAATAAGTTATTTCTGCTTTTATTTAAATATAGCATGTTCTTAAACATAATTATATACTTTTAATACTTCATTAGTATTGACAGACATTTGTTAATCTCATTTTAGTAAAGTAGAATGATAATGAATAAATAAAACCAAGTAAATTAACAAAAAAAATGAATAAAAATACAAGCAAAATTGAACAGTGAAAATTGTAACTAATAAGATAGAACTAATAAAGATTTACCAATAAAATAATTCTAAATAATAACTTAAATCTAAATAAAGATCGATATTTTCTTAAGGGGATATTTATTTCAGTAGGTTGGCCATTCTTCAAAATCTATTTGTATAATTTTAAAATAATAAAACACTATGTTATACAATACTGCATCACCCGCACAACATTTCAGTCCTGCATATATGATCTAGCAAGAACGAACTTGAGTAATGAGTGTGATTCCCTCAGTCCCGTACGCCATCTTGTGAAGGTATGTGTTCCGTGAATATATCGGCTAACATCCGTTATTTAGTCATTTATTCTGCTACAAAATCAGCATGACTTGCAATTATTCGTTTCTGTCTTTTATTTGATTTAGTATTTTAGTTTATTTTTGAAAACATGAATTAGTCTTTCCTTATTTCGTGTCCGTTATTTATAGTTATAACCGTTTTAACCTACAAATTAACTTACAAATTTAGTAATATATAATGCCTACTAAAAATATCAAATGACATACATCTAATACGAATTCCATAATGTTCTAAAAACTTTTCTCGAAGTATCGATTGTTATCGAGTTTGAGTAGTGAAAGGAACCCAAGGATGGAGTGTTCCAATCAGTACATGTTTAAACACGTTATAGTCTAGCCTTCAGTGTGGCCCTATCCCTTTATTACGCGAGTAGATTAATTACGCATTAACATTTTACTGATTTCTTAGCTTCTTCTTTAAATCGTAAGTTAATGTTTTGTAATTACCATATCATTTAGTATAACTTATGTGTATTAATCATTTAATTAATACACACATTTCTACGAAATTCAAAAACTTTTGTTGCGATTTTTAAATACTCCATTGTGTCTAGAATTTTGTAATTAATTTAACCTAATTATTAGCATTAGTTCAATTTTGATCAAATAACTTGTGTATGTTTTAAAAAAAATCGAAAACTATCCAATTGAGTTGAGATTCGGTTCAAGTTTATAGTTTTACGTAATAAATAATGTCACTATAATTCGTTTCAATACGACAAGTATATCCATAATTTTTATTTATTTATTTATTTTAACAAATTACAAATAGTGGCGATATTTACAGCTCACATATAAAATAGTTAGGTTTTTTATGGCAACCTAACATAACCTTCCTTGAATCATAAAATATAACCCGCATTGATCGTGGTCAGTGCTGTATGGGTGACCGCTGAGAATGAAAAGGATGCGTTTACTATCTTAGGACGAGCGAAGCAAGTCCAAAGACTTTCAGCGATATAAATTTAGCGAATTGTATGTAAGTGCGAGTATTGTATTGTTGTATGTGTGAGTATAGTATTGTACAGTAAGTATGACCATTCAAACAGTAATAATGTCAGCAAAATTTTGATTTTGTTTTCCAAAAGTGTTTATATAGAGTGTAATCTCACAATCAGAAATAGTTGATTATTATCAAATAACATGAATATAACAAATAAATATCAACTAAGAAATAAATAGAATAAAAAATAATGAAAACTATTAAATAATAGTTCATGCACCAAGGAAGTGAAAAATGCTATTATTTTGTCGAGCAGTCTGAGGTTCCCAAGGCGAAAGCCAAGAGAATCAAAGGATTAACTCCCGAGGCAACCGAGAAATTCATGTCTTTAACTCCAAGGCAAAGCCGAGGGAGTTATGAATGTTAACTCCCGAGACGAAACCGAAGTATTTTCGTCCTTAACCTCTATGGCAAAGCCGATGGAGTTATAACTATGGACTCCTAAGACGAAACCGAAGTATTTACGTCTTTAACCTCTATGGCAAAGCCGAAGAAGTTATGAATGTTAACTCCCGAGACGAAACCGAAGTATTTTCGTCCTTAACCTCTATGGCAAAGCCGATGGAGTTACAACTATGGACTCCTAAGACGAAACCGAAGTATTTACGTCTTTAACCTCTATGGCAAAGCCGAGGGAGTTACAACTATGGACTCCCGAGACGAAACCAAGGTATTTACATCTTTAACCACTATGTCAAAGCCAAGGGAGTTATAACTATGAGCTCCCGAGACGAAACCGAGGTATTTATGTCTTTAGCTTCTATGGCAAAACCGAGGGAGATATAACTATGAACTCCCGAGAAGAAACCGAGGTATTAACATCTTTAACCTCTATGGCAAAGCCGAGGGAGTTATAACTATGAACTCTCGAGACGAAACCGAGGTATTTACGTCTTTAACCTCTATAGCAAAGCCGAGGGAGTTATAACTATGAACTCCTGAGACGAAACCGAGGTATTTATGTCTTTAGCCTCTATGGCAAAACCGAGGGAGTTATAACTATAAAGTCTCGAGACGAAACTGAGGTATTTACGTCTTTAACCTCTATAGCAAAGCCGAGGGAGTTATAACTATAAACTCCCCAGAGACGAAACCAAGGTATTTATGTCTTTAGCCTCTATGGCAAAACCGAGGGAGTTATAACTATGAACGCTCGAGACGAAACCAAGGTATTTACGTCTTTAACCTCTATGGCAAAACCGAGGGAGTTATAACTATGAACGCTCGAGACGAAACCGAGGTATTTACGTCTTTAACCTCTATGGCAAAGCCGAGGGATTTATAACTATGAACTTCTGAGACGAAACCGAGGTATTTACGTCTTTAACCTTTATGGCAAAGCCGAGGGAGTTATAACGATGAATTCCTGAGACGAAACCGAAGTATTTACGTCTTTAACCTTTATGGCAAAGCCGAGGGAGTTATAACGATGAATTCCTGAGACGAAACCGAAGTATTTACGTCTTTAACCTCTATGGGAAAGCCGAGGAAGTTATAAATATGAACTCCCGAGACGAAACCGAGGCATTTACATCTTTAACCTCTATGTCAAGCCGAGGGAGTTATAACTATGAACTCCTGAGACGAAACCGAAGTATTTACATCTTTAACCTCTATGGTATAGCCGAGGGTGTTATAACTATGAACTCCCGAGACGAAACCAATGTATTGACGTCTTTAACCTCTATGGCAAAGCCGAGGAAGTTATGAATGTTAACTCCCGAGACGAAACCGAAGTATTTTCGTCTTTAACCTCTATGGCAAAGCCGAGGAAGTTATAAATATGAACTCTCGAGACGAAACCGAGGTATTTACGTCTTTAACCTCTATAGCAAAGCCGAGGGAGTTATAACTATGAACTCCTGAGACGAAACCGAGATATTTATGTCTTTAGCCTCTATGGCAAAACCGAGAGAGTTATAACTATGAACTCTCGAGACGAAACCGAGGTATTTATGTCTTTAACCTCTATGTCAAAGCCGAGGGAGTTATAACTATAAACTCCTCAGAGACGAAACCAAGGTATTTATGTCTTTAGCCTCTATGGCAAAACCGAGGAAGTTATAACTATGAACTCTCGAGACGAAACCGAGGTATTTATGTCTTTAGCTTCTATGGCAAAACCGAGGGAGTTATAACTGTGAACTCCCGAGAAGAAACCGAGGTATTAACATCTTTAACCTCTATGGCAAAGCCGAGGGAGTTATAACTATGAACTCTCGAGACGAAACGAGGTATTTACGTCTTTAACCTCTATAGCAAAGCCGAGGGAGTTAATAACTATGAACTCCTGAGACGAAACCGAGATATTTATGTCTTTAGCCTCTATGGCAAAACCGAGGGAGGTTATAACTATGAAGTCTCGAGACGAAACTGAGGTATTTACGTCTTTAACCTCTATGGCAAAGCCGAGGGAGTTATAACTATAAACTCCCAGAGACGAAACCAAGGTATTTATGTCTTTAGCCTCTATGGCAAAACCGAGGGAGTTATAACTATGAACTCTCGAGACGAAACCGAGGTATTTACGTCTTTAACCTCTATGGCAAAGCCAAGGGAGTTATAACTATGAACTCTCGAGACAAAACCGAGGTATTTACGTCTTTAACCTCTATGGCAAAGCCGAGGGAGTTATAACTATGAACTCTCGAGACGAAACCGAGGTATTTATGTCTTTAGCCTCTATGGCAAAACCAAGGAAGTTATAACTATAAACGCTCGAGAAGAAACCAAGGTATTTACGTCTTTAACCTCTATGGCAAAACCGAGGGAGTTATAACTATGAACGCTCGAGACGAAACCGAGGTATTTACATCTTTAACCTCTATGGCAAAGCCGAGGGATTTATAACTATGAACTCCTGAGACGAAACCGAGGTATTTACGTCTTTAACCTTTATGGCAAAGCCGAAGGAGTTATAACGATGAATTCCTGAGACGAAACCGAAGTATTTACGTCTTTAACCTCTATGGGAAAGCCGAGGGAGTTATATATATGAACTCCCGAGACGAAACCGAGGCATTTACATCTTTAACCTCTATGTCAAGCCGAGAGAGTTATAACTATGAACTCCCGAGACGAAACCGAAGTATTTACATCTTTAACCTCTATGGCAAAGCCGAGGGAGTTATAACGATGAACTTTCGAGACGAAACCGAGGTATTTACGTTTTTAACCTCTATGGTATAGCCGAGGGTGTTATAACTATGAACTCCCGAGACGAAACCGATGTATTGACGTCTTTAACCTCTATGGCAAAGCCGAGGAAGTTATGAATGTTAACTCCCGAGACGAAACCGAAGTATTTTTGTCTTTAACCTCTATGGCAAAGCCGAGGGAGTTACAACTATGGACTCCTGAGACGAAACCAAGGTATTTACATCTTTAACCTCTATGTCAAAGCCAAGGGAGTTATAACTATGAGCTCCCGAGACGAAACCGAGGTATTTATGTCTTTAGCTTCTATGGCAAAACCGAGGGAGTTATAACTATGAACTCCCGAGAAGAAACCGAGGTATTAACATCTTTAACCTCTATGGCAAAGCCGAGAGAGTTATAACTATGAACTCCTGAGACGAAACCGAGATATTTATGTCTTTAGCCTCTATGGCAAAACCGAGGGAGTTATAACTATGAACTCTTGAGACGAAACCGAGGTATTTATGTCTTTAGCCTCTATGGCAAAACCGAGGGAGTTATAACTATGAAGTCTCGAGACGAAACTGAGGTATTTACGTTTTTAACCTCTATGGCAAAGCCGAGGGAGTTATAACTATAAACTCCCCAGAGACGAAACCAAGGTATTTATGTCTTTAGCCTCTATGGCAAAACCGAGGGAGTTATAACTATGAACTTTCGAGACGAAACCGAGGTATTATGTCTTTAACCTCTATGGCAAAGCCGAGGGAGTTATAACTATGAACTCTCGAGACGAACCGAGGTATTTACGTCTTTAACCTCTATGGCAAAGCCGAGGGAGTTATAACTTTGAACTCTCGAGACGAAACCGAAGTATTTACGTCTTTAACCTCTATGGCAAAACCGAGGGAGCTATAACTATAAACTCCCGAGACGAAACCGAGGCATTTACATCTTTAACCTCTATGTCAAGCCGAGGGAGTTATAACTATGAACTCCCGAGACGAAACCGACCGAAGTATTACATTTTTAACCTCTATGGCAAAGCCGAGGGAGTTATAACGATGAACTTTCGAGACGAAACCGAGGTATTTATGTCTTTAGCCTCTATGGCAAAACCGAGGGAGTTATAACTATGAACTCTCGAGACGAAACCGAGGTATTTACGTCTTTAACCTCTATGGCAAAGCCGAGGGATTTATAACTATGAACTTCTGAGACGAAACCGAGGTATTTACGTCTTTAACCTTTATGGCAAAGCCGAGGGAGTTATAACGATGAACTCTCGAGACGAAACCGAGGTATTTATGTCTTTAGCCTCTATGGCAAAACCAAGGAAGTTATAACTATAAACGCTCGAGAAGAAACCAAGGTATTTACGTCTTTAACCTCTATGGCAAAACCGAGGGAGTTATAACTATGAACGCTCGAGACGAAACCGAGGTATTTACATCTTTAACCTCTATGGCAAAGCCGAGGGATTTATAACTATGAACTCCTGAGACGAAACCGAGGTATTTACGTCTTTAACCTTTATGGCAAAGCCGAAGGAGTTATAACGATGAATTCCTGAGACGAAACCGAAGTATTTACGTCTTTAACCTCTATGGGAAAGCCGAGGGAGTTATATATATGAACTCCCGAGACGAAACCGAGGCATTTACATCTTAACCTCTATGTCAAGCCGAGGGAGTTATAACTATGAACTCCCGAGACGAAACCCAAGTATTTACATCTTTAACCTCTATGGCAAAGCCGAGGGAGTTATAACGATGAACTTCGAGACGAAACCGAGGTATTTACATCTTTAACCTCTATGGCAAAGCCGAGGGATTTATAACTATGAACTTCTGAGACGAAACCGAGGTATTTACGTCTTTAACCTTTATGGCAAAGCCGAAGGAGTTATAACGATGAATTCCTGAGACGAAACCGAAGTATTTACGTCTTTAACCTCTATGGGAAAGCCGAGGGAGTTATATATATGAACTCCCGAGACGAAACCGAGGCATTTACATCTTTAACCTCTATGTCAAGCCGAGGGAGTTATAACTATGAACTCCCGAGACGAAACCGAAGTATTTACATCTTTAACCTCTATGGCAAAGCCGAGGGAGTTATAACGATGAACTTTCGAAACGAAACCGAGGTATTTACGTTTTTAACCTCTATGGTATAGCCGAGGGTGTTATAACTATGAACTCCCGAGACGAAACCGATGTATTGACGTCTTTAACCTCTATGGCAAAGCCGAGGAAGTTATGAATGTTAACTCCCGAGACGAAACCAAGGTATTTACATCTTTAACCTCTATGTCAAAGCCAAGGGAGTTATAACTATGAGCTCCCGAGACGAAACCGAGGTATTTATGTCTTTAGCTTCTATGGCAAAACCGAGGGAGTTATAACTATGAACTCCCGAGAAGAAACCGAGGTATTAACATCTTTAACCTCTATGGCAAAGCCGAGAGAGTTATAACTATGAACTCCTGAGACGAAACCGAGATATTTATGTCTTTAGCCTCTATGGCAAAACCGAGGGAGTTATAACTATGAACTCTTGAGACGAAACCGAGGTATTTATGTCTTTAGCCTCTATGGCAAAACCGAGGGAGTTATAACTATGAAGTCTTGAGACGAAACTGAGGTATTTACGTCTTTAACCTCTATGGCAAAGCCGAGGGAGTTATAACTATAAACTCCCTAGAGACGAAACCAAGGTATTTATGTCTTTAGCCTCTATGGCAAAACCGAGGGAGTTATAACTATGAACTTTCGAGACGAAACCGAGGTATTATGTCTTTAACCTCTATGGCAAAGCCGAGGGAGTTATAACTATGAACTCTCGAGACGAAACCGAGGTATTTACGTCTTTAACCTCTATGGCAAAGCCGAGGGAGTTATAACTTTGAACTCTCGAGACGAAACCGAAGTATTTACGTCTTTAACCTCTATGGCAAAACCGAGGGAGCTATAACTATAAACTCCCGAGACGAAACCGAGGCATTTACATCTTTAACCTCTATGTCAAGCCGAGGGAGTTATAACTATGAACTCCCGAGACGAAACCGAAGTATTTACATTTTTAACCTCTATGGCAAAGCCGAGGGAGTTATAACGATGAACTTTCGAGACGAAACCGAGGTATTTACGTCTTTAACTTCTATGGCAAAGCCGAGGGAGTTATAACAATGAACTCCTGAGGTGAAGCCGAGGAAAGTAATTGCGAGGGAAAGAATAGCATTTTACTTCCGAGGTTTTATCTCCTTAGGGTGAAACCATTTAATTATTGTTACATTCATATTTTCATATGTTTTTTTGTGTGTTATTCTCATTTTTTTGGGACCTTCCTAATAAATTTTAGGGGTGCTGCCCAAAAAAAAACATCATAAAAGAAAAAAACAGCTTCCTTTGGTCTGAAACGGATTTTGAGCCAATACAAACATTTTTTTTGATCGGTTCCCTTTATTAATTATGGGGGTGTTGCCCCCAATAGAATAAAAAATATTGTTCCAAACAATTTATTTAATCTAAAACGGATTTTAAGCCAATTTATTTTTTTTGTCCCCGGGAAAGTGTTACATAAATTGATCAGTCCCTTTAATATAGTAAGAGGATACCACTTCCAAAAAAATGAATATAATTGGCACTGATGTTATAAATACAATTGGCTCTCACTCCCAAGGGAGAAAATGTTAATTTTTACTCCCAAGGGAGTGAAAAATGCTTCTATAATACCTAAAACCAAGTCAAGAAACTTCACGGTATACACTGCCTGGAGATAAAAGTATTTATAAGGACTGAAGTCTTCAATAAATTAAATAGACTTGAAGTATGACATGAGTAATTTCATATCAAATCAACACAGGTAAAACACGTGAGATCTCCGATTTTAATGTAACTTAAAATCGACTGACAGGAAGGCACCATAGAAGTAAAGGAAAATCCAGATTTTTGGCTCAATTGGTGCAGCCATATTACCGCAGTAGGTTGGTGAATTTTCCAAAAAATGTGATTTTTCAACACTTCTTTGACTACAAAAATGGCTGTATCTAAAATTTGCCGTAGGCTATAATTTTTATTTTGGTGTCGTTAGAAAGCTTAAACTTTTTTTGTGTATTTAGTTACATGTTTTATTATGATCAAATATAAAATAAAAATGCTGATATTTCAAAAAGCCAATTTTTAAACACTTTGAAGAAAATCCTAAAAAGAGCTTAAACTATTTTTTAAAAAAAATTAAAAGTTTAATTTTGGGACCACCATGGGATCGGACACAGTAGCGCATAACGTGTGTCAAGGTTTGTCAAAGTGTAAAAAATTTAAGATTTATCATATAATCATATGATAAAGTGTGACTTTGTGACTTTTTTACACTTTGACATACCTTGAAACACGTTATGCTCTACTGTACCGAATCCCACGGTGGTCCCAAAATGAATCTTTCTGGACATTTTACTAACGGTTTAAGCTTTATTTAGGATTATTTTCAAAATTTTTAAAAATTGGCTTTTTGAGATATTAACATTTTTATTTTATATTTGCTTATAATAAAAACTTTTAACTAATTATCCAAAAGTATATAGAATCAATTTGAAAGGGCCAAGTTTAAGCTTTCAAGAACCACCAAAATAAAAATTATAGACCACGCCGAATTTTAGATACAGCCATTTTTGTAGTCGAAGAAATGTTGAAAAATCATATTTTTGGAAAATTCACCACCCTACTGCGGCAATATTGCTGCACCAAATGAGCCAAAAATCTGGATTTTTTTATTTCTTCTATGGTGCCTACCTGTCAGCCAAGTTATATTAAAATCGGTGACATCGAGTCCAAAAATGTATTTCTTGTGTTGATTTGACATGGAATGACCCACAAAAATGTAGTACTTATGACAAAAATGGACCCGCAATTTTATTATTTTGAATAAATGAAGGGTTAGGTGAGTAAAAAATGCCCCACAAGATTTAATAATTTAATTAGGATTTTTTTAATTGAAAAATAGGGACAAGGCTTTTCCTCAAAACTTGACGCCTGAGCGGTCCCCGGAACCTTTATTATTCCAGGTTCTCTTTATTTTTGGACTTTTCTATGGTTATATTAAAACGTGGTTTTTAGCGACTTTTATTTAAAGTGTTTGCGGGTTGAGTTTTAGGGTGGTAGAGAGATAGAAGTGAAAAAAATACCTCACATATAAAAAGTACATATGAATGCGGGGTATTAAAATGACAAGTAATTACACCTCTTGAAGTTAACTAAATATGTGTATTGAATTGCTGTTGATTAGGAGTGGTGGCTAAACCTTTTTTAGCGATAATATTTAAATTAAAATATGAATTTTATATACATAAATTTTGATTCTGCAGAATGCAGGTGAGGTTCAGATTTGCCTTCTGCAAAGAATGGGGGAGGGGCATAGAGATATTACCTTGAACAGGTAGAGATCCACCCTTTCTTATAGACGTATTGATTGTTCACTAATTGATCTTAATATATAAATATATATCTAATTTTTCGTTTTATTTTCCATTAGATTAGGTGGCTTTATTTACGGTCATATTGATCAAGTTGCTCTATCCATCGTGAGATAAGTCTTTTCAAATTGATTCTGCTTAAAACAGTATGATAAATAAGTAAGAATAAAATTAGTCTCGAAAAGCAACAAAAAGATTTACAACTTAATTTAAGTCCGAAAATCAGTTTAGTAAGATCAGATTAGATTTTCACTGAAAGAATAAGGGTCCGGGACCTTAAAGAATGTTTTTATTAGATCACTCCGACTAAAAGAAAAAAAAAACAAATTCTAAAATAAAAAAAGGGTTCCAGAAAAACCTTAAATGGGGAAAAAGGGCTGACGTGAAGGAAGAATTCTTCAACTAAAAGATTTCTCTCTCTTAGTAGATAAGAAAATAGATAAAAATCTTCGCCATATCTTTATCTCTTAACTTTAAAAACTTTTAAAATCAATTTTATCCTTTAAAAAAAGAGATGCCACAAAACTACTTCGACTTTAATAACCAACTCCATTTTTAGAAAGGCTTTTTAATCAACCTAGCATGGCAGAGAAAAGATTTTTCTTAAGCTTTGAGAATTGGTTTCCTTTAGACGTTCCTGAGGCGTCTTTCTTCTTTTAAAAAGAATAATCCTAATAATCCTTTAAGATGATCTTTCCTTTGATCATGCTTCAGTCTTTATTCATAGTGGGTTTAATTTTCAAACGATTGTTAAGAAGAATTTGTATACCCTTTGTACAACTTTAATGAGTCGCATAATTAAAAGATAGGAATTAGTTGTTAATTTAATTTATTTTAAATTTGATTCTTTTTCTAAGAAGTCCTTGACATCTTAGACTGTTAATAAGTAAATTTTATGGTAACATTTTAATTACTACAAATTGATTATTACTACCAAATTAATTACAGTTTGTTTTATTTCTTTTAATTTATTATATTCTAAATTATAAAATTTATTATCTATTGACCTCCGTTGTATCTATTTTTCACTACATTCATTAATATTAGTTAATTGTGTAATGATCAAGATATAAAATTATTAACTGTTAATTAGATAGTATTTGTCGTTTGTTAATTACTACTTGTTTATTATTGCTTAAATATCAAAGATTTTTTATTGTTAAGTTTTTATGTATTGTCTTAGAGTAAAAAAAATCATTTTAATAGATCGGATGTATTTTCAGAAAATCCAACATTCTGATGATATAATTCTCTAATGGCTAAAAAAGCCAAGCTTATAATTTTTTTATCAGTTAATTAATTATTATCATTTATATTTAATTTATTATTAATTGATTATTGGCAATACTTTTTAAGTGTTTTATCTATTATCGCTTAGTGGGCAAAGTAGCTTTCAGTAGATCTAAAGTATTATCTTTTATTTGTAATATTTTACTTTTTATTCATAAGTCATTCACATAACTTCGACAGTAGATCATAGATAGTAGTAGACAGTAGAACAGTATATATATATATATATATATATATATATATATATATATATATATATATATATATATTATAATATATATATATATAAAAATCCAATTTTCTATATAAAACGTAGCTTCGATTTTTCTTTAATTTTTATTTTCTACTATAATTTTTGACTATAATTTTCTACTCTAGTTAGTTTATACGGAAATAATAATGTATTGGCATATTTATATACTTACGTGTATTTTTTCTGGTTTCGTGAATACATACATCAAGAACCTAAAGAAATAAATTGAATAAAAGGGGGAAATTGTTTTTTTTTACAGGAAATGTGTTCCTTATCTAAAATTTAAATGGTTGACACAAATAAATTAAAAAATTTAGAAGGCAAAAGCCCTAGATTGTCAGGTTGCAGTGGGAGAATGAGTATTTTTCATACAATAGTAAGAAGCCAATTTTCGGGTACAATGGACCTTCATAAGAGGTTTAAGTGCCCACCGGAAAAAACAGTGAACTTATTTGATGTCATAGTTACCTACTCATTTAACACTAAATTGCACCAGATATCTACCTGACCGGGATATAAAACCCAGATTCAGGTAAAATTAGTGGATACCAAGTGTTTAGCAGTAATGCTTGTTGCATGATGCATAGCAAACGAAACGCATCGTAATTTTGAAGTAATGTTCTTTTTATTATTCGACTCAATTAAAATATTCAAGCTTTTATTATTTCATATAAAATTTCACAAGATTTACAAAAGGAGGGAGATGTAAGCAAGAATTTTTGTATTGTGCTGACTCACAAGATAAATTTTCAGGTATTTTATATGAAGCAACAAATTTTATAAATACTTATCTGTAGAAACCTGTTGATTGAAAAAAATAATTACATTATTGTGAAAATTAATAAGAAGTTTAAAGTAGATTAATGAGTATCAGGATACAGACTCGTAGACAGAGGGAAAAGGAGAGGATTAAATAAGCAAGGTCTGTTTCCTCTCCTGCAAGCCTTCTCTCACCCTCCTCGCTCTACTTCTGTACTGATAATCCCGAGTAGAGCCCTTTAACACTGAAGGTTGCTTGAGGCGAAGCTCCTTTCCTCGTTGCTTCATACTTATCTTATTAAGCTCCTTTTGTTTAACTACATTCAATAGTGGTTTTTTTGCTTACTATATTATTATTATATTGTTTAATAGTAGGATTGTATTGTCGATTATATTTCTCAAATAATACTGTAGTTTTATAAGATATGAGTAGATTATATTAGTATTTTATATAAGTTTATAAAATATGAACCTGAGGATTTAATTTAATTATTTATTTAGGTATTTTGAAGTGTGTGTCGTTTGTTGTTACTTTATCAGTAACATAGGCGAAATCATGATACTGGAAACGGTATTTAAGAGAGTGTAGTATAGTACAATATCATTTGATCAAACCTTTCTCAACCTTTAATTCTATATCATGTAAATGTTGACTGTGGTTACATCGAGACTCCTAAATGAAAACCTCTCTTATATGATATTACGTCTTTAGTAATGAGAGAGTTTTCAAATTATTTCACTTTTGATTTTGAATGAACTCTAGTGGAGTTGTTCATAATGAAAGGAACGAAGAAAAGAGTCTCTCCACAAACCTATAATTTATTCAAAGCGCTTTCAACCTACATGAGGCCATCATCAGTGCCAGGGATAATTATAAGAAAACAGCTAAAAGAAAGACATTATAAACGTAAAAACTAAATAGGATTAGTAATATTCTTC
The DNA here is from genome assembly GCA_018340805.1 of Microvelia longipes. Taxonomy (NCBI): domain Eukaryota; kingdom Metazoa; phylum Arthropoda; class Insecta; order Hemiptera; family Veliidae; genus Microvelia; species Microvelia longipes. The sequence goes on from JACMZG010000002.1 coordinate 17,592,593, forward strand.
CTCTTCTTTTTCAACTCAACGATGTCGGTGAGCCGTGAGTCTATCACGGCTCACGCTATGCCTACGAGTCTATGCCAAAGAGTCTATCTTTGATATCTGATCTGTAAGACTCATCTATCACCCTCTTCTTTATTCAACGGCTAGCACTGATGATGACCTCTTGTTAGGTTGAAAGCGCTTTGCTAAAAAGAAATATATTTTTGTGGAGAGACTTCTTCCTCTTTTATTAAGATGAACTCCATTAACGCTCACCTTAGTTCTTCTATGCCTACGCGTCTATGGCTACGCGCATGCCAAATCTCAATTTAATTGCAACATTTTTCCGCGTTTTATGATTTTTCGAAATTTTTGCCGAGTCATTTTTGCATGACGTTATAAAAATATTATTTCCATCTTAGAACAACAACGCCTACAGACTAATTTTTGTGCAAAGAAATATTTCTAAAACTTTAAGTTAAGAATCTTTTGTGTTGCGTGCTGACTAAAGACATTTTGAGGGGGAGGGGATGGAAGAAGAAGAGGAAGTCTACTCAATCTCAAAATACACGGGGACAAACACTATCGAGCATTGCTGTTGTCCACATGCTCACCTTATTCATCGTTTATCACTTGCCAATTTGTCAAATGATTCAGTAAACATATACAAATTATTTAATTTTCACGTTATAATATCTTAAAATAAATAAAATTTAATAATTCTGACAGATGAAAACAGCTGTGAGCGTAGCTTCTAAAATTAAACATAATATACGGGGTCCCGTTTTATTTACACAGGATCCCTGTATAGTGAGCAGACTTTCTCTTCTTCTTCCATCCTTGTCCCCATCAAATTAATTTACCTTAGCTTCCTAGTTAACTAGGTAAAATAAATTAATATCTCATTTCAATTACTTGAGGGCTTAAATCAAATTTAATTTTAAATTCTAAGTGAATGTAACATCAATTTTAGTTTTTGAGTTGTTTCATTTAAATGTTTTGCGATTTGAAGACAAGATATTTTATTTCATCCGGTGATGTTTAATTTAAATATCTCGTGTGTCTTTTGTGTCACGAATCAAATGTTATTTTTATAACTTTAAAAATAAAATATTAATTTATGAACTAGAAGATTTCTTGATACTTATATTGTTCTAGTGTATTATAGTTGCTTCAATGTGAGTAGACGAATAAGCTACTTTAAACATCTTCTAGGCTATAATGAAACTCGTGCATTAAACCAATACAACTGTCCGGAGTACCGGAATGAAGCACCAATACGTGCCTAAGGTTTAAACATGAGTACCCATAGTAGGGTGTGATAACAAAAAATGGTGACATAAAAATTTCTCTTCAATAAAAGTTCCATATATATAGGAAAACATTGCTAGTAAATTTGAGCCCGATCATTTAATAGACTGGATTTTGAGATGTTGATTTCGATAAGGTAATCAATTTAAAATAAATAGGAAATAGTTTAAACAATCTTAGCAATTTTTCCACTTTATTAAAAACTGACATAAATAAGCAAAACTAATGCGCCCCTATTTAGTCAGCCTAATTTAGACCAGACCCATTTAGATCTGCTATGACACACCTATAGTATAATTGTTTGTTTGATCTAAATGCATTTGACAAAATGCACAATGACAAAAGTTGCACAATTTTGTCCCATAAACTGTTTTCATTATTCCATTGTTTTTAATAGACGAAACAAAAAAAATATTGCAGTAACAGACCTTTGGCCTTTAGGGTTCAATTGTGCTATACAAAATATAAAAATTCGGAGTTATTTTTTTCAGATTGCCAATAATAACCTAACCAAATAATATAATTAAGTTAGGTTGTCTCAATGAGTATTGGTGTTAGGATACATCCCTACACACTAAATGAAATATTTAAGTTAGGTTGTCCCAATGAGTATTGGAGCTAGGATACTTCCCTACACACTAAATAAAATATTTAAGTTAGGTTGTCCCAATGAGTATTGGGGCTAGGATACTTCCCTACACACTAAATGAAATAATTAAGTTAGGTTGTCCCAATGAGTATTGATGTTAGGGTACGTTCCCAAAGACTAAATGAGACAATAAAAACGATCTGAGATCTCGTAACCAATTCCTGATTGATCTAATATTCTGAATGATTCTGAGTGCTGAATTCTATTTTCTATATAATTTAGATAATGTATTAACTTTATTTTTTGATGATTCCTGAACATCCATAAATAATTTTAGATATTTAAAAATTGCTTTTTTCGTACAACGAATTTTTTATTTATTCCATTATTATTATGTTTCAGATCTTGCAATAGCAGTTTTAGTTGGAACTGGACCATTATCAAAAGGTAGACCTCTTTATTTTTAAATATTTTATCAGACTTATGACAGTAATGCCATTTAAAGAAAACCACCTCTTACCACCTCTACACATCGAGCAATTTTCTTTAATATTTAATTATAATGGTTATTTATTATAACTTCAAATTATGTAACTATATTATGGGTCTTTTCCCATCATTACGGCCCAAATGTATTAATTTACTTTATTTTATCGCTCCAAATTGGATGTTTTGGGGAGCTATTTTAATGACTTCAAGCACGCTGAATAATTAAACTGATTGTAATAGTTGGCTGACTATGTGTGCCAAATGTCACATTCTTAAATTCTCAACGTAAAACAATTAAAAACTTTAGAGAACCAGGATTAGTCGGATGGTGTAGGTAGGACAGTATATTTTTCCCTAATGATGGGAGTACTTCATTAAATTAAAATGACAAAAGTGCAATGTGTGGGAAGAGCTGATTTCTTACCACTTTGCGTGTCTAAGTAGCCCTAAGAGAACTCGTAGCACTTGATGTCACATAATGTTCACGAGTCAGAGAGTATTTTAAGTATCTAGAGACGAGTGTCAATCTAACACAGTATGCGGTTTAGTAGTATCATAATTTGCCTAAATAAATAAAGAATGATAAAACTACATAGAGAGTTTAGTGCCTATGATAGGCTTTTAATCATTTTTATAAACTTTCTAGTATAGACGCTTTACTATTACATACTAGAAACATTGAATAGTATATATACTATACATTTACTAGAATAGAATAGAATACTGCTTATTTGTACAAAAAAGAATATTTTTCTTACAATTGATTAAAAATCAAGAAACAGCCTACTCCAGGTCCATATTTTGGACGTCAGGAAGACTATACACTTACTATAGACAATACTATTTATACTCACTCCACTGTGGAAAACGTAATATGATTTTATTGCTTTTTTCCTCTTATCTTTAAGTACTAGTAGTAGTAGTAGGAATATGGGAAAGTGGTAGTAATTACCAGGCATGTACACCACGTTGTTGGGCCCTTTTTGCCAGCTCCCTAAGATAGTGTTCTACTTCTTTTAATTTCAAGTGTGGTATATATTTAATCTAGACCGAAGAACCGTGGATTTCTATGGTTCCTCTCATGCTTTTTTCAAGCAATCATAAATATTTTCACTGAATCTTATAGTCTAGTGAAAACTAGGAACATCACGTGCCTTTGGTGTTAAACCAAACCTCCATAAACTTTAAACTACAGGGCAGACACACTATATTATTAAATGAATCTACTATAAGGGTCCTAAATTTTGCCTAAACCCAGTTTAATTTAGGGTAAGGGATCTATAACAAGTACCTGACAACGCACAGGCTCGTTATCACCGGCTTTACGTCCCTTCTGAAGGACGTGGTACAGAATTTTTATCCCTCTCATAAAACTCCCAGAGGTCCGTGCTGGGATTGAACCCATGACTAAAGTCCATTCATTCTGTGTATTGGGCGCGTACCTTAACCTCTACACCACGGGTGACTCAAGGGATGGAATATTTCAGCTCTCATAATATCTACCTTGGCAGAGCTTGTAATATCTAGCTTCTGATTTTATATGGATATAATATCCATTTATATTTATAAATAATCCATATAATTTATATGGATTAATATAATATAAATACATGGAACGCAGAATTTATATCCCTCTCATAAAAATCCCAGAGGTCCGTGCTGGGATTGAACCCATGACTAAAGTCCATTCATTCTGTGTATTGGGCGCGTACCTTAACCTCTACACCACGGGTGACTCAAGGGATGGAATATTTCAGCTCTCATAATATCTACCTTGGCAGAGCTTGTAATATCTAGCTTCTGATTTTATATGGATATAATATCCATTTATATTTATAAATAATCCATATAATTTATATGGATTAATATAATATAAATACATGGAACGCAGAATTTATATCCCTCTCATAAAAATCCCAGAGGCCCGTGCTGGGATTGAACCCATGACTAAATAAACTCGGAAATTTAAAGTCCATTCATTCTGTGTATTGGCCGCGTACCTTAACCACTACACCACGGTTGACTCAGAATCTCTATGTACTAAATCATTAGTTGTTTTGACGGAGATTTTGAGGTAAAGACTCACCATGATGTTTATTAAAAAACAACTCACTAGAATTTAAAACAATTAATATACTGTCAACCACAATAGCTTAAAAAAATAGAACTGACCGGTTTCGACTTTACGTCATCATCAGAGCTGTTTACAGAATCTGATGTCAGTCTGTAAACAGCTCTGATGATTACGTAAAGTCGAAATCGGTCTGTTATTATTTTTTTATACTATTGTGGTTGACAATATATTAATTGTTTTTAATTCTAGTGTGAGTGTTTTTTTTTTATTAAACTCTATGTACTACATACATTTGTTGCAATTACGCCCATGCCACTAAATTTACGCGTTAAATTTGACCCGTTATTATTCTCTTTTTAAAGCCCAAGTAATATGTGAAGTTTATTTTAAGGAATGCCCTCGGGATATTTCTCGTTTCTTTTAATATGAGTCGAGGCTTGACAAAGTGCAGATAAAAGGAATTTTAAATTGTGCTTTTGAAGCATTGAATTTACATTTATTAAAATCTGAGGAAAACAGGGAAAGCTGAAAGAAATAGGAGTGATCTTCCTAAAGGTAGAATAATAATTTATTTTATATATAAAAATATAAAATTTTAAAACGAAAAAACAAGATGGATACATAATGAATATAAAAAGACCAAAAATAACAAGCAGAACAAGAGATAAAATACGTTTAATTTACTTATAATTTTCCTAATTAATGTCTAGTCAATCTGTATTTTTATTCTGTGGCAATATTGTGTGGCTCGTATGGCGAGAACATATTGTGTGGCTAGTATGGCGAGAACATATTGTGTGGCTCGTATGGCGAGAACATATTGTGTGGCTCTTATGGCGAAAACATATTGTGTGTGGCTCGTATGGCGAAACATATTGTGTGGTTCCTATGACGAGAACATATTGTGTGGCTCGTATGGCGAGAACATATTGTGTGGCTCGTATGGAGAGAACATATTGTGTGGCTCGTATGGAGAGAACATATTGTGTGGGACGTATTGCGAGAGCACTAAATAGAGTGCAACTAAAATCTTTTTTAAGAGGTGCTGATCTAAAAAATAAAGCCAAGACCATTAAACTAAGTGACAAAGGTTCATCTTATATTTCAAACCCAGTTTAAAACGTAGCACGATGTTCCTTGTTTAATATCTAAATTTCTAATATCTATATCTAATATCTAAAACCTTAGATATTTTTAGATTTATTCATCATACCTAGATTTAGATAATTAAACTTATTTAATTACATTTGTCACAAAATTGAGACAATAAATAATTATCTATAAAATTTATAGATTTTAAAAATGTACAATGAAATGTTCTATTCTTTTGATTGATTATAGAGTGAAATAATAGTAGCTAAAATGAATGTTTAGTTGAAATCATATAATGTAATATTAATTTCATCTAACATTGTGGAATGAAAGTTATGAAAATATACAACTAGACGACATTTGTCCAGTGTACGCGTTGCCAAGTACTCGGGCATTATAAGCCTAGAAAATTTATTCATTCTTGTTGTGTGAAATCACTTAACAGTTATAAGAGAGTCATACTTGACAACAGAGATCTCTAAATCCCCAAAGCAAGACAAAATGTATTCTGCATGACGTAACACATCTTAACAGCTACAGCGAATGGTACTGTTTTAAGGAGTTACAAATGTAGATGTGTAAATAAGAATAGATGTCTCAAGTTCACAAAAGATCTTGGATATAAATTTTGTTTTAAAACGAAAATTAGTGTGTTTATTTATTACGTAAAGGTATTACACTTGAACATAATTTCAACACAATTGGATTATTTCCCGATTTTTTACATTTTTTAAAAAACGTAAGAAAGTCATTCGATAAAAATTTAACTAATTTTAATGGGATGAAACATAGCACATATATTAGTCTCATACATGGCTACATGCGTGCCAAATTTCATTATTGCGGGTTAATGACGTCATAAAAAATTATTTTTCAAATAGCACAATCACAGCGGTAGAGTGATAAAAAATTAATAAAAATAAATGAGAAAACATTAATACGACAGTCTGCCACGAGACAATGCCGTTTTGATCCAAAACTGCACAGAAAAGGTGAGGGCCGCGAAGCAGCTACCTGCGACGACACCAAAACACCACGTAGAGACCGATGCAATCTTGAATAGGATCTGTAGGTGCTGAAACGTAGATATTTAATAATAAATGAATGTGATAGCCACATTTTTGCTGTTATTAAGCTTCTTCTCTACTTAGAGGTGTAGGAAAGCAAAATTGTCAATTAAAACATAAATCATTCCTTTCTTGGTAAAGGCAATAAGCACGAGTAAATTCAAAAACAGACAAATTGACTTCAATACACAACTCGATGTATTTTTAATGTTTGAGGTTTAAAACGAAGTATATCTGGAGTAATCCTCAAAACCCTCTCAAAAGATAAAATGTCTTTTCCAATCATGTCTCTCCTCATCATCAATTCATAAGACGATTTCAATCCTTACTTAAGAATTTATTACCGCAGCAAAGACTCGGATTGATCTGCCTTATCTCGACGAAAATTCCTCCGTCTTTCGTAACCATTACATAATTCACAAGTTATTTTCGACACTAACTCTAATTTTTAAGATATTTTATTTCATCAAAGAAAAAAAATTCTGGCGCGGTGGCCTATAAGCCAGGCGTATATACTTTGGAAATCGTGATTTCTTCCTCAATAATCTATTGCTTGCTTAAGGTTCCGGTATGTATTTTATAACTTAGCAGTAGCGTAACTAGTTATTAAATTTTCCGTATTTTCATACAGAATGCGGCTATTTATCCTATAGATTATTCAAAACTATATTCATTATTCCAAAACTGGCCTTATTAGCACTCATATGTGCACGGTTTACGCTAATTTTTAGTGCTTTTTTTACATATTTCTCGTATATTCTTAATATTTAATACGCGTATATCCACTTTGATTGGAAAAATGATTTAAAATTAACAGTAAAATATGGGGTATGAAGTACCTCGAAACTTCTCTTCCACATTAGATGCGCTACGCTCATCCTCAAATTATGAAAAATCCCAAATTAATTCTGCAAAACGTCTTCGAACTCCCTTTCCTCGTCTACAGAAATTATTAAATACATTCGTTTTTGTTCCAAGCGGTTAGTCATCCAGTCACTGGCCTCGCTCAGTGCTGTTTTACTTTTATGATTACACAAATGTTTAGTGCATTGCAACATAACTTAGTACGATAATTAGTTTAAGGCACAGAAGTGACTATATTTTATTAGATTAAATAAACTATACTTCACTTCTTAACGCGTACCATATTCATGTTTACCGTTTGATACTACCGAGTTTTGCAAAACATGAATAGTTGACACAATATAATTGTGCGAGAGACACCGAGGAAATGTAACAAGCAATATGCAATGCTACATCTGGGAACTGTTCCATCATTCGACATTCGTCATCATTGATGGCTCGATGTTATATCCTACTCAGTTTTGTTACATCTAACTCATCAGGGTGCGAACAGAGCCTAAAGAACGTAAAAACGTAACGAAACAGAGTGGGACTTTGCATTATCTCGAGCCATCAATGATGACGAATGTCGAATGATAGAACAGTTCCCAGATGTAGCATTGCATTTTGCTTGTTACATTTCCTAGGTGTCTCTCGCACAATTATATTGTATCAAATATTTATTTTTAATAAAGCTAATTCATGGAAAGAACAGCTTCTGTGCCCTAAACTAATTCTCAAGTATTATTACATGTATTATACACAAGTATTGAAATAAAACTTAATATACTTATTTATTGCGTAAAGGAATGAATTTGTACTATATTTCAACTCAATTAAATTGATTTTTTTATGTACAGGTTTTTAAATAAAAAAATTAACTAATGCTGATAATGTGATAAAACCTGGCACATATTTTGGCCTTATATATATGTCTAAATACGTCCCTAATCTATAATGGATTGATATAATTTTCTGCTTTTTAAAAAGATTTTTAGACATTTCTTTGAGTCATTACTGCCAGTAAATAAGACAATAAAGATATTTGTATAAAGTTTGAAATCTTTAGCATAAATATACTGGGAGCTACGATGATAATAGACACACACCCATACACATACACCCATACACACACACACATACACCTTTGTGTAAAACACAGAAAAACTTTGTAAAACCAATTGGAGGTCATAAAAACACCTAAAGCGGATAATTCTAGTGAAATCTTGATCGCAGAAACAATACATTTTCTAAATACCTCCGCTATAAATGATAAAAAGAAATAAAAAAAAAATGAGCGACGTTAGGCACTGTTGATGACGCAAACCGAAACATGGCTCAGCTGTTTAGAAATATATATTTTGTAAAAAAGACGGACCTCATAGTTTGAACAGCGTATTGTAAAAATTTTAAAATATACCAAGGCCTTCTAAAGTCTTGGTAAACCATCCAGCATCTTTAAGAATGCTTCTATGTAATGAAGATAAAATGATAGCTATAAAACAAAAGAAAGAAAAATAAAGAGAAGGTTGTTAAATATAAAGCAATTTGGTGGCACTCTTAATGTTTTTGTCTTTCTTTTTTTTCTTCTTTCTTTTTTGAATGAATTGTTCCTTGTTACTAAAAAACAAATTAAGATAAAATGTCATCTACACATTTCTTCTTTGATCGCCCTCTGTTTATAACTTTTCCTCATCTATACCGTTTGTACAAAGCAAAAGTATTAAGCACTGCGAATCCGGAAACAGAATTTTCCGTTTATTATTAAATAAAAAAACAAACAGCATTATTAATTATTAAAATTATTATAAAACAGCATTATCCGTTTTAAATGTTTCAAGAGCTTATGAGAAGCTATTACAAAGTTGTCTGTCAGTGTGGGACTGTGTATGTGTGTTTGTTGTCATCGTAGCTCTTAGTGTGTTTATGCTTGAGAGTTGAAACTTAGCAATAAAATCAATCTTCAGGTCTAATTGTGCGATTCGATAATTATTTCGTATGTTGCCATTAAATTAATGATAATATCTATATTTATAAAATTAGATTTATTTTACAATTATAAATATGTTATGATATGTTTTTTTGGAACGCTAAATCGAATGAAACTGGTCCAAAGTCGATACAACCACTCTAGGTGACCAAAAAAGTCGAAAAAAACATGGTAAATTACCAAAAACCAAAATTATGGTTGATAAAAAAATAAATTTCAAGTAGGGTGTCATTTTCCATGTAGTTTTGAGCGCTGAATTGAATAAATCCGGTCCGAAGTCGATACGACCATTCTAAGTGAACAAAAAGTTGAGAAACTTATAATAAATTACCTGAAACCAAAATTACGGTCCATTAAAGTTAAATTCCGAGTAGGGTGTCGTTTTCTATGTATTATTTGGCACTGAATCGAATAAATCCGGTCCGAAGTCAATACGACCACTCTATGTGGTCAAAAAGAAAGAAACTGTGGTCAATACCAGAAAACCTAAAATATGGCCGGTAAACAACACATTTCAAGAGGGGAGTCGTTTTGGTTTTGAGCCTGTGAGTTGAATACGAGGGGTCCTGAGTGGATACTTAAGCCTGGGTACCTACGTTCAAATCGTAGTAGGGACGATAATTTTTTATTGTTTTTTTCATTAAGTTATTAGCTTAATTACAAAATAATTCTGGTGCGGTGGTCCGCATGTCGGGCGGATTCCTTTTGTTTCATTTCTTAACACGGAACATTGCTTAAGGTTCCGGTTTATGCTTTATAAGTTGAGCAGTTACTCAATTATCAAAGACTGTACGTAACTCATCTTTTTCTGTATTTTTTCAAAAGAAATGCGCTAAAGCCTTTAAAGAAACTAACCATGAAACTAACTAAGCATTAAACAAGCGCAAATAATGGTGCTTACTGCCAATTTAAGTGACATATTTTTGTATAACCAACAATGCGCATTTCCTTTGAAAAATACAGAATAATGAGTTACGAGTAGTGCTTGACAATTAAGTAACTGCTCAAGTTATACAGCATTAAACGGAACATTCAGCAAGAAATGGACTGTTAATCACAGAAACAACCATTACAAAGGAAATTGGCCCAACATGCGGACCACCGCGCCAGAATTTCTATCATCAATGTTATAAAATTTGTTATAAATATTTGAGTTGAAACATGGTATAAAAGGGCGGATCTTTGGTATTTTGATAATTGATGTAACTAATTAATGTGTAGATATTTAAATTATAAGCGCTAGTGGATTTTATACCATAAAGATGTAAATAAAAGTCTATCCAAAAATAAATAGCTTCTTCTCGCCGGCACTGAGGATGACCTGTATTAGGTTGAAAGCCGGTTTTGTCATCATTACATTGGTTGAAATTTATTTGTGGATAGACTTTTATTTACATCCTTAATTAATGTGTCTTGTGTGAATGTTCAGATGTCTAAAAGTTCGATGTCATTTTTAAAGCCATAAATTTTAGTATCAAATTTAGCAACCTGTTTTTTATGTAATACCATTTCCATTTAATATTATATGATTATATAAAAATTCAAAAATTAACATTTTCCTGTTATTTATTCAACTTATAAAACTTTTAATGGAAAAAACATAAAAATTCTTGTATAAAAACTTGTTTAGCTTTTACGCATTTCACATTGTAAAAAAAAAACCCCTTACACATGGAATATAATTTTTGTCCAGACAGTGTTACCGGGGAAGCCGTGACATTCAAAGTGAGACTAAAAAGAGACCCTTTCTGTCTCTGAAATGTTGGTAGCATTGGGCTACTTTGTTATTTTTCAGCATCACTTGAGATGAATATTTACTTGTATATATTTTTTACTCGAACGAGGATTGGTATCCCTGTTTTGTCCATTAACTCCAGGGTAGTTTTTACCTTTTTAACAGCGACATTCTCTTTGTTTTTGATACCTTCATTATGTTCTTTTTCTATTTTTTCTTTTTTATTATAACATTTTTTTGTTCATATTTATAAATATTTTAATAATTTATACATGTATTATCTTCAACACATCTTAAGATATTTTCATCCTAGTTTTAGCCAATTTGTTAATTAGTTCAATCATATTATTTATAAAAATTAATATTTTTTCGCTCTTGTGGCGGTTATAGAAATTGCAGTTATTTGATAATTTTTAGTAATTTTCATTCCCAAAGAGTACTATCAGTGCAAGCTTTTTTCATAATGACTATGTTTTTGTTTGTGTTTACATAATTGTTTAATTTAATTGTTTAATATTGTTTAGTTGTTTAATTTTAATTGTTTAATTTAATTTAATTGTTGTTTGTGTTATACATAATCACTATGTATTGTTTATGTTTCACTATGTTTTTTTCATTTTTTTTTCTTTTTTATTAAAAAATTTCTGTCCATATTTATACATATTTAAAATATATACATTATCTTTAACATATCTTAAGCTATCCAGATACTAGGTTTAGCCAATAAATTAATTAGTTCCATCCCAACGTTTATATAAATAATATTCAACTCTTGTGGCGGTTATGGAAATTGCGGTTATTTTTAACTTTTTAGGTATTTTGTCATGCTTTATTTCTTCATTTTCTATAACTATTCAATATCTATAACTATTAATTTTCTATAAGAATGAATGAAACCATTTATTAAGGAAACAATAAAATATTGATATACATAAATATTTTAATTAAATGAATTGCACTTACTATATTATTTATTATATTTAATATCACTTTTATATTTCTTTTATTTATTATTGATCTATTCTTATTATTTTTATATTTGTAATTATGTTCCTTAAATCAGCCTTTCTGTGGTTACTTTGAGTTTTATTTTTCTTATATATTTTGTAACACATTAATTTAATTATCTATATTAGTAATGCCTCTATAATTAAAACCAATAAAAATATTAAGCATTTCAATTGTATTAATATAGACGACAAATCTATTTGTCTAAAAAGACGATAAACCTATTTGTCTTTGTTCGTCTAAAAAGATTTTCTACGATCATACAGGATATATTTATGTCAAATAAATATAGGTTGAGTAAACTCCATTTTCCCTTCATTTTTCCTTCATAGCAAGGATCATAGATGGGATGCCCTTAGGGCCCTTTGTCCTGTACCAGATAATCCTTTGTGACCTCATATTGAGGAACAGGACAAGTACCTCGTTATAATATCCTCTTTTTCGGCCCCTTTTCTACACGATGTATTTGATGTATTTATTATACTTCTAATATGGTCCATTTTTTTTAGTATAAGTATTTTTACCCAATTTGTCTAAAATATAACGGAGGAATGAATGGATATTACAAGTTATGAAATAAAGAAAGATGATGGATCTGAAATTATAATTATACAAAGTGTAAATTAAATACAGTTTATTTATTTTTTACACAACTTTAATATATTTTATAATGAAGCTTTGCTTATTTTTATGAAATAAAAATTGTTTAAATAAAATATAAACAATAAACAATGTTTATTGTTTCAGGTATGTATGCTGAATTATTGGTCAAAATGAAAGGGTATATTATTTCTTTCTATATCTAGGGTATGGAAGTTTGATTCTACCAATGAATCACTGGTAAAAAGATCCTAGACCTAGTCCGGGGAAAAGGATTATTCTGACCTGGACCAATTAAGGGGATTATACAATAAACTTCCAGTCGCAGTGCAAATGGGGTCTATCTATATAAAATGATGTTTAAGGCCTCCCCATGTATTAAGATAGGCTATGTCCCCTCTAGTATATATCTCTATGTGGTTATTTAATAATTCTGGCGCGGTGGTCCGCATGTTGGGCAAATTTCGTTTAGAATGCGTGTTTCCGCGCTTAACAATTCATTTATTGCTTAAAGATCTGGTTTATGCTTTATAACTTGAGCAGTTACTCAATTATCTCTCTCATTATTCTGTATTTTTCAAAGGGAACGCGCATAAATATCCTGTTGGCTGTACAAAACAATGCCTCTTAAATTGGCAGTGTGCACCATTATTTGCGTTAGTTTAATGCTCAGTTGGTTTCATGGTTAGTTTCTTTAAAGGCTTTAGCGCATTTCTTTTGAAATAATACAGAAAAAATAAGTTACTAGTAATGTTAGTTAGTACGCGTAAGTAACGCGTACTAGTTACTAGTAGCGCTTGATAATTGAGTAGCTGCTAAAGTTATAAGGCTTAACCGGAACCTTAAGCGAAAAATGGATTATTAAGCGCGAAAACATGCATTACAAAGGAAATGTGGACCACAGCGCCAGAATTATTTTGTAATTATAAACTTATGCAATGTAAATAAACGATAAAAATACTCACAGGCCATAAAAACATTGAAAACAACTCCCAACTTGAAATGTGTTGTTTAGCCGCCGTATTTTAGGATGTTTGGTAATAAACACCGTTTTTTCGTCTCATTGGTCGTTTAGAGAAGTCGGTTTAATTCGGACCGGTTTAATTTGATTGAGCACCTAAAAATACAAACGACACTCTACTCGAAATTTATTTTTCACTACTTTTAACTAAGTAACTAATTTCTTATGTTTTTCGAGTTTTTGTTCACTTATAGAAGTCGTAGCGACTTCGAACAGGTTTTTGTTGATTCAGTGCTACCCTAAGCACCCCTTTAGCCTCATCACGGCTATATATTTGTTGCCCTGTAGCATTTTACTGTAATTTTGTAAGTAACCTACTGTCTTGATAGTAACGAATACCAAAATACGAATTGGTCGAAATTAAAGCTGATAATAGATTTCACATCTCTAGGATTTTTTATCATCTAGATCAAATTACTGTTGTAAAAAATAATATGATTAAATATATTAATGAATATATACATACAATTAATCTGTAGTATCATATTTAGTTCTGTAAAACACCAACAAATGCCCTAAGATTCTTATAATAATCAGCAGTTCAATTTTATTTTTTTATCGATTAATTTGTTTACGTTTCTTTTTAAGAAATGTAAAAAAGAAAAATAATGCAATTGAGTTTACGTTGGTATACGTGTATCCCATTACGTAATAAACAAGTATATTGAGTTTCGATTTACAGTGTATCGACGACTTTAAAAATCTTGACAGCTCAGTTTAGGCACCACCGATTCTAAAAAAAAATCCCTACAAAAAGGCAGCGGGGAAAAAACTTTGTAAACAAATCAGGTTATGTTACCCGTGTTTTCTTGGCGATGTTTCTACATTTCTTTTGTGTAGTTTTATTATTTAGGAAGTATGCAAATGTGAAAAAAATGAATTGTGAAGGGAAATAATAAGTGTACTCATATGTTTTTACATTAAAAAAGAATTGTATGTTTACTAGTTTTGACAGCTCTTAAAAATTGCTGCATAAAAGGCAGCCTTGAAATAAAAGTTTCAGTTATGCTTTTATTTACTTAAGTTATAAAAAAGAATATTTGAGTGCAATAATAATGTTAACAGTCCAACACAAACACAATTCACAGAACACACACAACACAAAAACTCACAAAACGATGTAAACACAAAAAGAACCACAAACGAAGTGAACGAATGCCGGGAAGAAGGTTATTTCCCTACAGGGGTTCTGGGAGTAGGGAATTTTTTTTCTCTTTCAAGAGAGGGGTTGGCAGCGGCTTCTCTGATTGGTCGATCCCCAAAATGCTTATAACCTTGGGGATTTTTAAACTTAACAATACACTGTAGTAAATCCAGTGTTTATGTAGCTGGGAGCACGGCAGTGCCCCCGCCAAGTTTAGCTGTCACTGGTGCACCATCTTTTACAGGAAGCATCTCGATGCTATTTTCAGCTCCTTGTATCTTCTTATTAAGGACATTAAAATATATAATTTTAATATTAACTAAAACATCTTGTTAAGTTGACTCATTCTACCAAATTTCTTACCAATCACAGGTGTTGAGATATAATGGCTCAAAGTTAGGCAGTTTTGACACCTACTCACTCATCAAAAGCGAGTCCAAAGTAGGTGGATGAGCGCAGCGAATACGATGTGGTGATGAAAAGTTGCGAGGTACTCTGTACCAAATAGTTTGCTGTTGTTGTATTTGGCTTACAGCGTGGATTACTCTACTTTTAGTTAGCATTATCTCTCTTGCGGGATTATTCCTATTAAAAGAGGTTGAACAAGAGAAGAAATTAAATGTCAACAAAAAGATTTTCTCCAATTTTCTTTTTTAGTTAAAAATAGAAAGGTTTATGGCAGTTGCATTACAAGAAATTTACGCATAATCCTTCGTAATCTTCATTTTATTTTACTTCTCTTTTTCATCATCTCTATAAAAATTTGTCGCGGTCGTCCACAAACCAGGAGAATTTAAATGCGTGCTTTTTGGCTCAACAATCCATTTTTAATTTTGCTCTTTTACGCCGTGGATATAGGGAAGAAGTAATATGCAAAGAAACCTTGACCGGGATGCCATCTGAATTAAGACCTCCAGAGTTGTTTTCACGAAGTTCTCTGTCTGTTAGTGTATGTTTGTTATCATCGTTTCTCCCAGTAAAATGCTAGAGAGTTGAAACTTTGTACAAAAATCCCTTTGTAAGTTTCATAATGGTATCCGATTATTATAACTTTAAAACATTATAACTTTAAAACATTATAACTTGCAATTATGATTCAGCATTTAAAATACGTATTCAATATCACACTTATAAAGTCTATTTGTTTTACCCATAAGATAACATCTTTAGACCCAAGCTGATAGAATTCATAAGATGATTCAATTGGAGAGGTTTTTTATGAATGAAATCAATTTTTCAAAAAAAAATTAAACAAATATAGTCGATATATGACATACATACATACATACATACATACATATATATATATATATATATATATATATAATATCTAGAGTATATAGGTCTAGAGTCTAGAGTAGCAAGACCGAAGCTATATCACCTTAAGCCTTGAGCAATCATGGCTTTTTGATATCGAGCGAAAGGAGTCCTAAGGTGTAAATAAATATACCGAGGTATCCCGAGCACAAATTTTTAAGAAAAATTTTTTACACGATTTTTACACACTTGTCCAAAGTTTTTTTCTATGGCAGTAAATAGATCTGAATGTTCTAGGGTTAAAAGTTTAATCCCACAGCAATACCCTTGTAGCTTACGGCAAGACAAGGTATACTTTACAGAGCGCTGTTAATTCCTTTATTTTAACCGACATTTTTCATAAGTAACAATTATTCTATGGCCTTAAAAGATGTGCAGGTCGCTAAAAGTACTTTTATTTTAACATAGAAGCTCAATTTCAGCTGCTTTATTGATCTCATTTGTTCAATAATTATTTAATTTATTATTGCATTATAATAAATTTTATCATTATATTTATCAATTTTAAGTGACAATAAATGTTTTAATTTTAAATTTATCTCCATTTTATTACGAAGGACTAAGGAAATGAAATAAAAGAAATTACAAAGGAAGAAATGAAATAAGAACTCTTTCTTACATTATATCTTTATTAGTTGGGAAAAAGGGAAAAATGGTTCTCCAGATTGTTTTTCTCAATTTCTAGGAGGAAGGGGTTCCCAAGTGATCGGTTTCCCCCTTCCGGAATAAAGATTTCAAGGATTTCCAAATTGCTGGAAAAAGGCAAAGGATAGGGGTCGGGAGTAATAAAATGTAATAGGTTTTTAGGAAGTAGGAATTTGAGGCAAAGTTACTTTCAGGGACTGATTGATATCATGGATAGGAAATGGGGCATCCAGTCTGGGGGCGTGGAGGCGGGGAAATATTACCGAGAGGTTTATACTAGCCTTTACTGTCCTTTTATTGCTTCCACGAAACGAATCATTTGTGTTTTGGACCTTACATATTATTACTTGGGAATTGGGATGAATCCTGAAATTATACCTTAAACCATAAAGAAAAATATTAAGTAAGGAAAACAACGAACATTTTCCTCGCTATAATAGACTCGCTTTGCTCGTTCTCAGACTATCCGCTTTAGGTACTTTTATAACGTTTTGAGAGGTTTTCTTCATCTTGATGTCTGTTTGTCTGAGCCACGCATTAGTTTCGCTGTGTTCATGCTTGAATGTTGACGCTTGGGTAAAGAACCAGACTGGTTTATTATGGTTTATTAAGTTTTATTGTGCTGCCTAGATGATTTTATAAACTTGCTGAGTCATCAAGTTTTAAAATTCAAAAAATTGAACTATGAAGCTAATATTTTAACAGTACATATTTGAGTATTATTCCATCTACTAAATTTTATTTTGAATTTAGTCGCCTTGCAAAGTCACCCGTGGTGTAGTGGTGAAGGTACGCGGCCAATACACAGAATGAATGGACTCTAAACTTCCGAGATTTTTATGAGAGGGATACAAATTCTGCATACCACGTCCTTCAGAAGGGACGTAAAGCCGATGGTCTCAAGCCTGTGCGTTGTCAGGTACTCGTTAAAGATCCCTTACCCTAAATAAAACTAGGTATAGGCAAAATTTAGGACCCTCATAGTAGATTCATTATAATACTATAATGTGTCTGCCTTGTAGTTTAACCCAACTACCGTAGGCCCAACACCGTGGCCTACTTGCCTTGTAGTTACTACCACTCCCCCTCCCCATATTACTACTAGTCGCAATGCAAAAAATGCTAACTATTAGTTTTTAAAATTCTAAAAATGTCTATCCTTTACCTATTTTTCAATGCAACACATTTACAAAACCCAGTAAATCAATTTAACACAAGACTATAGCGATATGGCCACGACGCGGCCGCCAGCCACCATAATGCGGAGTAGCCCAGAAGCTGATAGCCTTTTGTTATTTATCGAAGGCTGTAAAACTTGTGAAAATAAAGAATGAACTTTGGGGGGGGGTTAATGATGCTTAAAATTATTTAAATTGCGCCGCTGAACTATGTTTTACCTGAAATTTAAGAATATTTTAGACTATAGATAAAGTCCATCTATAGTTTCCATAAAATCGATCCAAAAAAATTTAGTTTGACGTTGGTTGCCATTTTTAATACATTTAATATTACACTTTAAAATTGTAACGGCCAATTAATTATAATTTTCTCTCTGCAGTTCAAAGTTCGGCATATCGTAAAAGAGCAAAAATAATAAAGGATTTATAGTGGGAATACATTGCTATTTTTTTTGTAAGAAGATATTGGTGAATATATACAGGGTGTTCCTTTCTCAAAGGGAACAAAAAATGTCTTAATCAACTCATGATAGTGAATCTTACTCGAATCACGATTAGGAGTCTTACTCGACTTCCGAGCCTGAATGAACAAAATACTTATATTTATTTCTAACATTCCTCTTTTTTATGGCTCTGATGATGACCTCATGTTAGGTTGAAAAGGCTTTGTCATGAAACTATTTTCTTAGGTATTTTAGTTTTCCTAGTTTCCATTTTTTAGTTTTCTGTATAGAAAAACTCAACCTAAGCTTGACTTAATTCGAATATTGTATCTTCTACCGTTAGGCCAACAAAGCCCTTAATAAAAAATAAGACCAAACAGGGCATTGAACTCCCAAACGCAAACTTAAGGAAACCATCGCAATACATCACGACTTCCTTCAATACCAATGGCAGGGCTAAACAATGACTCAGCTAAGTGTTGTTAGATAAAATAAAAGACGGTCGAGTTACAAGTGGAAGATTTTATCCCATTACTTAACTTCCCTTCCTATTTGAGACAGAGAAGTTAAACTTATAGCCTATTAGAGAAGTTTTATTGTGATGGGAAGAAAGTATCTTACTAAAGGGTCTGGCAAGAGCGACAAACAGATAAAGTCAAGAAAAATGTCATATCAGTCGATATAATGCTTCCGTTATTAATCAATTTATTGGAATTTTATGATGTGTTAAATTTCTATTAAAGTTTGATTTGTAAGACAACAATGGGGTATTTTTCTTGTTGATTTAGAAACTGAATTGAATGCCAATAGTAGACAAAGGAAACAATTTTTCCAAGAGTTATTGCATTTAAAATAAACATCCGAAACCAGGATAACATAACTGATAAAGTAGAACAACCATGTCGCCACGAAGCAGCCACAAGAAAGCGCGGAGCAGCATAGAGGCCTAAGGCCTTTTATTTTACAGTATAAGTCTCTGTGAGGCCAGGAGGAAGTAATCTACGCACGCTAAGGAAATCAGGGCTGCCAAAACAAGGCCAACGTGGCCTATTTTAAACATATATTAAGTAAAAAAAACGATACAAAATTATCGTCCCTATCAGGATTGTTGTTAAGCACGGAAACACGCATACCAAAGGAAATTCGCCCGACATGCGGAACACCGCGCCAGAATTATTTTGTAGTACATACTTATTTTATGCAAGAAAACGATACAAAATTATCGTTCCAACCAGGATTTCCTCTTTAAAAAAAGTTGGAAATTATCGTTCCAAGTCAGGTACCCTCAGTTTGAGTGCTCGTATCGACTCCGTACCAATGCCATTAAACTCACAGGCCTAAAAAATATGGAAAACGACTCCCCACTTGAAATGTGTTATTTAGGGGTGACAATTTAGATTCTCTGGTATTGACCACCGTTTTTCGACTTTTTGGTCACTTAGAGTGGCCGTATCGACTTCAGACTAAATTTATTCGATTTGCCACCCAAATATTCATAGAAAACGGCACCTTAATTTAATTTTATAGACCATAATTTTGGTTTTGGGTAATTGTTTGTGGTTTTTTGTCTTTTTAGTCACTTAGGTTGGACTTTGGACCGGTTTCATTTGATTCAGCGCCCTAAAATACATAGAAAACGACACTCTACTCGACATTTATTTTTAATGGACATAAATTTTGGTTTTCGGTAATTTTCAACTTCTTGGTCACTTAAAGTTGTCATATCGACTTAGAACAAGTTTCATTTGATTCAGCGTCTCAAAATCATAAGTATTCACCTTTATCGTGGCAAAAGATATTAACCCTGAATTTTGCCGATTTTTGAAAATGTTGCTGACCAGAATTTGGATTTCCCAATATGAGTGAAAATGTTGGATTTCCCAACATTTTCATTCAGTCTTGTCTTGGTCTTCATCCATTTCTTTATATTTGCTATATTTTTATTAATGCACATCTAAATGGTCTAGGTGAGCATGATCCACTTTCAAAAAATGTAATTCATTACTTACAGTATTTATTAATCCTAAAAACAATTTAATGTTATATTATTATATTGGATTATATTAATGTAAAGATGAATGCAAAAATAAATAATTTTCAAGGTTTCAAGCCAATTTATTCGAATTCTCAAAAAAAAAAAAAAAAAAAAATTAGGCCTCTTGATGACTTTCCTGTAATTAATAGACTCACAAGACATAAAAACTGGTATGCGTATCTACTAATTGTGTGGGTAAACCAAAGTATATTCTTATATAATATGCATTAAATATATATTTTTTCATGTATTCGTAATAAATCTGAATTTAGGAACCAATCCATTCAGTGTTTTTTCATTACTTGGAAGACTTCAAACTAGTAAAAGCTGAAGTGCTCTTGGAAAGGATAATATAAAAGCAAAATTTTCTACCATACCATCATGATAGCTAAAAAACACTTTTTTCAAGATTGTAAGAAAAGAGTAATTTTTCTCTTCTAAGCGTTCGTTATTGTTTAGTTCATCCCTCCATCTGGGAAACTCGCAACTTTTTCCATCACTTTCTTAACAACAATTGATAAGCATTTAGAAAAGAGTTAGCAGAAACAATTAAATGTTCTTATCAACAACGATAAGAATAAGAAGTTAAGTTTCATTATTAAAAAAGACAGAATCACTTTTTCTTTTTTTCAAATGTCTTTTAAAGGTGATTTTTTCTTTTTGTCTTTTGAATCTCTTTTACACTTTACGATTTAATTGTCTTAAAATTTGACTTTTAAGGGCTTTTAAAAATTGTTAAGCGTATAGTTTAACTTTTTTTAGATTAAAATTACGATAAGTAAGACGATACGAGCAAAAAGATATATTTGTTGAGGCTGACAGAAATAAGTGTTCACATCCCAGGTTACACTCTAGTTTATATAAGATTATTGTTTAAATAAATTGTCCTCAACTTTAGAATACACTTTGCGTGTATCGGTTGTCTCAAGCACCTAAGGCGGTTCCCACAGGTGTTAACCCTGATAAGCTGCAAGGCTCTAAACGGGAATTGTTATTTTATACATTATTCTATATAATAGCTACACAAAATGTGACACAGACTTTTTTTAATTTTTTATCTCTCAACTTATCAGCTACTTATTTCATTTACAAACTATTTGTGTCAGAGTTCATTTACAAACCATTTGTGTCAGAATTCATAAAGTTATTTCATTTACAAACTATTTGTGTCAGAATTCATAAAATTATTTCATTTACAAACTATTTGTGTCAGAATTCATAAAAAACGATGTTAACATAGTATATGAAATTTATTAATTAAAGCTAAGCTTGATTATAAATTTTGAATATTTAATCAAATCTGGTAAAAATAGTTTAATTTAATTTTTTGTTGATATAATTTAAACATCTTTATACATTGTTTATTTCGATTCAATTCAGAAACAAGGATTGTTGGGTGTGTAGAAAATCTGTGTTTAAATTACAGCAGTAAATTCAAATTTGAAACTCTGAAAAATGCTACAAAATTCATAAATAAAAGAATTTAAATTCAATTAATACAAATACTCACAGGAATAAATGAATTACTTAATATTAGCATTAATAATTATTCGAGGTATTTTTATTTAATTCTAATTCAAATTTTTAGTTTTTCTTTCGAAAATGTATAATTATAAAAAAAAATATAAAGTATCCACAAAAGGTGTGTGGAACTAAAGGTAACAGTAACAGTTGAAATTATTTACAAATCAATTATTGATAAAAACTTGTTTGTATTATTTCTAACTCTAATCGAATATGTCAGGCAAAACTAATATTTATTTGATTGGTCTATGCTGTAATAAATTGTGAAATGATTAATATTTAAAAGAAGACAAAATGTCTCGATCAATCTTCCCCTTCTGGTGATTAATAACATTCACACGAGTAAACAAGGCATGGAGATTAGAGGTCTGATAACAAAACTTTCTGTCTTGCTTCTTCAGATCAATACATGATATACATTCTTGCATTGCAGTTGAGTCTGTGTCTAAATAAAGACAGTAGAGCCATAAATAAAATTCTTAATATTTTTTAAAAAAAATATGTATATAATCATACTGGTCCGACTTATTTCATATTTCGACTTTCGCTACTATAATCGTTTTAATGTAGTGGGTTTCTTCTTCCAAACCGTTTTGCTGTTTTGGTGGATAAATTGATTCTGTTATGTAAAGCAAAAACAAATAATTTTAAGAAAAAAAGTTAAAATCAAGTTTACTTTTGACAAATAAAATAATAAACATTAAGAGTCATAAAGATACATTTGTATTAAAAGTTACCATAATAGTCAAACAAGCAATAAAACAACTTGAAGCAGTGGTCCGCAATTCGGGAAAAAATTTTTTGCAATGCTTAGTTTTTTTTCTTTGAAATCAATCTTTTGCTAATTTTATGAGTTTTTTGCTTCATAGTCAGGCTTGTACACCATCTAGATGTTTGACAATTTGTTTTATCATTTAAGATAACTTTTTTATTCAAGAAGTCATGAAATTTTTTTTTAATATCAGACTAGCAATTCATTGCTTTAATGTTAAATAACATTAAAAAAATTGTTCTATTATTATAAGGAAAAATGAGTTGTGGTGTTTCAAGTAATGAAGTAAAACAGAGTCTCTTCACTAATGATATATATTTAACATAGCCAGCTTTCAATCTTAACAGACCATCATCAGTGCCGGCGAGCAGCGAAGAAAAGATTCAGGAGACAGCGGCTACAGTTTTGTCTAGAGGTTTGGAACTGACTACAACTAGTTCGCTAAAAACCTCTAGACAAAAATATAACTGTCTCCTGACTCTTGTCTTCGCTGCTCGCCGGCACTGATGATGCTCTGTTACGATTGACACCTGGCTATGTCAAATATATATTATTAGTGGAGAGTCTCTGTTTTATTTCATGTTCTATTATTATTTTGTGAGTGATTTCTTGCTTCAATATCAATTTTTATTTTTCGACCCTCAAAGGAATTCAAATGGGAAACACGATGGACCCACAACTTTATTGTTCTTAATATTTTTAAACCAGAAGTGTTTAATTATTGCTATACAATACTGAAAATATTTAAAACAAAATTTCCACAGGCACCAAAAAAAATCTGCTAGCAAATCTAAAAAAAGAACAAAAGCTATTTAGACTTTTATTTTCCTATAAAAAACAATCGTCGATAAAAAATGTGGGAGTATTTAGAGAGCCGATCGAGGAAAACATTTGTATACAAGTACTTTTTAGAGGGTTTTTACTGAGGACTTTTTGAGGTTAAAACTGCCTTTTTGTATGGAAAATAAGAGGGCCTGAGAATTTAATTTCACTGCCTTACTCTCTAATTCAAATCTATCCAGCCCCACACATCTCACGAGATCAAAGGCCCCGTTTTTTCAACCAAATTTCAAACAAACCATTCTTCACTCTTATAACACTTGAACGATATCGTGAGAGTATAGTATACCTCGATACTCCTAAAAAGGAGTTGATTTCTTATTTATATTTTAAAAATTTTATGCTACTCCTTTTTTAAAAAAGAGACGAATAAAAGGATTAAAAAATATAATAATTCCCAGACGAGAGTACAGAAAGAACCCCAAGGCCTCGAGTTTATCGAATTAGAAAAACTCTTCGCAGATTTTCCTCTCCTCTTACTCCTCACCGTAAAAATTTAATATTTTTTATCGCAAAGTTTTCTTCTTTTTTCAAATTGGATATTTTGTTCTTTAAATAAACTCGGTAAAATGGAGTTTTATTTTTAACACTTGTATTTTTACATTTCTTGTATTCTTTAACATTTTTTAAAGTAGATTTATATTCTAGTTATTTAATAACATCTATTGAAAGCATTAAACAGCATTAACATCCATTTTTGAAACTTTAATTGGTATAAATTGCATTTGTATGTTAAAATATAGTCTTACAATTATATTATGTCAATTATTCATGTTTTGCAAAACACGGTAGTATCAAATGATATATGTTTTGCTTGCCATACACGATAGCGGTAAGAGAGCACCCCTCGTCTCTGGTAAATACTTCACATTACATTCTTCGTAATTATAACTAAAGGTCAAAATGAGTTTAGGCTCTGTCGGCCAAGTCATTTTAATCGAACTCTCAAAAAAATAAATTTAGGTCTTGATGAATTTCCTGTAATTGATCGACTCGTCATCGCATCAAATCTGGTATGCGTGTCTCATGTTTTAAAAAACACGGTAGTATCAAATGATATAAAATATAGTCTTTTTAGTTGACTTAAAACTGCACTGGAAAAAACGGGCCAAACGTGCTCTTTTACGGCTCTTTAAAACTAACTCAAGAAAAATTAAAATATCTCAATAACTGTTGACCACTCTCTGTGTTAACCACATATAAAATTGAGATCTTAATTGTCTCATAATTCTTTTATAAATATTAAAAAAACTTTTATTAAAATCTTCTGTTTCTAAAATATGATTCTTTTGGATATGAAAATGTTGCCCCGTTATAAAACACATACAAAAACACGAAGGTTTCAACTCTGGCCGTAATCACTATGTCTTTTAGTTTTCCTAATTATATACCGTAGGTATGTTGTAAAAGTAAAGATAAACTAAACAAAATATATAAAGAAAATTAAATAAAAAAAAACTACAAATATATAAGGGAATCTGAAAATTTGTAACCGAGATTAACATATTTTAAGCTACATCGATCGAGATCAGTACGAGGATGAGTGACCACTGCATTTTTTCCAGCGTCAGGACGAACGAAGCGTGCCCGAAGACGAACTTTAATATTCTATTGCTGTTTTCAAAATTCTATTGAAGAGCTTCTATTGAAATTCTATTAAAGTGAGGATGAAAATTACAAACAAATAGTAGTAATAACACTCAGGAAAGGATTATAAACGCAAATATTTTTAACGGATTGTTCAAGAAAGACGCAAGCATTCTAAACGAAATTCGCCCGGCTAGTGGACCTCTGCGTCAGAATTATTTTGAATGTTCCACTCTCTTTTTTATAAAAAAAAATACCATAATAATAATCAAAAGGTTTAAAATAGTCTATTATACTATGTATTTTATCAATAAATTATAAAGTTGTTATGCTGTCTGCAAGAAATACTTCTAATTAAATATAGTAGAGCTGATGGAGTGAGGGTATGAGTGTGTCTGTTATCTATATAGCTTACCCTATGGTAAGCTATCACTTTAAAATTAATTTTATTTCTAACCAGTGTGAATACCAATCTGAATTTTTTCGAAATGTGTATTTACCATCTTACCCTTTACATCGACCGTCAAGCCATTGCACTTTTCTACTAAACCACAGGTAGCTGGTTGGAGTGTGTTGTTAAGCTTTTTAACTAGAAGTTATCCGTATGAAAAGTTAGAACGGGGTGACTGTAGCCTTCCCGTTTGGGAGATTGGCTTAGTTCCAGGCGTATACTCCGGTAGCCTCCCATTACGAGTAGTGCTCCAAGAGTAAAAGCACTCGGTCCAAACGGTCCTACTCAAGACCACCATTGACTCCAAACTTAGTGCACGCTTTACAGCGTGATCGGAGCCCTATCAAAATCAAATCACCAATGAGGTTTATGAATGCTCTTTTCCTGTAACTGGAAGCGGACTGGTTAATGGCGGATAGAAGTGAGTATGAATTTAGTTGTATGAGTGTAGAAAGTAGAAGGGTCTCACGAAGAGTCGCGAAATCGCTATAAGTTTGGCCAAAGAACCGCTTAGTTTTTGTTGCATTTAATGACGTAAACGCCGCTTCTGTCGTTCGGATCTACCACATCCTTAGGTCGAGATAACTTTTGTCTAAAGTATGCCTTGTACGATAAGCAGTTCGAACACCAATTATCTTAATAAAGTTCGAAAGTTTGTCAGAAACATATCCCACATTCGGTATCGAACACCATTTTACCCTTGTACTTTCGGCTCTCTCCTGAACATCCCGAGAATTAAGTACAAATATCTTACCTGATTTAAAACTATCCAACTACTTAAAGAACTAATTATACCGTAGGATCACCATTTAACAAAGGCAAATTTTAAGTTTATGAAACTTTTTAAAGCTTAGGAACACGATAAAAACGAAATTACCGGGAAGAAAAATGATAAAAAAATATGTTTTCAGAGATATGATATTTGCTTGAAGCGGGTTAACCTCTTTAGAGCTGCTTCAACCCTTTCCTTTTAAATTGAGTTATTCCTTAGTTAAGACATTTAGTTAATCTTTATAAACGGCTTTTTATTCTCTTGGTTTACACCCACACACCTATAACGTAAGAGTGTGGGTGTGTCTTAGATAACATTTATCATTACATTTTTATCTGCTCTTAACGCGTAAAATATTTTTCTCTTAGGGTTTCACGCGTAAAAAATGAAAACATGCGTTTTACAGTTTTATTTTTTACTAGCGTATTTTCAAATTTAAGCTTTGACAAAGTATGCTTGATTCAAATTAGAAAATTTGATTTTAATTTTTCATTTTATGGCGTAATTTTTATTTCATTGTAGTTTTTATTGAAGAATCAGCCGAGTAAGAAATCATAGACAAAACGACTTGGAGCGAAAAAATATTTCAACATGTAGACTCAAGTGTAAATGCCACCATCAACTTAATTTTAAGATTTTTTTTATACCTGACGGAGCTGGGTTTTTGCGTCAACAGGTTCTTCATATTAAATAGTAAGAGTTATTGGTTTAATGCACTGTAATAATGAATAGAGAGTAAAACACGAAGGTTGATTTTAAGCATCTACGAAAGAAGTTTAACCCAAACAAAATTTCATATGCATGAAATTTTGTATGACATTTTATAACAAACATCACATGCATGGAATATAACCACGTAAGATAGTCAGTATTAAAAACTACATCTTATGAGGTTCATAAATAATATTTAAATCTTGTTTAGGAACCTTAAATGCATCTAAGATAGAAAATTTCTGTAAAATAAAAACGTCATAATAGTGTATAAAACTAATAATTTTGATGTACCTTCGGTTTTAGGATTATAAAGCTGAGCACAATACTTTTTCTCCCTCGGAAGTAGGTAAGAATAAAAAAAATCCAATGCAATAAACTTTAATAATTTTAGGTACGAAATTTCGTTAGGGTTGAAAAAAATAAAAGAAAGGAATTGGAAAGATTGGAGGGATTGTGGAGCGGCAAGTTAAGCCAGTTATCCAAGACCTTTTCTCTTCATCTACAAATACACTGGGTATAACAGGCTTCTTCGGTGTAGCAACGTTTGTCTCTCTTGCACTTCTTAGTCTAACATTTCTACAAGCTTTTCTATAGGCAGAACCTCGTTTTATACAACCTATTTCTTTTAGGCTTCAGTCGTGTTTAATATAGTGGTGGAAAGTATGGTACCTCTATAAGCAAAGATATAATATTTTACGGTTACAGCTAAATTGAATTTTCTCTTTATAATAATTTCATTAGTTCTGGTCTATAGCTTTAAGACTTGTCTTTTGTCTCCTGTCTCGTCTATCCTTACCAGGCATAGTTTGATCCTGAAAGTTTGATCTATCCTGTATTGAGTATGGCCATACTTAATACAGGATAGATCAAACTACAGGCCTGTAGTTTATTAAACTACTTTATTACAAGCCTGTAATAAAGACAGTAATTATAGAAATCAAAACAATCGTCGAGATTTAGCATTTCTCATTTTCCTAAAATTCTGACCTAATATTCATCACATTAAGACTGTTCTACCACTATCAGAACATTTATCAACTATCCCCAATCCTTCCGTTCCTCCCTATTGGTGGTCGGGATATCTGTACATACTTACTATTCTTGAGAGACTTGATCTTCTGCTCTAAATTGACAATCTGTATAGACAAGACATTTTGTACAGACTTGACTAATGTCAAGTACATGTCTGCATAAAATTATACATTCATTATGGTCTAGATATTCTTTACGGACTTAACATTATGAGTTTAAACATTCTGAAACTTGACATTCTCTACAAAGTTGAAATTTTGAGACTTGACAAAATGTCAAATACATGTTTGTAAAGACTTGTTATTATACATATACTTGACAACAAAATTATGCCTTATATGTAAACAAGACATTTTGCATGAACTAAATGTTCTGCACACACTTGATATTATGAGACTTAAATTTCTACACAGACTTGACATTCTGGATTGAATAGACATTCTGTACTGACTTAACATTCTGGATGGAATACAGGAGCTGGAAAAAATATGGTGATGACTCAAGTATTTTGCGTTTATCAATTCCACGCTTAGACTCGTATTCTACTCTAAATTACAAATAACTTTAAAAACCCTCGCACACCTTTTAAGTTTAGCCAGGAACATAACATAGGCCATTTGCTTGGTTAAAATGGAGATGTACGATGTCAAAAATAATTACCGACCGATTATTATAAATGAAATGGTAAGTATATTAGAAAATAAAAGCAAATCATTTCTGAAGTGTTTATACTTAAAAGAAAAAGAAATTTTAAAATCCATTTGTGACGATCGTGGAAGCATTGTAATTATATTCTAAGGAATTATTTTTCTTTTTAAAAGCTCTGGTACCAAGCCTATATCCTGCGGATTCTTTAAGAGTAAAATCCGTCTCAGTAACCGACGAGAAAGATTATGTACCCCGGTCTCTATTTCTTTTTACAAATCCATCCCCCTCCCATCTCTTAAAAAGATCTACCCCAGTAGGACAGACTCTTTCGACAAAAAATTGAAAAAAATCATGCCGTTCTTTCAGGGTACAATAAAAAAGAATCGGTTCCACAAGTATTTGTAAATCAACCTAAGATTACTTTTAAGGTACTTTTTAAAATTGCATAAAGAATTTGTCATGATATTAATAGTATAGTTTAATTAGCGTTGGAGACGGGTCGTAAAAAAACAATTCTGCTGTTGGCCCTGCATTGAGCCTTGGAATAAAACATGGCTTCTTTTCTTGATTACCAAAAAATATTGTAACACATAATCGTATCTTTGTGAGCCTTATTTAAATTTAATCAGGTTATTCGTAATACAGAGGGTTCAAAATAAATGTGTTTGGAAAAGCGTTTATATTTTTTTAAATTAATTTCACCTGATTTAAAAAAAATGAGTCTGCAAACAGGGTTAAAGACGTCAAACCAACCTGGTCTGCAGTAGAGATCCTTTTCTTATTAAGGTTGATTTCGGTACTAAGTTTCATTCAAAAATGTTTCTTCTAACGACCTTATCGTGCTCACTAAAATTGACTAGGAATACGTATACATTTGATATGCAAAAATTTGACTCAACCTTTTAAACGCCTTTTACTATAAAAGAGATAATTATGTATTGTCAGGATCTTAAATGTTTGAAACGTGAATATTCTCAAAAATATCTATCACAAATATATGTTATTTTAGATACCGAAAATTCTATTTCAAATTACATAAGTAATAAAAACCAATAAAACCTCGTAAAAGTCAATATTGAATTCAAAGCTAATTTAGGTACCGAACGACAAGATTTCATTAAAATATTTGTAAACACATTGGATCAAAAACAGCGGTTATCTAAGCGTTATCTGTGCTATAGAGATATAGAGAAACGTTAGCATTTCTCATCTAAAGCTTTAGATATCTGTGTAATTAATTAACACAAATTGGCCTGTGAGTGAAACAGGATCTGTGACGTCATATATTATTCACTACAATTCTCCTGTCATAAACGTTATTACCTATGTGCATTGATTATGTATGTCACACTTTACAATTAAAATTATTTAAATTATCATTTTATAAATAAATGTATAGCTAAAAGTGAAATATTAATTTTACTATTTTATAGCAAAATAAATTATTAAATTCAAGCATTAGTTTAATTAATAATTTATAGTTATGTTGGTTACATTGGATTATCGGTGTTTCATTCCCTTCCTATAACACTTTGGCCTTCATGCTATGGTGCTATAACATGAAAGCTCCTGTCTAATATTATTAAGCATAGACAGTGATATGTATCAACGCCTTTAATATCTAATTTAATATTACTTCTGTTCGATAAATGTCATATTTGAAAATATAAAAAGGTTAATGTAGCTGATTGGAAAATGTTTGAAACATTTATTTAAAAAAATCAGGTACAGTATTCCTCGAAACGTTTTCTCATCACATCGAACTCGCTACGCCTATCCTCTTAGACTTTAGACTCGCTTCGATTGTCATCACAATATGATCTTCACTAAATTTATTCGTGACTCCGCTCGTTCTTAGACAGGCAGTAAATTTGTTTTATTCCTAGCTGTCTTCCATCCTGGCATTGATCTTGGTCCATGCTGCTAAATTAGTATGATCCAACGACAATTCAAGCTATGCTAGCCGTTATGAAATAGAACTTAGTATGCCTGAAGGGTATGCCTATATATTACATAAAGGGATATACTTGTACCGAACAACAATCACTTGGATTATTCTTAGATTTTTTGGGAAAAAACGTATACAAGTCATTCGATACAATACAAGGGCTCGACCAAAATAGCCACATAATAGTCAATGAGTTCCTTCCTTTAACTTTGGGAAGTTGATGACGAGGGATAATGACGTCACAACAACCTGGTTTTCAATAGGGTTTGTGTTCTCCCCAAGGTTAACACGGTTTTTAAGGCTAATAAGGTTTTTTATTATGAAGTTTGGTTTACAAAAAATGCACACACATATGTATGTACATGTATATATATATATATATATATATATAATATATAATATATATATATATAAATATATATATATATATATATATATACATGGAAAGAGAGAGATACACTACGTGTGTTTTTTGCGTATACTGTAAGCATATTATACATACATAAATATATAAAAACTGTGTATGAATATATAATTTTAACATTAGGAGGGAATTATAAAAACTCCCTCGCCAGTTCCGTCATTCGAACAACCTCAAAAGCGTTAAGTTTTGATAAAAAATCGCTTAAATGGAACATAGCCTTAAAAATACAATATGAAAATAAGAGAGAATAAATTGTATACATAAAAAATAATAATAATACAAAAATGTAACCCAAGATTAAGTGAAAATGCTTATTTCTTGTTATATATATATATATATATATATAATATATATATATATATTATATAATATATATAATTCGATCTATTAAATCAACGGGCTTAAATTTACTTGCAATTTATATATATATATATATATATATATATATATAATATATATATATATATATATATATATATATATATATATATTATATATATATATATATATATATATATATATATATAGCGATAGCGTAATCACAGCACGAAAACTTAGCGAGGGAAGTGATACTTTTGGTCATATGAAACAAACCAAGTTGGAGGACGAAATGATTTTATTGTTTCTTTCAAAGGGTTTTTAGCTATTTATAAGGCCATCATTTAATATCAGTCATATAGTATTATTGAGTTTATAAAATAAAATTAATAAACTATTCAAATTAGTAGAATACCCTAAAATATAAACATTACCCGTTTTTATTTTATCTGCAATATAATTTTTAATATTTATACATCTGTGTTAATTTTTATAAAATCCATATAATAAAAATGCTTAGTACAGGAAATAAATAAATAAAAATAAGTGAAAAGTTTGGAGTATTAATTTCCCGAGTGGCCCGAGCCTATAGAAACCTGTATACCGTGAATAACAAAAATGGTAGGCGGTATGTTGGAGCCACCCCAGGGAGACGGGGGGCTGTTTTAGGGGGCAAGCTATAAATCTCACACCTCTTTCACAGTATTTTTAATAACGCTTTTCCCTCTACTTTAATTTTTTCTCTCTTTTTTTAATAAACACTCATATTTTCATTTGGCATTCATCAGGGCAATATTCTTGCCACTTGCTTTTCTATTTTTTTTTTGCTTTTTTCGCACTTGACTTCCTTTTTTATTATGAATACAACATTCTATTTCACTGTATTATTCATTATTTTATATTTTCTTCTTCCATTATTATTTTTTACTTTAATTAAAAAATAAATTATTTTATCAACTATAAATTTTTTTCGGTATGTGTTCATCACCTTAATCAAATTATCACTTTTGGAGATAAAAAAAAACTTTTATAATTAGTTAGGACAAGCTTAAATAATGAATATTAAAATTAATTTGAAATAAAATTCAGAACGAATGTCAAAAATTCTTGTTTCTTAATTTATTATTTTTTAATAATTTAAAAATAAAAAAAAGGTTAATAGTATAGTGATTTTAAATATTTAAAAAAATCTCTTTGAAAACTTGCTTGGCGTTATTTTTTAGCAAAGAAAATTCTAAAATTGGTCTCCAAGTGTATATTTTTTATGAGCATTGTTTGCTATAGCAGTTGAATTTTTAACACCATGATTTTTATTTTTGATTTCACATTAAATAATTATACAAATTATAAATTATTTATTTTGTTTCACGTTTTTGAATAGTTTTGCTTCTGCTCTGCACTTAACAATGTAGCATTGTATTATCGCTCCTATGACTGACACATTTAGCATTCTGGTTTTGATTCTGCGCCGCGCATACCAATTAAAATTGTGGTTATGTTTTTACTTAGCATATGCCAATTTATTGCTACACTGCACATACCTATACCGCCTGCTTTGTTGACTACAACTCTTGCTATTTTAAAGATTATAGATTAATACAAATGGGCCAGAAGTGACAGGCATAATTCTTTGTCCATAAGTAAGTCACTTCCATGAAGGCATTGCTCTATATGGCGCTTTCTCGTGGGCATAGCTCCACTTAAAGATATTCGGAACGCTTCTTAGTCCAAACGTACTTTTTAGGACCATCACATTTCATCGACTCTCTATCAATTTACCAAGAGGCAGTATCAATACCTACTTAGCATCAAAAATGCCAAATAAACTTTTCAGATTTGTTTTTACAGCATACATATCAATTTAGCACTATAGTTTTGATTCTACGTAACTCATACCAATTGAATTTTGTATATTTGTTTCAACAGCATACATACCAATTTAGCACTATAGTTTTGATTCTACGTAACTCATACCAATTGAATATTGTATATTTGTTTCAACAGCATACATACCAATTTAGCACTATAGTTTTGATTCTACGTAACTCATACCAATTGAATTTTGTATATTTGTTTCTACAGTATACATACCAATTTAACACTATAGTTTCTTCTACATGGAACAACTAATTTTTATTTTTTTTTATTTTCATTGATAAGAGGGCTCAAAAGAGACTGTTCTTTATTTTACGGTACTATCTTTCACCCATACCTGGTGAAATATACAAACAGTCTCATTTGTGCCCTCTTATCAATGATTTTAATACATGGAGACCAATACCTCAATCTATATAATTTTCTATTTGATAGTAGATTTGTTTCTACATTACACATACCAATTTTGCACTGCACATTCATTTCTTAGAATAAAACAGCATATCAGTTAACCATTATAATTGCGTTTCCCGGAAAAAACTTATCAATGAAAACATACAGTCGCGTTTGTATAAAACAAATTATATTAACCAATTATCCTTTTTCGTCTGAAAAACGCTTAAGCCACCAAACCAGAACTCAGACATGCGCATTACATACTTTGATATTATTAAATATTTGTTATTCGTATTTGTAATATTATTATTTGTTTTAGTATATTTAGTAAGTTATCTAAATATCCTGTTATTCCTAAATTATGTTTAATACTTCTATGCGATATTATTATTATGTGGATATGCTATCCTATATATATAATATATATAATATATATAATATATATATATATATATATAATATATATATATATATATTATAATATATATATATATATATATAATGTGTGTGTGTGTAAAAGAAATTTTCAAAACATATCAATGTTTGTTATTTTTATTAACAGGATTAGTTATTATTTTCTTATTATGTTCCAGGTAAGAATATGAATACAGACGATTGCTAGGACAGTGGTAATATAAGTTTGAGTTTTCGATTCATATTAGCTTTTTCTACATATTTGTTATTGACGAATTATTCCTTTTATGCTTCTTATATCTTTACATTGTTATTCATGCATGATAATTTATTCAATATATTCTAAATTTCTTTATGCTGTCACTCTAAATATATTTCTATTTCTTTAATATTATTATATGATAGTTTATCTTTTAATTTGTTAACTACTTTACTATATTATTTCAGTATTACCTCTCTTATTTTCAAACATCGTTATTCTTGATGTTTTATTTTTATACGATAGTTTTTTTAACCCTTGGGGTCATACTAGCCTTTACCTTGAGTCAAATCTCACTCAACAAATTCACTCCAGAGGCTCATATGACTAGTCCACAAAGTGCCTAGTTTATCTAGTCCAACCAGACTCTACCCAAACTCACAGCTTAGGTTAATGCCGTGACTAGCTCACAGTGGGCATAGTTCACACCGCTCTGGCTAGCGTCGACTAGTAGTTTACAGTGTGCTCTTAGCTCATCTAGTCTACCAGCTTCTCTGATCACGATAGTCTTACTTGGCCCGTCCCTGTTTAACCAGTTTCACCAACCTCATCAGCTCGTCATCAGACTCTAGCTAGACTCACCGCTCTGGCTTGTCCAGCGCCACCCATCAGATAACTCTAGCAACCTCGACGTATGTGTGCACAAACTCATTCTATAGCCCTGACCTAAAAGTCTAAGTTCCGCAGTGTTACTAGGAGACGTCTGTCACCAAGAACCAAGCACTTCGTTCCGAGACACTTACGTTATTCGTGTCACTTTCACCGATTATGTTTTCGGGAATGGGAAAAGCTCTGTATATTTTCCCTACCTTCATTTTACTGACGACGAACCTTAAATTTTCGTGAGCTGAAGACAACGGAAACATAGATCTTGACTTGTCTCAGGTGAAACCGAAACTAACCTCTTGTTTACGTATTTGCAGCTACGTAAGAAACCACTTAAAACTCTAGTTGGGGTGGCCGGCCTTGAATCCAGGACCTCTTGAGTGTGCAGTACAAATGACAACCTCATA
Source organism: Microvelia longipes (assembly GCA_018340805.1). NCBI lineage: Eukaryota > Metazoa > Arthropoda > Insecta > Hemiptera > Veliidae > Microvelia > Microvelia longipes. The sequence goes on from JACMZG010000002.1 coordinate 17,628,137, forward strand.
TTGAGCTCCTACCCCGTCTGGATTTGAACCCTCGATCTCCAGGTCGAAAAGCGAGTGCTCTACCACTGAGCTACCGGACTCGGTCCAGCTAGTCTTTTATAAGTGTTGCTGATTAAATTACGTTTATTACTAAATAATAGTTTATTCTTTAAGTTCTAAATTACTTTTCAATATTTTTCCTGTACATGTGACTTATTCCTATACCTTCTGTTCTTATATTTTAGTTTTCCCTGTATGTTATGTCGCTATTTCTTATGGTCAGTTATTCTAATTCAATGTTATTTGTTCATATTAGTTAGTTCGTATTTGTTATTCATTCATATTTCTATAGTTCATAGTATTTAGCGTCTATAGCCATCATATCCCAAAAAATAATAAGTTATTAATGTGTATATTAACGTAGTATTAAAAAAACCTTTTGTTAAAAGTAAAAAATATAAATTAACCTTTAGCCATTATTAAGCACGTAACAACATATTTCTTGTTCAACTATTAAAAATTTAAATAAACAATTTAATAGCTTTGTATAAAAATTAAAAAAAAAATGAAAAATGCCTTAATAAAGTTTTATTATTAATAACTTATTTTTAATTAAATCTTCGATCATAGTTCAACAATAGCCCATCCTTAAATTCTTTTAAAACACCAGTCTGTAAAAAATTGTCAAACTGCCTCATGAATCATTTTTACGAGGAAGTAATTAATCATTAAGTTTAATTTTTTAAAAATATCTACTTAGTTGAAAAAATCGAAAGATGACTAATTATTTTATTATAACACCCTAAAGCAAAGATACCATTAATCTGGTTCTAATTAATTACCTGCAATGATCCACTTAGGCTTATTTTTTGGATATAAAATTTTCTCAATTTTTTCTTTAAAAAAATAGTTTAATTTTTTTTTTAAATTTTTCTTCTCTTCTTTGTTAAAATATATTTTTTATATTTTTACTATTTTTCTAGTTTTTATTATTTCATGTCTCAATTTTTTCTTTAAAAAATAGTTTAAAATTGTTTTCTTATTAATTTTTCTTCTTTTCTTTGTTATAATATATATTTTTTGACATTTTTACTCTTTTCCTAGTTTTTATTATTTTTTTATTTTTTCAATTTACTTATAATGTATTTTTTGTAATTATAAATACTTTTATTATTAATTTAAATGCATAAATGAGATCAATAAAATTATTAACTCAGGCTACCTCTTTACCGAAAGCTTGAGCTTTGCGCAGTAGAGGGGGATGAATGAGTTTATTTATTCTTAAATTATTTTAAAATTCGAACCCGATTATTTTATGAATCCTTGACGATGGTCTTTACATAAGTTAACCTACGTACTCAGCTTTTAACTAGTACCTAGAAAAAAATCTTTTCAAGTCAAACTTATCCTTTCTTTTAAAATGTATATTTATTTAAACTTTTATAAAATTTAATTTTTACCTTTTATATTTGTTTTTCAACTTCAAAGAACTCTTTCTAGATTTTTATCCTCGTATTTTTTTATATTTGATTTTCTTTTTATTATATTTCCTCTAAGCCTTTATCTTGTAGAGAGCAGTGAGATGCATGCATGAATTCAATTTTCTACCTGGCCGCTTGTAGTAATGATATTCCAATTCCTATTAAACTTAAGAAAAAAATCTAGATTTTTAAAATTGTTTTAAGTCTCTCTCCTTTCTAGTTGAGAGGAAAGTAAAAAAGCTATTTAAAAAGTCTAACTTATCGTGTTTAGTTACATTTTTTTTTGATAAAACCTTTTATTTTAATTACATGTACAATAAATTATTTTATCTCTAAATAAAATAAACATCGCACAATGTAAAGTTTGATATCACTTTTTAGTCTCAAGGGAGAAAAGACAGTTTTAACTCCCTTGACACTTAAATGTGTATTTTTAAATTGGGATTAGAGCTCCCCTACCCAAAATATACATATACAATTAAATATAATATGATATATATATATATATATATATATTATATATATATATATATATATATATATATATATATATATATATATATATATGTTTGTGTGTGTGTGTGTTAATCGTATAAGAGACGGTAATTTTCCTTTTTTATTAGTCCACCATACCAGCCTCCTGCGTGGCTGGTATGGTGGTTTAACCAAATAGATTGAAAAAATTAAATAAAATTATATAATGAGCTAGATAGGACTATATAAATGAGATAGAAATGAGTATTAAAAATAATAGTACTTAATGAACACAAGTATAATAAGATAGACAAGTATTTTTGGTCACCTTGATGCTGTTGATGGGCGGCTTCTACCCCGGGGTACGGCAGCGCGGCGATCTGGTCGTAACAAGTAAACAGACTCCAAACCTCAACGAAATATAAAACGCTGATTTAATCATAATGTTACGTCATTTTTAAATTTCTTTATCTTGTTATCAAAATGCACACTATCGATTCATAAAATGCATTTCATTCTATTCTATTCTAAGGGATACCTGTATCCGATAACTTTGGACTTGGAATTTGGAACTTGGAATTTTGTGAAACGAAGTCACTGTCAAATAGAACTCAAGTTATTAAAGATTAACTACTCAAAAATAAATCATACTTTTCTTAAAATGTATTTGGTAATAAGGTAAGGACATTAAATATCAGATACTTTAAGATAAATAAAAGACGGACCAAAAAGTAATATCACGTTATAAAACATTTTTACAAGAATTTTTATTAACTTATAACTGTACTTTTTTCTTTATTAAAACGTCTACCTTACTTTTATTTTTAAGAGAGTAGAGAAAGAAAGAACACGGTATCATGAAAGGTGAATAAAGATTTTTTTTAAATATTAGCTATGACTAAAATATCTTAAGATTTTTTTTTTATTTTTATTTTTCATTCTTGTTACGGGGGTTAAAGGAAGATACTGCGAAAATTGGTTATATCCGGACGATCCTTTTGAATCGAGGACTCTTCTCCAACTTTGAACTTTATTTAAGAAAAGGAAAAAATGAGAGACCTTTTATAACTGACAGAAATTGAGAATAACGTGATAGGATGGAAGGACACGGTGGGAGGGGTAAAGGTAAAAAAATCCCCTCTGTGAAATTGAGAAGGTTCTTGAAGGGGAAATATTACTTAAAATTACAAGAAAAAAATGAACTAATCCAGTTTAAAAATACAACAGATATAAAGAATTTTCGGAACGGAGGAAAAAATTAATAATAAAAAAATAATAGAAAGCCCACTCCTTAGAGTTCCAGGCTTAATATAATGTTATGATTTCGTAGTACTTATGATTAACACCAGCGCTAGTGTATTTTTATTACGTAATATAGTATTGATTTAGTTTGAAATATTTTATTTTGTCAAATGTTGGTAATCTGGTTATTCTATTCAATCATTTTATAAAGTATTTCGTAACTTTTTTAAAAGTATATTTTTCTTATCTGATTGTTAAGTAACTTACCAATCTTTTTTGTTATGTCTGCCGTTGGTTATAAGAAAAATGGATTATTAATTCTTAAAAAAAAATATATTTGTTTGTGTAAGCTACAGTAACATAAAACCTTAGTTACTGTACTAGTAATTTGATATAAATAAATGAGATACTACATTCCAAAAACAAATTGGGTGCGAGATACCTCAGAACTTTTCCTCATCACATCGGATTCGCTACGCTCATCCTCGCAGCTTCGGCCTCGTTTTCCAAGTCATCAGACTTTACAAGTCGTTAAATTTAAACTGCAACACGTCTTCGGACTCGCTTCGCTCGTCCTCGTATAGTGGATACAACTGCTGATTCTGATGGTCACTCAACCAGGCGCTGACCACGCTCGATGCTGCTTAACTTTTATGAGCCAACAAAAAGCATGACGAAATTTATTGTGCTTATTAGTTAAGTAAAATTAAACTCTTGTACTTAACTTCAACTCAATTGGATTATTTCCGGAGTCTTCACAATCCTTTAAAAAACGTACAAAAGTCATCTAATAAAAATTGAACTAATGCTGATAATAAAATGTATCTTGGCACATGTTAGTCTTATACATGATTACATGCGTGCCATATTTCAATTTATCACATAATTTTCCCGCGTTTTATGATTTTTTCAAAAAAACATCTGCGTCATTATATCGAGTTAATTACGTCATAAAGAAGTTATTTTCTGAATAGCTCAACTACATCTATAGACTAATTTTGTACAAAGTTTCAACACTCTAGCATAATACAATAGGATCTACGATAATGACAGACACACACACAAGCCTTGCTCAAATTGAAGCGCAAATATCAGATTTTTCTTTTCGGCGGCGTGCCAGCAAGTTCCATAGCTTCTTCTGCTATTTTGTGAGATATCATAAAATTCAGATGTGTTCATATAGATATTAATGATAATAGATTTTAGGAGTTGTAGTAATTGCAGCAGTTTTTCCTCCGTTGATCTTGGACCACACAAATGAATTGAATGATATAATAATAATGTATCGGCCAGACACTTGTTATATTCCCTTAATATGCTGAGGTACAGATATTCTGACCTACCTTAATAATGTACACCTCAGCAGCCCTGAGGCTATATAAGCTAGTTAAACTTTAAAACATCATTCATTTCATTTTTAATTTTAACATTGTTATTATGGTGAATCTATGTTAGTTGTGTTAATAAAATAAATTCAGTTTTTAAAAAGTTATTTTGTGTTTGGCTGAACTTAACTGGCGCAGTCGGTAGGACAGGTTGTCAATTTTGAACGCATATCAAAGTTGTTCGTTTTAACGATTAAACAGCCTGACGAACTTGGCAGCAAACAACGAAGACTTTTCAAAATGAACGGATATTTAACACAGCTACTACTGTAAGTTAATATAAAACCTATACATTATTTTTAAAGCAAATAACTTCAAGCAAAAAGAAATTTTGATGATAATGAAGACTTTGCAGATACTTTTGAAGAAAATTTTATGCAATTTAATACAAGGATTATTTTCAACGAAAACATTATTTTAGTAATTAAGTAAATAATCTTTAAATAAAAATAATAATAGTTAGTATAAATAAATAAATACTTAAATAATAATAAATAAAAAGGGATAAACATTAAAAAATTTATTTAATTAAAATAAACTTTACACATTTAAAAATTGTCTTTAATAAATTTAAGTTATCAAGAAATAAATAATGGCTCAAATAAATTATCAATTATTAAAATTATATTTAGATACTATTCCACCCTATGATGGTGATGCTCATTCTCTTCCAATATTTATAGGAAATTGTGAGGGTTTGCTAACACAATTTGCAGATGCTGAAGATCATGCAAATCCTATAAATGTGTTTCTAATGAGAGCAATTTATGGTAAACTAACAGGTAGAGCTCAGAAATTATTAGGCTCGCGAAATGACATTTTAAACTGGACCGCAATAAAAAACTTACTTAACCAGTGCTTTGGTGACCAACGTGACATTGACTGTTTAGTACAAGACTTAATCACTCTAATACCAGAGAGAAATGAAAGCCCGTATAGTTTTGGTGTTAAATGTCAAGACTATAAAAATTTAATATTAGTAAAATTAAATTCTGACGATACATTGTCTAATGATGAGAAATTAATTAGAAATTACGATGAACTAGCACTCAAAACCTATATTAGAGGTTTACCGAGCCATATTCAAACAAATGTTAGGTTACGTAGACCTGAAAATTTAGAGGTCGCTATGGGTTTTGTAATCGAAGAAGAAAATTTCTTCATTCGACCAGGCAATTTAACAATATACAAAATCATAATTTTCATCCCCAACGTAGGATTACTCCAAATAGAGGAGGTCATAGAAATTTTAATAATAGAAATATGAACTCAAGAGGTTATGTAAATCAGTATAATAACAATAATAATAATAATTTCAATAATCAATCAAATAATAATAATTATAACCCTAGAAATTATAATGCTAATAATCAAAATTTGGTAACAATAATAATAATTACCCAAGATATAATAATTATAATCAACGAAACAACCATAGTAATTATCGTGGAAATTTTAATCAAAATAATTATAATAACAATAATAGATACAACAATCAAAATTTTGCTTCACGTCGAGGAACCAAAATCCTGTCGTTCCTATGGAAGTTGATCAATCTGGAGTATCTAGAAACTATGCTCAGAATGTAAATCTGAGTAATGATCAAAACATAAATCAGAATAATAATGATGGGAACCAAGATCAGTTTTTTCAAACAGAAGCCTCTCATGCAGAGCAAGGCTAACACCTGGTATGCCTAGATATAACCATAATAGAAAAATTAGTTGTAATAATAACAATAATAAAATAATTAAGTTAAGCTCAAATAAAAATCACATAGAGTTAGAAAAATTAGTAATAAATTGTGGCGTTACTGGTCTACCTTACATAATCATATCACATTGGAATAATTGTAAATTTATGATTGATACAGGTAGTTCCAAAAGTCTTATAAATCCTAAAATTGCACATAAATATTTTCCGAATGATATATTTCCAACAACAATTTACTATAGAATCTATTCATGGAATAACTAAACACAGTGGAGTTGCAATCATTTCAATTGAAAAAAATATTTAATGAAAATATTAAACATAAATTTTATATTCACGAAATCAGTTCTGAATTCGATGGATTAATTGGTATAGATTTATTAGAAAAGATTGACGCCCAAATAAATATTAAGTCTAGATTAATAATAACACCTAATATTAAGATACCTTTAATATATAAAACTGATACAACAAATGTTAGTAGTCACCCTGGTTATCGAAACCCTACTAACAACAATAATAAATATAATAATAAAAAATAATAATAATAGCATTAATCAAAATAAGAGTAAGGAAAGCAAACAAATTAAATACAAAAACAAATTACCCCGAGGTCTCAAGTTGTTGTTAAAATACCTGTAAATATTAAAGAAGGTCTTGCTTTAATAAAGGATACTAATATTGATAATGGAATATATATACCTAAATGTTTAGTTAATGTAAAAAATTTTGAAGTAATAACTGTGATGGTTAACAGTACAGACATCGAAATGGATGTTACTTCTTTAAAACCGTTAATTGTAGAAAAAATCGATGAAAATGAAAATGATATAACTAATAATATAAAATCAATAGGCACTTCGTCAATGAATATGATGAAGCAAACCATGATGATTATAACTCTTTATTGAATGAAAACTTAAAGAAAATAAATTTAAATCATTGTAATGAAGAGAGAAAAAGTTAATAAAAAATTTATGTTATGAATATAAAGATATTTTTCACTGTGAGGGCATTCCCTTGACGTTTACAAATAAAATAAAACATAAAATTAAACTAACAAACGATAACCCAATTTTACAAAACAATATAGGTATCCAGAAATACTCAAAGAAGAAGTGAGAAAACAAGTAAATCAAATGATTAAAGATGGAATCGTACAACATAGTACGTCTCCTTATAATTCTCCTATTTGGATTGTTCCTAAAAAGAAAGACGCTAGTGGCAAGGTTAAGTGGAGGCTGGTGAATGATTTCCGAGCTATTAACGAAATTTCGGTCTCGGACAAAACACCCCTCCCACGTATAGATGAAATTTTAGATAAGCTAGGTCGAGCTACATATATGTCGTAATCGATCTCGCAAGTGGTTTCCACCAAATCGAAATAGAACCTGAAGATGTACCTAAAACAGCTTTTTCCACTGAGGATATGCATTTAGAATATAAGAGAATGCCATTTGGGTTAAAAAACGGCCCCGCCACATTTCAAACGCGTTATGAACAATGTATTATCTGGTCTTGTTTATAATATATGCATTGTTTACTTAGACGATATTTTAATTTTTTCTGCCTCACTTGAAGAACATATAATTAATCTCAGAAAGGTATTTGATAGATAAGAGAAAGTAACCTAAAAGTTCAATTAGATAAGAGTGAATTTTTAAAACCAGAGGTTCAATATTTAGGTCATGTAGTAAGTGCAGACGGAGTTAGACCAAATCCAGAAAAAATTAGGTAATAAAAGAGTGGCCATTGCCAAAAACGAGAACAGAAATAAAAAGTTTCCTAGGTATTTTAGGTTATTACAGAAGATTCATTAAAGATTTTGCCAAAATTACTAAATATGACAGCTTGTTTGAAGAAAAACGCGAAAATTAGATTCGAAGACAAAGAGTACATTGAATGTTTTGAAATATGTAAAAATATATTAATTAATGACCCTGTTTTACAATACCCGGATTTTAATAAAGAGTTTATTATAACTGCTGACGCTAGCAACTATGCTATCGGCGCGGTTTTATCTCAAGGAGTACCTCCTAATGATAAACCAATAGCATACGCTTCACGTACTTTAAATTCTTCAGAAATAAATTATAGCACAATAGAGAAAGAGTGTCTAGCTATTGTATACGCGTGCAAAACGTTTAGACATTATGTATATGGTCGTAAATTCACAATTTATAGTGACCACCGACCATTAGCTTGGTTATTTAATATAAAAGAACCAAATTCTAAATTAATGAGATGGAAATAAAATTAGAAGATTATGACTATAAAATATTATATAAAAAGGGAAGCTTAAATACTAATGCTGACAGCTTGTCTAGAATAAAAATCAACGCAATAAGTGATGACAAAGACAACGACGATAACGAATCTTTAGCTAACAATGTAGGTGACTCAAAGTTTTCCGCAACTAAATACTTACAAGAATTATGCGAGGAAGCACCCGATCCCTTAGACTTTGATATTGAAAAAATTATAAGTAATCCAAAAACACCGGAAGAAAACTTAGACGAAATTGTTCATCTTCCCTATGATGAAGAAATTGAAGAAAATGCATCCACACAACATACTAATAAAAACGACAAATGACATGACGGAATACCAATACTGGACGAAATATTAAATAACAATATCTTCAAATTATTGTAAAGCCTAATATTCATAATAAATTAACATTTTCTAATGAAACATACGAGATAAACAAATTTATCATATTAAAATACCGCTAGATAACAATGAAGAAATTATTGTAAATTTCCTAAAAACATACACCGTTCCACATTTAACTTATCACTTATATTTTTATAACGACGACGCTTTATATGAAGACTTTTGTAAGGCTTACATAAACAACTTTTCTACCAGTAAGTTAAAACTGATTAAATGTACAAAATTATTAAACACAGTAAAAAATAAAGACGACCAAATTGAATTGACTTTACATTATCACAGAGGTAAAACAAATCATAGAGGTATTACGGAAACATTATCTGCTTTACAACGTACATATTATTGGAAAGCTATGAAAAAGACTGTTACTGATTTAATTAACGTTTGTGAAACTTGCCAAAGAACCAAATATTCCAGGCATAGACCATATGTACCACTAATGTTAACCGAGACAGCTTCTAGGCCTTTTGAAATACTGCATATGGATACTTTTACATTTGACGGAAACAATTACTTGACCTTAGTTGATGCTTTCACTAAATTAGGCCAAGCTATTGAAATAGCAGGGAAAACCTCTGTACATGTTTGCAATGCTTTACTAAAATATTTTACATACTATGGTGTCCCAGTAAGAGTCATTACAGACCCTGGAACAGAACTTAAAATGAGGTAATAAAAGATATGCTTAAACTTCATAAAGTGCATGTACATTTCACTACTGCAGGTCATCATGAATCTAACTCTATTGTCGAGAGATTTCACTCTACATTAAATAGAACATCTAAGAATATTACAGGAAACATTTCCTAAAGAAAAACAAAATTTAATGAGCTACGCTTTGATAGGTTATAACAGCTCTATACACAGTGCTACTGACTTTACACCATTCGAACTGACATTTGGGCATACGAATCTTAGAAGCCCTAACGAAATTTTTATTCCAAAAGAATTTTTCGAAAATTATATCGAAAATCATAAAGAAAAATTAGAAGCATTGTATAAGAAAATAGGAAATAAGATAAACAATGATAAAGAAAAAGTAGTTGATAAACATAATACATTAGGTGATAAGAATACAAATTTTCGTGTAGGCCAAGTAGTTTATAAAGATAATCCTAAGAAAAGGAATAAGAAGAATAATAGATTTTTAGGGCCTTATGAAATAGTTGGTATGTTAGATCATATAAAGTTAAGATTAGAAATAAAGAAACTAAGAAAATATTAATATCCCACATTAAGGAATTAAGAAAACCACCTGTTAATGTTACAGATTCAGCATAGTTATTGTTACATGTTCTGGGAAATCTACCAAGACAAACCTAAACAAAAATCCCGGACTTCTACCAATTAAGCTGGGCACAGCGAAACTAGAAATAGACAAATGGAATTTTATACAGACTTTTAACCTTGACTTTGTGATACAGGAATTTATCAACTTACAGATGTTTTATAACAAGATGAAAGATTCAGCAAATAATACTTACTACGTAGAGAAAGATAACGGATTTAAACTAACTGACTTACTACATAATAAAATTACAACACAGATAAAACAATTAAAATCCACTATAAATTTAAGTTTAAAAAATAATACTAATCGAATTAAAAGAGGACTTATTGACGGATTAGGATCTATAATAAAAACTATTACTGGAAATTTAGATCAAACATGCTTTAAAATATGACCAAATTATATCAGAATTATCGAATAATCAAAAACATAAAGTCTATCCTACATTATCAAATGACTTTATTCCAAAACACTACGACTGAGTTCGAAAGAAGTATTAAAACACTAGATAAAAATCAAAAAATAATTGAAGCTATACTTCAACAAGTTATCGACGACGAATCGAACAAATCACTATTTAACCAATTTACCTTTCAGGTCATAATACAACAAATTATGAATCATTTCCAAATAATATACGATGCATTAGAAGAGATTGAGGTAGCCATCTCATTTGCGAAATCAAATACATTTCACAACTCTATAATAGATCCTAAAGATTTATTAACAGCTTTATTGCAAGCTCAAGATAAATTAACCTATAGTAAATTTCCTCTAGAGCTCACATTAGAAAATATTTTATTTCTTGAAAACTTAATTAATATTAAAAGTTATAAGAAAGGAAATAACATTGTATTTATCTTAGAAATCCCTTTAGTCGAAAATAAAAACTATGATTATTTTAAATTAATTTCTATTCCTGTGTATGATAATAACACTAACAATTTTACTGCTATAATACCAACAAATAATTATGTTTTATTAAATGATGCACATTTTGCTTTTGCTAGTAAAAATTGTAATATTATTTGTAAAGAATTACTAACCCTAGATATAAGCTACAGTAATAATTATTGTGAAACTAACTTAATATTAAGAACAAATAAATTTGATTCATGTCATTCTACAAATATTAAAATACATGATACTTATGTTAACAAACTAGATGTAAACAAATGGATTATAGCTTCAAAGAAAATACACGTAACAGAAAATTGTAATAATGAAAAAGATATATATTATTTAGAAGGTACATATATGATAGAACTAAAAGATATGTGCAATTTAAAATTTGATAATCATGTATTACAAACATATTCAAATGTACAGGTAAAATTAAAAGATATTGATATACCTATTAAAGTTATATAACAAATAAGACCGTTAAACTGTTAAATCACACTAACTATATTCTTAATATTTAAAAACCAATAAGATAATAATATAAAATAACTGTACGTCACTGGTCAGCCAGTGTTCTTATTAACTGTCATTCATGTTCATTTAAATTTTAACATTCATACATTCAACACTTTCCCTAATTTGAATGAACATTTATCTGCACACTATCATACAACGTGAACTATCGATTCAATCATAATCCAAAAGAAAAGATACATACAAACAACTATTGAACAAACAACTATCAAACAAATACTGGTCAATCAACCCCTATTTCCTTACACAGAGCTACTAATCTAGGCTTGTGTAAAGACTTGGTCATCATGTCTGCTACGTTAAACTGAGTGCAGATTTTTATAATCTCTATTTCTTGTTCTTGAACTTTCTCTCGGACGAAGAAATGTCTAATCTTGATGTGCTTTGTTCTCCGATGTATTCTGGATTCTGTGCTAACTTAACAGATGCTTCATTATCCACGTGTAGATTTGGAACTTTCTGCATATCAGACAAGTCCTCATATAACCGCTTGAGCCAAATTGCTTCTCTTGTAGCTTCACTAGCAGCTACTATCTCAGCCTCAGTAGTGGAGATTGCAACTGATACTTGACGCTGACTAAGCCATGTTACAGCTCCTCCAGCATATTACAAATGACACCAGTTGTTGATCTACCAGTTGTATTATCTCCGCCATGATCTGCATCACTAAAACATTCAAGAACATTATTAGTGCAATAAGGTTTATAAGTGATACCATAGTCCGTTGTACCTCTTATGTATCTTAGAATTCTTTTGACTTTAATGACATCTTGCTTAGATGGATTCTCAAGACTTCTTGAAACGACACCAACCGCATATGCAATATCTGGGCGGGTGCCTGTCATTAGGTACATAAGAGCACCTACTGCTTCCCTGTAAGGGAAACTTTCAACTTCTTTCCCTGATTCTGAACTTCCACTTTCTTCACTAAGCATTGGAGTAGTTACAGGATTACACCTACTCATGTTGAATCTTTCTAAAATCCTTTCCGCATAAGCCTTTTGATTGAGTTTTATTGATCCATCCTCATTTTTATCTATTTCAATTCCGAGAAAATAAGTTGCAGGTTGTTTGACTGTTATTTTAAATTCTTTTCTAATTCATCTAGAAGCTCGCTTACCAATCTTCACTTTTACATGCAATAAGTCCATCATCAACATATAGTGCTAATAAAATTCTCTCTTCTTTTCCTGTTCCTTTAAGAATAAACATGGATCTGCTTCACTACGTTTGAAACCCATAACTACCAAGTGATCACTGATTCTTTTGTTCCAGCATCGAGGTGCTTGCTTTAAGCCGTATAAGCTTTTGCCAATCGACAAACTCGACCCGAACCATCATCATATCCCTCTGGCTGACGCATGTATATTTCTTCTTGCAGCTCCCCGTATAGAAAGGCTGTAGAGACATCTATTTGTGTAAGAGACATTCCTTCACTAGCTGCTACTAATCAATGCTCTAATCGTTCCCGTCTTTGCTACAGGACTAAAAGTTTCTCCATAGTCCACGTTTCTTCTGAGAAAATCCTTTGATACTAATCTAGCCTATATTTATCTATTGTTTCCATCAGGATTAGTTTTCACCTTAAAACCCACTTGCATGGTATTGGTTTCTTTCCCTTTGGCAATTCTGCCAAGACCCAAGTGTTATTAGCATGCAATGAATTTATCTCACTATCCATTGATTTCTTCCACTCATTGTTTTGATTACTCTCAATAGCTTCCGTGTAGGTTCTTGGTTCTTGTAGATCCGCTCCTATTAACATGACATAATCTTTGAATTTTTCTGGTTTCTTGAGGAGACTGCGATTTCTAAGAACCCTATCGCTAACTATTTCCGAAAATCGGTCATCTTCACTATCCCTCCCTAATTCAATAGATTCACTATCTTCTTTGTCATTCGGATCGATATCAGAGTCAAAAGGATGATCTACTTCAGATGTATCATTATCATTCTCATTGTGATTCTCTTCAGGTAAACAACACATCTCTTTCCCTTTTTCAATTGTATCTTTTGTTTCCAATGGGACATCTACTTCTGAAGGAGAAGCAACAGGAGATGTTATATTCTCAGTTTCTTCCACATTACCTAACTGGAGTGGCACTGCAACTACTTTCTCTTGCAGGTGTTCTTCCTGAAATATCACATCACGAGAACGTATGAGTCTATTATTCTCTTTACACCATATGCGATATCCATCATCATTATCATAACCTACCAAGTGTCCCTTCCATGCTTTCTTATCCATCTTTTTTCTTAAGTGTTTTGGTATATGAACAAAACAAGAGCTTCCAATCACCCTCAAATTCTTCAAATTTGGCTTTTTCCCTGTCCAAAGTTCATATGGTGATTTACCTTCCACTCTTGATGGACCTGCGCGGTTCAAAATATATCTAGCAGTATTAATGAGTTCTGCCCACAAACCTGGTGGTAGATTACCATGTGTGTGCATTAAGGATCTTGCTGTCTCTACAACAAATCTATTTCCCAGTACACCCATTTTGCTCAGGAGTGTATGGCATAGTCAATCTATGTTTAATGCCATTGTTGTTAAGAATTTTTCTTACATCGTCATTGTCAAATTCACCACCATTGTCACTTAACAGTTCTTTGACTACATGACCTTCAGTTTTTACTTCAGCTAACATCAATTTTATTTCTGACACTTCAGATTTATTTCGAATAAAGTAAATATATCTATAGCCACTGAAGTCATCCTTGC
>JACMZG010000002.1:17643536-17683183 GCA_018340805.1 Microvelia longipes
GGGGTAATAAAAGAGTGGCCATTGCCAAAAACGAGAACAGAAATAAAAAGTTTCCTAGGTATTTTAGGTTATTACAGAAGATTCATTAAAGATTTTGCCAAAATTACTAAACCTATGACAGCTTGTTTGAAGAAAACGCGAAAATTAGATTCGAAGACAAAGAGTACATTGAATGTTTTGAAATATGTAAAAATATATTAATTAATGACCCTGTTTTACAATACCCGGATTTTAATAAAGAGTTTATTATAACTGCTGACGCTAGCAACTATGCTATCGGCGCGGTTTTATCTCAGGAGTACCTCCTAATGATAAACCAATAGCATACGCTTCACGTACTTTAAATTCTTCAGAAATAAATTATAGCACAATAGAAAAGAGTGTCTAGCTATTGTATACGCGTGCAAAACGTTTAGACATTATGTATATGGTCGTAAATTCACAATTTATAGTGACCACCGACCATTAGCTTGGTTATTTAATATAAAAAACCAAATTCTAAATTAATGAGATGGAAAATAAATTAGAAGATTATGACTATAAAATATTATATAAAAAGGGAAGCTTAAATACTAATGCTGACAGCTTGTCTAGAATAAAAATCAACGCAATAAGTGATGACAAAGACAACGACGATAACGAATCTTTAGCTAACAATGTAGGTGACTCAAGTTTTCCGCAACTAAATACTTACAAATTATGCGAGGAAGCACCCGATCCCTTAGACTTTGATATTGAAAAATTATAAGTAATCCAAAAACACCGGAAGAAAACTTAGACGAAATTGTTCATCTTCCCTATGATGAAGAAATTGAAGAAAATGCATCCACACAAATACTAATAAAACGACAAATAAATGACGGAATACCAATACTGGACGAAATATTAAATAACAAATATCTTCAAATTATTGTAAAGCCTAATATTCATAATAAATTAACATTTTCTAATGAAACATACGAGGATAAACAAATTTATCATATTAAAATACCTAGATAACAATGAAGAAATTATTGTAAATTTCTAAAAACATACACCGTTCCACATTTAACTTATCACTTATATTTTTATAACGACGCTTTATATGAAGACTTTTGTAAGGCTTACATTAACAACTTTTACCAGTAAGTTAAAAACTGATTAAATGTACAAAATTATTAAACACAGTAAAAAATAAAGACGACCAAATTGAATTGACTTTACATTATCACAGAGGTAAAACAAATCACAGAGGTATTACGGAAACATTATCTGCTTTACAACGTACATATTATTGGAAAGCTATGAAAAAGACTGTTACTGATTTAATTAACGTTTGTGAAACTTGCCAAAGAACCAAATATTCCAGGCATAGACCATATGTACCACTAATGTTAACCGAGACAGCTTCTAGGCCTTTTGAAATACTGCATATGGATACTTTTACATTTGACGGAAACAATTACTTACCTTAGTTGATGCTTTCACTAAATTAGGCCAAGCTATTGAAATAGCAGGGAAAACCTCTGTACATGTTTGCAATGCTTTACTAAAATATTTTACATACTATGGTGTCCCAGTAAGAGTCATTACAGACCCTGGAACAGAACTTAAGAATGAGGTAATAAAAGATATGCTTAAACTTCATAAAGTGCATGTACATTTCACTACTGCAGGTCATCATGAATCTAACTCTATTGTCGAGAGATTTCACTCTACATTAATAGAACATCTAAGAATATTACAGGAAACATTTCCTAAAGAAAAACAAATTTAATGAGCTACGCTTTGATAGGTTATAACAGCTCTATACACAGTGCTACTGACTTTACACCATTCGAACTGACATTTGGGCATACGAATCTTAGAAGCCCTAACGAAATTTTTATTCCAAAAGAATTTTTCGAAAATTATATCGAAAATCATAAAGAAAAATTAGAAGCATTGTATAAGAAAATAGGAAATAAGATAAAATGATAAAGAAAAAGTAGTTGATAAACATAATACATTAGGTGAAAGAATACAAATTTTCGTGTAGGCCAAGTAGTTTATAAAGATAATCCTAAGAAAAGGAATAAGAAGAATAATAGATTTTAGGGCCTTATGAAATAGTTGGTATGTTAGATCATAATAAAGTTAAGATTAGAAATAAAGAACTAAGAAAATATTAATATCCACATTAAGGAATTAAGAAAACCACCTGTTAATGTTACAGATTCAGCATAGTTATTGTTACATGTTCTGGGAAATCTACCAAGACAAACCTAAACAAAAATCCCGGACTTCTACCAATTAAGCTGGGCACAGCGAAACTAGAAATAGACAAATGGAATTTTATACAGACTTTTAACCTTGACTTTGTGATACAGGAATTTATCAACTTACAGATGTTTTATAACAAGATGAAATTCAGCAAATAATATTTACTACGTAGAGAAAGATAACGGATTTAAACTAACTGACTTACTACATAATAAAATTACAACACAGATAAAACAATTAAATCCCACTATAAATTTAATAATATTACAAATCGAATTAAAAGAGGACTTATTGACGGATTAGGATCTATAATAAAACTATTACTGGAAATTTAGATCAAACAGATGCTTTAAAATATGACCAAATTATATCAGAATTATCGAATAATCAAATAACATAAAGTCTATCCTACATTATCAATGACTTTATTCCAAAACACTACGACTGAGTTCGAAAGTATTAAAACACTAGATAAAAATCAAAAAATAATTGAAGCTATACTTCAACAAGTTATCGACGACGAATCGAACAAATCACTATTTAACCAATTTACCTTTCAGGTCATAATACAACAAATTATGAATCATTTCCAAATAATATACGATGCATTAGAAGAGATTGAGGTAGCCATCTCATTTGCGAAATCAAATACATTTCACAACTCTATAATAGATCCTAAAGATTTATTAACAGCTTTATTGCAAGCTCAAGATAAATTAACGTATAGTAAATTTCCTCTAGAGCTCACATTAGAAAATATTTTATTTCTTGAAAACTTAATTAATATTAAAAGTTATAAGAAAGGAAATAACATTGTATTTATCTTAGAAATCCCTTTAGTCGAAAATAAAAACTATGATTATTTTAAATTAATTTCTATTCCTGTGTATGATAATACACTAACAATTTTACTGCTATAATACCAACAAATAATTATGTTTTATTAAATGATGCACATTTTGCTTTTGCTAGTAAAATTGTAAAGATAATATTATATTAATGTAAAGAATTACTAACCTAGATATAAGCTACAGTAATAATTATTGTGAAACTAACTTAATATAAGAACAAATAAATTTGATTCATGTCATTCTACAAATATTAATATACATGATACTTATGTTAACAAACTAGATGTAAACAAATGGATTATAGCTTCAAAGAAAATACATGTAACAGAAAATTGTAATAATGAAAAAGATATATATTATTTAGAAGGTACATATATGATAGAACTAAAAGATATGTGCAATTTTAAAATTTGATAATCATGTATTACAACATATTCAAATGTACAGGTAAAATTAAAAGAATTGATATACCTATTAAAGTTATAACAAATAAGACCGTTTAAACTGTTAAATCACACTAACTATATTCTTAATAATTTAAAAACCAATAAGATAATAATATAAAAATAACTGTACGTCACTGGTCAGCCAGTGTTCTTTATTAACTGTCATTCATGTTCATTTAAATTTTAACATTCATACATTCAACACTTTCCCTAATTTGAATGAACATTTATCTGCACACTATCATACAACGTGAACCATCGATTCAATCATAATCCAAAAGAAAAGATACATACAAACAACTATTGAACAAACAACTATCAAACAAATACTGGTCAATCAACCCCTATTTCCTTACACAGAGCTACTAATCTAGGCTTGTGTAAAGACTTGGTCATCATGTCTGCTACGTTAAACTGAGTGCAGATTTTTATAATCTCTATTTCTTGTTCTTGAACTTTCTCTCGGACGAAGAAATGTCTAATCTTGATGTGCTTTGTTCTCCGATGATATTCTGGATTCTGTGCTAACTTAACAGATGCTTCATTATCCACGTGTAGATTTGGAACTTTCTGCATATCAGACAAGTCCTCATATAACCGCTTGAGCCAAATTGCTTCTCTTGTAGCTTCACTAGCAGCTACTATCTCAGCCTCAGTAGTGGAGATTGCAACTGATACTTGACGCTGACTAAGCCATGTTACAGCTCCTCCAGCATATTTACAAATGACACCAGTTGTTGATCTACCAGTTGTATTATCTCCGCCATGATCTGCATCACTAAAACATTCAAGAACATTATTAGTGCAATAAGGTTTATAAGTGATACCATAGTCCGTTGTACCTCTTATGTATCTTAGAATTCTTTTGACTTTAATGACATCTTGCTTAGATGGATTCTCAAGACTTCTTGAAACGACACCAACCGCATATGCAATATCTGGGCGGGTGCCTGTCATTAGGTACATAAGAGCACCTACTGCTTCCCTGTAAGGGAAACTTTCAACTTCTTCCCTGATTCTGAACTTCCACTTTCTTCACTAAGCATTGGAGTAGTTACAGGATTACACCTACTCATGTTGAATCTTTCTAAAATCCTTTCCGCATAAGCCTTTTGATTGAGTTTTATTGATCCATCCTCATTTTTATCTATTTCAATTCCGAGAAAATAAGTTGCAGGTTGTTTGACTGTTATTTTAAATTCTTTTCTTAATTCATCTAGAAGCTCGCTTACCAAATCTTCACTTTTACATGCAATAAGTCCATCATCAAC
This sequence comes from Microvelia longipes, assembly GCA_018340805.1. Classification (NCBI taxonomy): domain Eukaryota; kingdom Metazoa; phylum Arthropoda; class Insecta; order Hemiptera; family Veliidae; genus Microvelia; species Microvelia longipes. The sequence continues at coordinate 17,648,346 of JACMZG010000002.1, forward strand.
ATATAGTGCTAATAAAATTCTCTCTTCTTTTCCTGTTCCTTTAAGAAATAAACATGGATCTGCTTCACTGCGTTTGAAACCCATAACTATTAAGTGATCACTGATTCTTTTGTTCCAGCATCGAGGTGCTTGCTTTAAGCCGTATAAGCTTTTTGCCAATCGACAAACTCGACTCGAACCATCATCATAGCCCTCTGGCTGACGCATGTATATTTCTTCTTGCAGCTCCCCGTATAGAAAGGCTGTAGAGACATCTATTTGTGTAAGAGACATTCCTTCACTAGCTGCTACACTAATCAATGCTCTAATCGTTCCCGTCTTTGCTACAGGACTAAAAGTTTCTCCATAGTCCACACCTTTCTTCTGAGAAAATCCTTTGATAACTAATCTAGCCTTATATTTATCTATTGTTCCATCAGGATTAGTTTTCACCTTAAAAACCCATTTGCATGGTATTGGTTTTTTTCCCTTTGGCAATTCTGCCAAGACCCAAGTGTTATTAGCATGCAATGAATTTATCTCACTATCCATTGATTTCTTCCACTCATTGTTTTGATTACTCTCAATAGCTTCCTTGTAGGTTCTTGGTTCTTGTAGATCCGCTCCTATTAACATGACATAATCTTTGAATTTTTCTGGTTTCTTGAGGAGACTGCGATTTCTAAGAACCCTATCGCTAACTATTTCCGAAAATCGGTCATCTTCACTATCCCTCCCTAATTCAATAGATTCACTATCTTCTTTGTCATTCGGATCGATATCAGAGTCAAAAGGATGATCTACTTCAGATGTATCATTATCATTCATTGTGATTCTCTTCAGGTAAACACACATCTCTTTCCCTTTTTCAATTGTATCTTTTGTTTCCAATGGGACATCTACTTCTGAAGGAGAAGCAACAGGAGATGTTATATTCTCAGTTTCTTCCACATTACCTAACTGGAGTGGCACTGCAACTACTTTCTCTTGCAGGTGTTCTTCCTGAATATCACATCACGAGAACGTATGAGTCTATTATTCTCTTTACACCATATGCGGTATCCATCATTATTATCATAACCTACCAAGTATCCCTTCCATGCTTTTATCCATCTTTTTTTTAAGTGTTTTGGTATATGAACAAAACAAGAGCTTCCAATCACCCTCAAATTCTTCAAATTTGGCTTTTTCCCTGTCCAAAGTTCATATGGTGATTTACCTTCCACTCTTGATGGACCTGCGCGGTTCAAAATATATCTAGCAGTATTAATGAGTTCTGCCCACAAACCTGGTGGTAGATTACCATGTGTGTGCATTAAGGATCTTGCTGTCTCTACAACAAATCTATTTCCCAGTACACCCATTTTGCTCAGGAGTGTATGGCATAGTCAATCTGTTTAATGCCATTGTTGTTAAGAATTTTTCTTACATCGTCATTGTCAAATTCACCACCATTGTCACTTAACAGTTCTTTGACTACATGACCTTCAGTTTTTACTTCAGCTAACATCAATTTTATTTTTTCTGACACTTCAGATTTATTTCGAATAAAGTAAATATATCTATAGCCACTGAAGTCATCCTTGAAAAGTACAAAATATTGATACCTTGAAATGGATTGAACAAACGGTCCACAAACATCAGTATGTATGAGCTCACCAGGTTTTGTAGCACGTTGTCTGGTTCCAAACTTCAATCTATGTGCCTTGCCATACATACAGCCTTCACATACTTCACTATCAAGTTTGACTTTTATTCCAAATTCCCGTTCAATAAGTGATTTCACATGCTTCTTATTTTGATGTCCCAACCGTTCGTGATACAGCTGAAGTAAATTATTATTTGACAAACTATTAATTTCATTACACTTTCTTGGTATAATATTTTCAATGTCTAATTTATATAAAACCTCCATTGTTTATTCTGTGTCCTATAACAACAGTTTTTCTATTAATGATTAATTTACAAGATTTAGGGTATGAAATAAACGTACTTATTGGATGCTTATCATGAGCTTGTAGAACTGAGAACAGGTTCTTCTTTACACCAGGTACATACCATACATTCTCAAGTGTAATAGACCTTTGTTTTCCCTTAACTACAGCAATCACTTCTATTTCACCTTTGCCAACAGCATTGACTGCATCTCCACTTGCAGTCATTACTGAATGTGCCTCCTTGAAGGGTCTCAACACACGGAATAGATCCTTTCTTGATGTAATATGATTGGTAGCACCATTGTCAACATACCAATGATCTAAATCTTTCTCTGCTAACAGTACCTCAGATGTTTCAATACTAAGAGTCATACTATCACTATTATTTATAGAAGAACTTACAGGTTTATCTTGCCTTGCTGGCCTACCATCAGCTTTCCATTTTTCACATTGCCATATCTTATGATTGGGCATGGAGCAGTAATGACACTTGAAACCTCTCCTCTGTCCTTTCCTCTTATACTTGTCATTTGTTGATTCATTTGATGATACCAATGCTTCTTGACTTGTTAAAGATTCTTCACCTATACTTCTGTTTATTAGTGCCTTTTCAAAAGCACATAGCTGATTTGTGAGATTTTCCACTGTCCTTTCAGCTTTATTCATCAGCATCCAACTTGACCTAAAAGGAAAATAATCGTCAGACAAAGAGCCTAAAATTTTACAAATTAAAAATATCTCAGGAAGATTAAAGTTTCCTTCCTTGCCGATCTCCAATTTCATTTCTTCCCATATATTTTTCAATTTTGACATATGTCCAGCAATATCGTCTGAAAGGTCCTAGATAGGAAGATAAGCTTTATCTTCTGACACTCCATCGTACAATCTATGTAACTCTAACCACACCTCTCTGGCAGACGTAAATCGCATTACTTTTCTTAGTGTATCTTCATTCATATTGGTGGTTAAAATTAATAAAGTGTTAGTATCAGCCTTATTATAAAAATCAGAATCCATTTTATACTTAGCTTTGACAATTTCAATAGCTTCATCAGCTGGTGGCTCTGGCTTTTTCAGTTTACCATCTAAAAGTTCAACTGCTCCAGGAACACTTCTCACCATTATTGACACCTTGTATTTCCATGTTTGCCAATTACCTTTTCCTTCCAGATTTCCGATTTGAATTTTTGCACTTTCCATTGTTAATTAAACCAAATTTAATTTTACCAGAATTTCCAAAAATTTTCAAAATTTTAAATTTATTTGACAATTTTGACAAATTTAATGACAAAAAAAATTAAAATATAACTTAATGATAAAGGCCCATAACCTATTAAAGTTATAACAAATAAGACCGTTTAAACTGTTAAATCACACTAACTATATTCTTAATAATTTAAAAACCAATAAGATAATAATATAAAAATAACTGTACGTCACTGGTCAGCCAGTGTTCTTTATTAACTGTCATTCATGTTCATTTAAATTTTAACATTCATACATTCAACAATACCTGATATCAGTCTTCCTTATCATATTAAGCCTCAAGTCAAATTAACTAGAAATAGTTTAGAACCAGTAAATTTAAAATTTGATAATTTTGCAAATGAGTTGTCATATCATAAAGAGATGCTTACTCATTGTCATCTCCCTTGAATTTTAGCGAAATTGATATTTATAGCAATTTACTTTAACCATATCTTTGATAATTGCAATAATCTATGGTTTGTACCTTTGCTATTCAAAAAGGAATCCAAACCCAGTTGGTTCTAATGATAGTTCAAATTTGGGAACTTCCTTCCCAAATTTGAATCTTAAGGGGGGAGGTGTTATATTCCCTTAATATGCTGAGGTACAGATATTCTGACCTACCTTAATAATGTACACCTCAGCAGCCTGAGGCTATATAAGCTAGTTAAACTTTAAAACATCATTCATTTCATTTTTAATTTTAACATTGTTATTATGGTGAATCTATGTTAGTTGTGTTAATAAAATAAATTCAGTTTTTAAAAAGTTATTTTGTGTTTGGCTGAACTTAACTCACTACATCTTGTATATATATATATTCCTTTAAATGCTTCATTTTTTATACACTCTGCTGGCGCGCCGCCTAGGAGAAGGAGGAATTGATTGCCTCTCAATTCAAACAAGGCTCTTGAGTATTGCCAATGTAACAAATTCATTTTAAAACGCCAATGACCGTCTCCAACCAAAACGGACATGACTTGGCTGGACAGAAAAGTTGATTTTACGACTTTTTCTAACAAGACTTGACGGGAAGTTTATTTTTACCACGCAAGTGGTTTTTGGTACTGTTTCATGACTTTTTGTACCACGTAAGTGGTTTTTGGTACTGTTTCATGACTTTTTGTACCACGTAAGTGGTTTTTGGTACTGTTTCATGACTTTTTGTACCACGTAATTGGTTTTTGGTACTGTTTCATGACTTTTTGTACGGCTCCTACTTGTACGGCTCCTATTTGTTGGACGGCTGTTAAATGTAAAGGCAAAGAAGTAAAAAAGTAATGTGTTGTAGTCAAAGCTGTTAAAATAGTGAGGATGACGTCGCAAATCCGATATGGTAAGAAAAGGTTCCGAGGAACCCTTTTACCGGATTTCGTACTGGAAAAATAAAAATACTTGTAATTTGACTCAGCATTTAAACCAGGTTTTTTCGCTGTTCCTATTTCAAACTTTAACTTCAAAACCCCTCCAGTTTTTAATCTTACGTTGTAAAAATAAATTAAACGCAATACTTTTCTTTCAACAGCAGTAAAAAGGTGAGGGAGAGTAAAAATAAAAACTTGATCCCTCTTTTAGTTATTAATTTTCAAAGGTTAGGACAGGTGTCAGTGACACAGCATCTTCTGCGAGTTAAAAGATGAATTTATCTTAAACAAACTAGATAAGGCTTCGGCACCTTTTCTTCTGCTAAAATTATATATTTTTAAAAGGGGAAAGAAAAACAATTTTGGCATGATTAATTTTACATTATCAACGGAGTAAGTTATACAGAAAAACTGGATGCCTGAAAAAGTAATCTGCTAAATATGGAACTTGGCTCCCTGATATTTCAAAATTTATACTAGGCAAAATATTTGATCGTCCGTTTTTACACTTAATATTTCAAGGAATGAGTCGGAAGTAGGAGAGCTAACCAAAATAGTTATTTAGGTACTAAGGGAGGACACAGAGTCATTACGCCCCGGTTTTTTCTTGGTTCCCGAGGAGTATGCCAAGGGAACCATTATTTTTAAGCCCAGAGGCGAAGCCGAGGGGTTTAGAGGGATGGATTCAAAGACGGAGCCGAGGTAACCAGCAAGTTTACTCCCGAGGCGTAGCTGAGGTAGGAAAGTAAAGAAGGGTGTAATGACTGTTTTCTCCCGTGGTACGTACAAAATTCTTCTAGAAGAGAGAAAATTTTTTCAAATCGAAATTTTACTTTATTTAAATATACAAGCTTTTGTATCTTTAACTTGATACTCACAACAATAACACTAAATACTCATAAAAACCACAAAATTTTTATTTACTCAACAACAAATAAGTAAAAATAAAAAACAATCATAGATAAATGAAAATATACAGGGATTGCCTTACTTAGTCATTCAATTCAAATTAACAGGAATGTCAATTTAAATTTTACTTTCAATTTAAATACAACACTGATTTTTATCCAGAATACTTCCTGAGGAATGAACAAATTTATCAAGATTAATATGAACATTATCTTCGTTTCACTTTATCTTTTACGTATCTTTCTCTCTTTCTCCTATGTACTTACGGTATAAATGTACCTCATTTTCAAAATGTACCTCAAGTAAAGACGAAAAAATCCAATCGAGTTGAAATTCGGTACAAGTGTATTTATTTCCGTAATACATAAGTATACTAAATTTCGTTGCAATACGACAAATAATATTTATTGTTTTTGTCGGATCATAAAGCTTTGGCTGCATCGAGCAAGTTCATTATCTGGATAGGAGACCGCTGGGAAAAAACTAATGTACTTACCATCTGAGAACGAGCGAAGCGATTCTGAAGACGTATTGCAGTCTAAATTTGACAAAGTGAATTTTCCGAGGCACTTCGTACCCGTTTTTTTAGCCAGCTGATGTAAAATGTATTTCTTCTTTCTTTTAAACGTCTGCAAAATACCGGAATTGGGAGAAAAATGGGTTTATCTCTTCCTTAAAAAATTTTTTTAAAGTTTAAAATCATTGCCTAAAATTGAACCAACTGCGGATAAGTTTTTAGGAATTATCTGTTGTTCCGATCTTGGCTCCAGATCATCACTGTAAGATAAGAAAAACTTGTATTTATATTCAAAGCTTTTTAAGACAGAAAAACATTTTCCTCATTTAAAAAGTTTAATGTTTTATTTTTAAAGTCTACATATCCTTAATACTGTATGTTTTTTTTTAAATAAATATTATCTTATAAACTTAATAAAATGTAAGCCAAGTTAATAAGCAAGATAAATAATATATTAAAATATAGCTGGAATTATTTATTTTTTTAAATAAAGATTTTGTTAAAAAAAATTCTTGGTATTCTTCCAGGAGGAAATATTCTTGATAATACATGTCTTGTAAATATCACGGGGGGGAAGGGGCGTCACGCGTGCTGAGCAAAGTTTTAATGCCGTGTTATGTCGTCGTGTTTTCGCTCGAGGATTTTAAAATATATAAAATAACACCAGTATAGAATGAGGAAAAAAGAAGAAGAAAAATAAAGAAAAATAACCCAAGTGGTTTGGAAATTTGGTATTCTCCAGTGTTTGTCTTGTCTCAGGCTTTCGTCTCAGGAGTGTTTCTTCTACACCACCGTCTCTAACATCCTAAAGACAATATTTGATGTTAAGGTGTTTCCCCTGTCATGGTTTTTTCATGCTGTGAAATATTGTATTCAAGCTAAGTAAAAGAAGTTATAAGCTTTATCTAAACAGCTTGGTTTTTGAAATCTCACCTATCCCTTATATGCTTCGCCTGTAACCCTAGTAAAGCCCTTTAACCCTCAACCTATATATTTAAACTTGGTTCTTTATATTGAGTTATAAAAAATACATTGCAAACAACTTTATTTACAATTTTAACACTAACTTGCAACGTAATGGAAATAAAGTAAGATGAAAGTAAATAGTTAAACTTAAATAAAGAGGGATTTTCTGAAATTTTTCGTTTTCTTCAGACAACTGACCTTCCATCCACATTCTCTTATATACTTATGATTATAAAAATACGATTTTTTACTTCTTTCCATTTATGCTGTTAGAATATAGGAAAAGTGTTATGTTTTCACTAAAAATCGGAAACCAAAATTTTTCCTTAACTTTTTATGGTTTTTTTAAGACCTCCTGATTGGTTTTTTTCCAAACTCGTGTATCTGTGTGTATGTACGAGTATGCAATCGTCGTAGTTCCCAGTGTATTTATGCTAGAAAGTTGATACTAGTGTGCTGGAAAGTTGATACATGCTATTATTTCCCAGAGTAGTTAGTTGGATCCTGAGGCATAGGCTTAGGGAACCAAAGCTTTGAGCATGACTCCTGAGGCGAAGCCGTAGCAGTTATGACTATTAACTCCCAAGGCTAAGCCGAGAAGTTATTTTAGCCAAGAATGTAATTTTACTCTTAAGGTGCATACAATATTTTATCTCCAGACGTTGACGTAATATAATTATTATTATATTCTTATTTTCAACAAATTGCAATACTTTTTATTGTATTTTATTTTTAATTTTTTCAGGTCGGACCCCCTAAATAATGTAGGGGGTGCGGCCTACAAACTGTTAAAGCTTTTTTTTTTGTCTGAAACGGATTTTGAGCCTATACATTTTTTGTCGGCTCCCACTTAATATATTTTTGGGTGCTGCCCCCCAAAAAACTAAACTATTTTTTTTATTGCTCCAAACAACTTCTTTTGACATGAAACGGATTTTGAGCCAGTAACATTTTTTTGGTCGCGTCCTACTTGTTAAATTTCGGGATGTCGCCCCCAGGAATGTGCTGAAAAATGTATCGGTTCCCTTAATAAATTTAGGAACCGAAAAAACATATCACTCCCAAAAAACAATGGATATAATTGGCTCTTACAATAAAAATAGAAAACACTTTTTACTTCCACGGGGAGGGAAATGTGCTACTTTACTCGATAAAATCTAGTCAATAAACTTTACATTATTCACCTTCAGGAAGTAAACATGTTTACATTTAATATAACTTTATTATCTTGTTGTGTAAATAACTACAGGTATCTATAGTACAGAAACTTGACGAACTAGTATGTTTGATATTTTATGCTATAGCAATGCATCGCTAGCATGATGTAATAAGAAAGGAAATGCATCTATAATTTTACTCATCTATGTTTAGATAATATAAGTCAAGACCGTGAAATCTACCTCTCAACGCTTCTAGACAATTTCTAAAGGTATATTTATTATGCTAGGGTTTGCCTCTGGAGTTAAATTTGATATATTAAATAATTCTGGCATGGAGGTTCGTAAGACAGGCGAATTTTCTTTGAAATTCGTGCTTTCTTGCTTATTAATCCAATTTTCGCTAAATTTTTTGTCATATATTAAATAACTGAGCAGTAGCTTGTTATTTAATGTTTTCCAAATATTTAAAGGAAACGCGTATCCCAAAAAACACATACGTGTAAAGAAAGGAACCAAGTCTAGCGTAAAAGATCATTAGATAACCCAAGTCAATAGTTCCTAATTATGCTTGTAAATATACGGTTTCAATTTGTGACTTGGCCATTACGCAGCTTGAGGTAGTGTGATACTAAACATCTTGTATAGACTGCAGACAGTATACATACATTATAAAATACATTCAGCCTATTTATTAAGCGCACTGTGTACTTCTGTGTGTGACAAGTCACAAAATGAAATCACCAGATCTCGTATATTTACAAGCATGATTCGGAACTTTTGACTTGAGTTATCCAACGATCTCAAAACTTTTTACGCAAGAATTGACTCCTTTCTTTACACACGTGTGTTTTTGTTGGGATTTCAATAATTTCTGTACGCATGAAACTCATGCTATACAAAAGTTTCTCTATACCATTTTTTAAATTAAACATTAGATAAGTAAATTGTTTAAAATATTGTGTTTTGTTCTGTCAAACTAAAACTCTCAATATTCTTAGTTTTCAAATTCTCTACTAGGTAGCGTTACTTGTCAAAAGTTTTCTTTATACGTGAAATTGAGATTAGTTTCACCTTTCTACTTAGGTATAACATATTGGGTTGAAGGAACTCAAAATGTTAGATTTTGAAAATTTTTCATTGATTTTCACATCAACATTTATCTACATGCCAAATTTAAAGTGTCTACGATTGCTGGAAGTGCTTTAGAACTTTGATGAGTAAGTGAGTGTCAAAACTGCCTAACTTTGAGCCAATATTTCTCAATACCTGTGAATGGTTAAAGATACAATATTCTGTAGAATGGTTTAGCCCAGCAAGAATATTTATTTAATATTAAAATTATATTTTTTATGTCCTTAGTAAAAAGAAAAGGAAGGGGGGTGAACATAGTCTCGAGATGCTTCCTGTAAAGGAAGGTACATAGTACACCAGTGACCGCCAGATACTTATCCCGTAGATTATACACTACACAGCTCAGCATTATTAGCACTCATTTTAAGTTGAATTATTGCGATTTGTAAAATAGGAAAATTTGATAACAAGTTGTGACGCAACTGCTCAGGTTATTTAATATATCCAGACAAATTTAGCGAAAAATTGAAACGTTTTAAGATTTTTTTCGTCATTAGGGACCTCTGAAACGAATTTCGGACACACTCCCAGGTTTCACCTCTGCCAAAGGAGCCATCCCATTAGCGAGTTTTTTCAAAGAAATTTCGCTTCTAATTGGGTACGGATTACCTCGGAAAATTTTCTAACTTTACCGGATTCGCTACGGTCATCCTCACCACTACGGATATACTTCCTTGTTCTCAGAATATGGAAAACATGTATATTCCAGTTTGTCTTGGACTCGCTTTGCTCGATCTCAGATATTGTACACATAAATTAGTGGTCTCCCATCCGGGTACTGACCCCGCTCGATTCTGCTTTATCTTAAACGAGATATTAAATCACGTATACACGTGATTCAATAAAAATAGAACTAATGCTGATACTGAGATGAACATGAAACATGTGTTGATCTTATATGTACTTCATGCTTGTTAAAGTTATAAATAAATCCAATCATTATTTTAAATGTTCATAAATTTTCTAAATTCTTGCTGAGTCACAAATTATAGTTAATGACGCTATAAAAAATATGTTCTGGAAACATTATTTTTTAGGCACAACTATATTCGAATGTTAATTTTTGCCCCAAGTTTCATATCTATAGCATAAATGCACTGGGAGCTACGATGATAATAGACCGACCACACACACATAGTCACAAATACCTCGGCGTCGGATGCATAACAATAGGACTATATCTACACATTGATTTTTAACAAAGTTTCAACTCTCCTGTTTCCTTTTTATCTACCTCAAATAAGACAGTTTGATTTAACGCAATTGAAAGCAAATAAATCATGACCTCATAAATTAAATTGATGACATAATAATTTTTTCAAAAACTATTGGTTAACTAACCACCCCATATCATCATGTCGTATTTCAAGTTCCGTTTCGACTAGTACTTTTGTACTAGTGTTGGATGATGAATTATTATAACCTTTATACTATGTGTGTGTGTGTGAGTGCCGTTTGTGCTACTTAGGATGCCCGGTTTGAGCTAAAACTGGGCCATATCAGAATGCTAACCGTAATCAAGCCACTCTTTCACTTCCGACATTAAGACAACCTCAAAATCTTCATTTTCTAATGAAAATTCGCTAAATAAAATATAAAAATTGAAATAATAAACAACATAGAAAGTGGTGCCATTAGTTAATGAAAAATTTAAACTTAGTTACTTAGGATTTCCCTGTATAAGGAACTCCCTTGATATTTGGAGTTTTCAATTTATTCTTTTTGCTTTGACAATTTTAAAAAATGTATACCCTTCTCTAGCGTTTTTTCCTTCCAATTTCGGGCGTTAAAAATTCATTTTTATATTTGACAGGTTTAAATAAATTATTAATATTTTTTGTACAAGATAAATGACTTTAATTGTTGAGTCACTGCAGTGAATTAATGTATTAAGTTGAATAAGTATGGAGTTACCTCCACTAATTCATTATGAATTTTGCTATCTGACGATTAGTCAAACGTCAAAAAGCAATAAAAAATAAAATTTAAAGGCCGTTAAAATTTCAGGTAAATTTAAAGGTAATAGTCAATATTTTCCAATTGGCGACCAAGATCATAATAAAATTTAGGATCTATTGACCACACATAGATGTATCATCAGTCAAATTTGTTGAAGATTTTTTTAAAATTTTTGATGACTCAGAAAAACAAGTTAACGCAGTCTGGAAGTAATCTTCCGTACAACTGGATTATGATCTGGTGGTTATCATGGTCAATGGTTAACTCTTAACCATTAACACAACTAATGATTATAATGATATCTTTTACGTATATATATATATATATATATATATATATATATATTATATATATATATATATATATATATATATATATATATATATATATATATATATATATATATATATATATATATATATATATATATATATATATATATATATATATATATATATATATACACACATACATAATTTTCGTACGTCAAAATCAATTAAAACTAGTTTCAATTGATCCATCTTCCTTTTCTACGTCAGTTTTTTATATGTAAACGTCATTTTCCAATAAAAATTATTCACTAAAATTACATTAATACAGATAAAATGAATAATTCTGACAGACCTTGGTCTTGGGTCTTTAGGATGATCACAGTATGTTTCTATATACATACAGCATTAAATGTGGAAAAAAGTAAAATACCTTAAATCCCATTCACTACCTAGTTACATTAGCTGAAAAAATAAATTTAATTTTAAATTTAAACCCTTAAACATTTTTATTCTTTTGAATAAATAAGGATATAATTTTTGATTACCTTAATTTTCCGCACCTTTTTCACAACACAAAAGAAAACACAAACAAAATAAATTAAGTTCTTTTTTTTATGTTAAAAGATGAAAAATATAAAGGTATAAAAATTATAATAATATGTACAAGGGGTTATGTTATACCGGACCCGCATTGCAGGTTAGAATCCTCAAGGATCAGCCTATCCTTCGCTGAAGGAAACCGCGGGTAAGCCCAACACGCTTCTACCCCCCTCCACCCCCCCTGAAACCCCACCTAATATAAATCCTGACCTTACAAAGCACGTAGTAACCTTTTAGAGGATATTACCTAAGTGTAACCTCAACATTTAAATTCACCCAAATTTACAATCCTCTGTCTACGTGTAGGTGAGACTTTATCTGCGTATTTTTAACTCTGTATTTCAAAAGATATTTTAACGCGTTTAAATTATTCAATTTTCTCCTCTGTATGAAAATTTTATGCCAAAGAAAATAGTTTTTTATCTTTATTTCTCGGCTAAAATGATAATTTAATGTTTTTGCAGAAGATTCCTTTAGATTCAAATTTTATTTTGTAAAAATATAAACAAGGCTTTTGAATGATAAATAAATTTGTATTATAAGTAATATTTATACACTTAATGCAGCTTACTCTATCAACTCCTGACTTCTATATATGACAGTATTTCACCTGCCAGTCATATATAGTCAGGAGTAAGGAGTATATTTACTTCATTTTTAATTACACCTCTAGAAGCGTAAAATGCATTTACGCGTCCTGATCAATACTTAGTGAAAACATTAATTAAGACCCAAGTCGTATGTAGGGGCAAGAGGGTTTAAGGTCCTGGCAAACCTTTCTACTAAAAATAAGGGTTGGATTCATGCCTGCACAAGTTTCGCTGGTGGAACAAGTAAAACATAATGTTTTATAAAGAAATAAACATTGGGTGAAAAAGACAGGTAAAAATAAAAAGAAAAGAGATTTTGAAGAAGTACCTGGCTTAGTATTTTAAAGATGACCTAGATGGCCGGGTGGAAAATGTATCAAATATAAAGACACGTCTATCGAGTCCACGACCAATGCTAGACTGATTAGTATTCCTCTTCTTCGCTTTGTATGTGATTATCGTTAATTACTATAATTGTCGCTAGGTTGCGGCGGCATCGGTACTTTTAAGCTCGTAACATGGAAAAGGAAAGAAAAAGGTAGTTTTTGAGAAAAGGGGATTTCAACCAAAATATACTAATCAAATAAATGAAATAATATAAGGCGGTTGAATAATTAATCAAAATAAAATAAAAATGGGACTTTAAACTAGTGCAAATAATAGTGCGCACTACAAATATTAGAGACATACATCTGTGTGTCTTACTTTTGTAACAGAACAGCTATGCGCATTTTCTTTGAAAAATACAGGAAAAATAAGTAGAGCTTAATTAACTCTACTTACATAGCACTCTATGGACATAGGCACTCTATAGCACATAGCTATACTTACATAAGCACGGAAACACGCATTCCAAAGAAAATTCGCCCGGCATTCGGGTCACCGTGCCAGATCTTTTTATGAAGATATTTTAATATATTTATTATTGAATTAAACAAATATATAGATTAAAATCATCTCACGAACAGTTTTAAAATTGAAACTTGGCAAAGTCTTATTTTTTTCTTTTAGTGATCTTTTATTTAGTTGTCTAAAAGTTTTCAATGTTTAGGACTTTTTCTTTTACAGACTTGTTCAAGTCAACTTTAAGTCTGTTTCTTTACCTTCAGTTTTTTAGGGGTTTTATAAAGAGGTTGGGTTTAGAATCCCGAAACGATCAGAGTGGATTGAGAGTTGGCAGGAAATGCGGGAGTGTTATGTGGTATTAGTATGCCAAGTGTGACGATGACTTCTTTCCTTTTAAACTTTTCCTCTTTAGAAAGTACGTAAAGATGTTTTTTCGATCTCAATTTTTTTTGAGTTGAAAACAAGAGAAGTGAATAAAAACTAAACAGTAACTAAGATACTTTCTCCTGTTATATTTGTACAATGATTCAGCGCTTTTTGTTAATTGAAAAGAAGGCAAAGAAATGAATAAAAACTAAACAGTAACTAAGATACTTTCTCCTGTTATATTTGTACAATGATTCAGCGCTTTTTGTTAATTGAAAAGAAGGCAAAGAAATGAATAAAAACTAAACAGTAACTAAGATACTTTCTCCTGTTATATTTGTACAATGATTCAGCGCTTTTTGTTAATTGAAATGAAGGCAAAGAAATGAATAAAAACTAAATAGTAACTAAGATACTTTCTCCTGTTATATTTGTACAATGATTCAGCGCTTTTTGTTAATTGAAATGAAGGCAAAGAAATGAATAAAAACTAAATAGTAACTAAGATACTTTCTCCTGTTATATTTGTTCAATGATTCAGCGCTTTTTGTTAATTGAAAAGAAGGCAAAGAAATGAATAAAAACTAAACAGTAACTAAGATACTTTCTCCTGTTATATTTGTACAATGATTCAGCGCTTTTTGTTAATTGAAAAGAAGGCAAAGAAATGAATAAAAACTAAATAGTAACTAAGGTACTTTCTCCTGTTATATTTGTACAATGATTCAGCGCTTTTTGTTAATTGAAAAGAAGGCAAAGAAATTAATAAAGACTAAACAGTAACTAAGATACTTTCTTCTGCTATATTTGTACAATGATTAAGTACTTATTAGTGCTGATTGAAGGATTGACGGTACTCGCTGTTGGATATGAATAATGCTGGACCTTTCTTGGCTTAACACCATCATAAGCAATCTATTGATTAACTGGAGTGTAATTCCTCCAACCACTATTTTTATAGGGAGGAATTATTAACACCGGTGGAATACACCAAAGCCATATAGTTGGATTGATTTGCGGTGGAAGTAAACAATGGTCGATGGAATTGACCGTTCCACCGTTTCATTGAAATTCCTTTTCTTACAAACCCCATGGAATTAAAAAAAAAACGAGATGAAATCCACCGGGTGAGATAGAGCTGAAACAGAGGAAGAGCCAATTTTAATTTGAATGCATTTTTATCAGAATTTTGATTTTAAGTTGTATTTAATACCCCTTTCTACTCTGCTATACGATTTTTTTAAACTGTTAAAAATTCAGAAAAAATCATTTATTAGAGTTTAGGATCCAAGTTTGTCAAAACAGAGTATTACATTACAGTAGGAGTACACCATATAAGTTCTGATTTCAATTATTGGGTTTGAAGTTGTGAATTTTGAAACAAAGTTGATTCAAACCTGCATATTTCGGTGATAAACTATAGATTACTATACTTAACCACGGTCCTTACCATTTGATAACCAATCTAGTAACCTGGTGTTCTCTAAAAAATGAACATAATAGTTTAAATTCACCTAGACTGAAACCAGAAATGTGGCACACACACACACGTGTCAGCCAAGAGTGTAGTTAAAGATTGGCTCATACCCAATCATGTGCACCAGTAAGGCATATATTTTGACCTGAGGTACAGCAATCTAATGATATAAGGGTACAATCCCATCCTGAATAAGGATCTCCTCAGTCTAATCAAAAATAATCCATCATCTCAACAAGGTAACACAAACATGGCACATTTGATTTTCAGTTGTTCGCATTTTGATGCAGAGTTGCTCTTTAATTTCTAGCCTTGTCACAAAAGGAGAATCCTGGAATCCCACTAATTTTCATGTTTTAAAAAGTAGTGATATTTTCTAAAATATTTTAGCCCTATACTTAAACTAGTCAAAACTTTTTCTATTCTCTGTATGAACTTAATGATACAACTCTACACCAGATATATTTGTTTACTGTTCACGCTATGAGGAGAAGATCTAGTAACCCTTCATTACGCCTCTAATGCTGATTTAACAAATCATAAAAGTAGCTTATTTATTTATTTTTTGATGTATTTTATTTTATCAAGGCAAGTTGCATTAATTATTATTAATTCTAATTCAAGAGGACTTTTTTGATTTTTTAAATTAAGTTTTTTTTATTTATTGCTTATAATAATTTGTAAAAACTAAATATATTACATACAAATGAAGATTATTATTAATAATTTTTCTAAATGCAGAAATTCACAATTTTTACTTTTCCTCATTTATACTGTAGGTATATAGGAAAAGTATTGTGTTTGCCAAAAAATCCGAAACCGGGATGAAACTGGAATTATCCGTTTCAGGTGTTTTAAGGCATCCTGAGTGGTTTTTGCAAAGATGTGTGTATAAAAGGATCATTTTAATTAGATCATAAAACTTAAGGAGCATTGAGCGTGGTCAGTGCTGTATGGGTGAACGCTGAGAATAATATGGATGCATTTATTATCTGAAGACGAGCGAAGCGAGTTCAAAGACATGTTACAGTATAAATTTGGCCAAATGTATTTGTTAGGACGAGCGAAGCGAGTCCTAAGCAGGGATGATGAGCGTAGCAAATCCGATGTAATGAGGAAATGCTCCGAGGTACCCCGTACCCGATTTTTTTAGACTAATTTAGTGTATAATTATTAAACATATATTATTCCTTATCTTATTATAATGTATACACATTTTGTTTTTAATTAAAATATTTTTAAATGAATTTACTTATTTTGTACACATAATATCTAATATAAACATCTTTATATTTATTATCAATATATCTAATGTTTTATATTTATACATCTATATTCTAAATATTTACTTATTTATAAAACCATTAATATATATAATATATATGGTTGACCTTGCATGGTATGAACCAAATTTTAAAATTGTTGACCCTTCATAAATCTAGTAAATAAAACATGTCATACATGGAGCATGTTAATACAAATAAATTAATTTTAAGTTGGATTTCTGGACTATTAACTGGCCAATGTTCTTTGCTAATACGTTTATACCAGCGGTCTCTTTAAAGATAGTCCAGTATGTATACTTTGTGAATTAGATACCACAACTGCCTTTCACATACTTCTCAGATGTGAGCCCTAGCTTTTAAATTGTTCTCCTTTATTGGAGGCAGCACTCTTATCGACTTTGACTTTTCCAACGGATCACTAGTTAGGAAGATTATAGAATCTTTCCGGGGAAAGCAGTATCCGGTCAGGACTAATTGTGGGCACTGTACAATAGGGCGTCTGGTCGCACCCTCCTACAGCACAAGTTTTTTTAACTTTAAAGTAGGAGGTAATCCTTAGCAAGTGCTATTAATTTCTTTTTGAAAAATTACTATAATCTACTCACATATCAATTAATTAAATATTATGCATGCATAATAATTATTGTAATTAATAATAAAATAAAGGATATTTTTAAAAAAAATATGTATATTGGGTCTGTCTTGGAGCACCCCAAACCCACTAATAATATTAACACAAATATCTTAAGATACGTCAAATTAATTCGTAACGATAAGTATGCAGAGAAGCTTATACATGTTTATGCTCGTTTTCAAGAAAATATAAAATAACTCCAACATTCACATACTTGTAATTAATTTTCCACTCCAACCCAAACATCATGGGAAGAAATCCTTCAGATTTTCTAAAGGAAACTTACTTTTCCTTAAGGCACGGCTATATTTAAAGATAATCATGGTAAGAAGTAATCTCTGCGAGCTTTTTGTTCTTTTCCCCAGCTGTTTTTCTTGTAAACTTTTCCTTGCATACCATTAAATACTTTTAAGGTTCCAACTAAACTTGGTTAAAACCTCTTCACTCAACTTATTCCTTTATTTTTTATCAAGTAATAACTTTATTCTATTATTTATTTATTAATGTTTGTTTAAATTTTTGGTTAAAAAAATCTTAAATATTTAATAAGACAAGTTTTAAGGGTTTTTTTATTAAGAAGTTTTTAATTATATATTTTGTCTTGTATTTTTTTGTCAGTTTCTTAATTTTAAAGAAAAAATTAAGAATAACGAATTATAAACGGAAAAGGCTACTGGCTACTATGATAAATAAAGTTTCTAGTTTACACGTTTAAAAATTTAAAACTCTCTTAATATTCATATTAATTCGTATGTTTTTATACGAATGTTATATAGTAAAATAATTTAAAAACAAAGTAGAGAAACACCTATCCTAACTTGTGTAAAAAAATGCAGACATACGTGATCAGCTGATAGCTGGTTCGGAAAAAAAATATAGCAGAAGTATCCCTAAAATTTATAAGGGGGACCCGTACAATAAAAAAAGAAAGAAGTTGTTAGGAGCAATATTTTTTTTTTTTATTTTTTGGGGGCACCCAAACAAATTATAATGAACACAACAAAACATGTTAAAATAAAATCAACGTCTGGAGATAAAATCTTGTATACACCTTAGGAGTAAAATGCTATTTTTCCCCTCGAAATTACTTTAGTTATTACTCGTTAATAGTAATAACTGCCTCGGCCGCCCCCATAGGAAAATCTTAGCCAACTCCCTGGAGGAAAAAATTTCAGCCTGTGCAGCTTAGTACTATTCAGCTTATGCATAGCTTGGCACAATATAACTTATATTTATAAAATATAAATTCTAAATAGAAATAAAATTTGGTAATTTAAATTGTTCGATTAGTCGAAGCGTTTCTAATTTCACAGTAAAAAGTCAGACCGGTTTCCTACATCAGTTGTCCTTTAAATCTTTAGGAAGAATGGACCCTGCCTCTTCATAACACCCCTGAACTTCTAGACAATCATATTTTTTTTAAATTTTAATTTAATAAGTTTAATTTTAATTCGGAAGTAAATAAAATCGATCTAGAGAGAAAAAGACCTTCTAATGTGTGTGAAAATATTGCTAAGACATAAATTCAAAGAAATTTTCCTTGTCATTTACAATCTTCAAAGGGCTCCAGTAGGGATCCTAAAAAAATACTCTAATGGATCTTTAAATGGATTGGCATGGAGAATTCACCCTTAAGGATGCTCTAAGGGAATCGTTTAGAAATTTTCCTTACAAATTACTTAAGGCATACTTAAGGCATATTCATGATATTAAGGCTTTGTCACAAGACCCTTAAGACTTTCCTAAGAGTCACTTAGGAACCCTTAGGGATACCTTAAGGATCCCTTGCGGATGCCTTAAGGAACCCTTACGGATGTCTTAAGGAATCCTTATGGACCCTTAAGGATGGACCCCTTAAAGCTTTATTAAGGGACTCTTAAGGCTTCTATAGGGTCCCTCAAGGAATAATTAAATAATGTTTTTGAGTAGAGGCTTTAATAATTGACATTACTTTAAATATTGACTCGCCCATTCCTTTTATAACACCCATCAAACAATACTTGCAAATAGTAAAAAAAGCAATCCTTCTAAAAAAAAACAATCCTTCTAAAAACACTCCACCAGTCATGTGGACTACCGTGCCAGAATGTTTTTGTTAATTACTGAATCAAAATACTTTACTCTTATTAAGGGTTGAAATGTTTCTTGTCTTTCAATGTTCGGTAAATTAATATTTTTAAAATTGTTTCTTTCTGACACACCATTTTCTGACTCTATAGAGTTGTTATAGAGCTCGTTTATAAAGCAATTACTTAGGATCAAAATTGACTTCAATATTTTCCAACCCATTTCATAACTTTCTCCCTTTTACCCGAAAATAAGGAAGTAATAAAAAAAAGTAATCAGCAAAAGTGAAAAAACTGTGAAACCATCATATTTGATGTTAACTATCATTTTCTACCTTCTAGAGAAAGAGAGGGGGGGGGGGAGAAATGTTACCTTTAAAACTTTTCCCTAGGTGTGAGCTTATTTTGGGAGTGTTACAAGTTATGATAAGACTTTAGCGTAAGATAGCCGAGTTTAGAAATGATATAGGTGTATTACCTCAAGGCAGCGTTTTAAAAAAATCAACTGTGAGCTCGAAATATAAACGGATGAAATTAACTAAAATAATGGAACGCTTCCCCGTTCAAATTATAAATGGAAGTCAAAACTGTCTTCAAACTAAAATGACTACTAAATAAGAATACTTAGAACCTTGTTTTTTTGTTCCTATTCTTTTTTTTAATGCATTTTCTAAGTATTTTTAAAAGTATATTAAAAATTTACTTGCTTTGGAAGAAATTAAGTAAATTTCAGAGAATATTTGGAAAGTATTTTTGAAAATAAATAAAGTAAAATCCTAAGTATTTTTCTGTAGTTTTTAAAAGGTTTAAATCTAAACACACAGATACATGTATATGAATAAATATATATACAGAAAAATACTTATGAATTTAGTTTATTTACTTTAAAAAATACTTTCCAAACATTGTTTGAAATTTACTCAATATTTTCCAAAGCAAGTAAATATTTACATATTTCTTTTATTTATATACTTATTTATTTATATAATTCGACTGACCACTGTTTTTTAAATTAGGAATCACGTTTCTATCATGTGATGTGTCTAAACACCTCCATTTTGTAGCTCTAAAAAAGTGTTGGTTAGTTTTGGTAACAATATAATCAAAAAATAAATAAATATAACAAAAATAACAATATAACAAACAAATATCAAATAATTAACAAACGATACAACAAATAAATAATAAAAATAACAATATAACAAAATAAATAGAATAAACTTACAGTAACAAATATAATTGAAGGTTTCATATGCGAACGTAGAAAGAGACGACTATAGATGGTTTATTATGACGTTAACTACTCTTAAAGATAACATTGAGGTTTTTCCAAGCCCCTGAGAGCTCCAGAAAGATGGTTCAAGCCTATATTTATAGGTACCTAAGTTTTATATACACAATTTATATTCCACAATTTCATAGCCGCATCACAGAAGCATACGAAAAATGTTGCGTATAGCAATATTATAAAAACTAAGTGCTGTTATATAGCAGTTAGGATATATAAAACCTTTATAACCTATCTCGTTTTACTTCTAAGATAAACATTTCTTTACTTAACCTTCCTTATAACTTATAACGTTAGTTCGTATTAAACTTTCTCAGTTTCTAACTTCTTATTTTCAACATTTATCTTACATATTTTTTAATATGAAGTTTTTATTTTAAATTAGTGCATTATGTTACTAGATACTGAACACATAAAGTCTGTTTTTGTAAAGTTGCAGCAGCATTTTCACATGTAACACAAAAGGTATAAGAAGCTAGACAGTTGGTTTTTGGCTTTTAATAACAAAGATTTAAGGATCGAGTAAATACCATTTGCTTTGCTTGTAATATCAAATATTAAGGATTCAAGTCAGGAGCATTTTCGCATGTAACACCAAAGATTTAAGAAGCTAGACAGTTGGGTTTTGGCTTTTAATAACAAAGATTTAAGGATCGAGTAAATACCATTTGCTTTGCATGTAATATCAAATATTAAGGATTCAAGTCAGGAGCATTTTCGCATGTAACACCAAAGATTTAAGAAGCTAGACATTTGGTTATTGGCTTTTAATAACAAAGATTTAAGGATCGAGTCAATACCATTTGTTTTGCTTGTAATATCAAATATTAAGGTTTCAAGGCAGGAACATTTTCGCATGTAATATCGAATATTTAAGGATCGATATAGGATCATTGACACTTGCAAAAACGAAAGTTGTGGATCGATTCGAGAGCCTTTTCGCGTGTAATATCAAAGATAAATAATGAGACGGGGGCATTTTCGCGTGTAATATCAAAGATATATTAAATGAGACGGGAGCATTTTTGCGTGTAATATCAATTATATAATAAATGAGACGGGTCATTTTTGCGTAAAATATCAAAGATACAATAAATGAGACGGGGGCATTGCCGCGTGTGATATCAAAGATATAATACATGTGACGGGTGCATTTTGCGTGTAATATCAAAGATATATTAAATGAGACGAGTGCATTTTGCGTGTAATATCAAAGATATAATAAATGAGACGGGGGCATTTTTGCGTGTAATATCAAAGATTTAAGGTTCGAGTCCAAAGCAAATAGTAATGAGAAAAGTGGGTGATGAGTACCGAAAACTAAACCATGTCTGGGGCTAACACGGTTCTATTGATATGTCTTGAGAAACGGATTTGAGAAACACTTCGTCACACACTGTCACTTGAGAAACAAGTGAAATATTATAAGGTAAGTGTTGGAGTTTTTAAGCCCATGTTTGAGTTTGTTCTCTTGGGTTGAAACCCTTATTATCCTGTTCGTAGTAACAATTTAAATAAAATATGTTGAAAAATCTTATTAACATGTGTCTGATTATTTAAATTTTGTGTATTTTTTTTTATTTTCATATAAATAGATATTACTTTTAAAAAAAATGTAAGGAAATAAGCTTTTGTTATTTACATTTAGTAAGACTAAATGTAAATAACCTAATTATCATCATATATAAGATTAAAATAAAGTAAAAATCAAAATTAGTTCTTGATCAAAAATCAATCTAAAGACTGACCAAAGACTTACATTTCTAAGGAAGTAGCAAACAGTACTTTTGTTTATGATTGTAATTCTAATGTTAGTTTTCAATACCTGAGTAAATTTTTATCTGTTGTTACAAACTATTAATTTTATTACAATTTATTAAATTACAATATTCACAAATGTAGGGAAAACAATGGGTAAGGGCTACCTCGGTTCTTTTTACTTTTACTCATTTATACCTTATGTATATAAAAGTATTGTGTTTGCCAAAAAATCCGAAACCGGGATGAAACCGAAACTATGTGATTCAGGCGTATTTAAAGTCTTGAAGACGCCTTAATTTTATTTAAGTACAATATAAAAATATTGTATTTATAGCCCGGGAGCCCACGGCTTATTTTCTACCTCATAAAAGGCATGAAATTGGTCTGTGGGATAATGTAGGGGATAGTTAGTACATCGTAAAAAGTCTAGGTCTATCACCGAAAGTGGGGCCTTTTAGAAGCAGTCGCACCTCAAAAACTTAAAAAAAGCTAAAAATTACCTTTTAAAAAGATAATTTTATTATATAAAGAAAAGACCTTTATATTTTTACTCTGGGCATTGAAACAAACTCAAATCATCAAGTATACGTTTTTATGATCCGTAATAGTCTGGGAGCGTCACGGCTTATTTTCTACCTCAGAAAATAAGCCGTGGGCTCCCAGACTATTATGGATTATAAGACCGTATACTCTGTGTCCATTTCAAACGTATTATTCAGGAGGTTATTTTGTGATATTTTAAGAATAGCCAATATATTTTGTATCTATTACATGACTGTCAAGTAAAAGAAATAATTTTCGGATACGGGGTATCTCGGAACTTTTCCTCATCACATCGGATTCGCTACGCCCGTCCTCTTTGCTTGGAACTCGCTACGCCCGTCCTCTTTGCTTGGAACTCGCTACGCCCGTCCTCTTTGCTTGGAACTCGCTACGCCCGTCCTCTTTGCTTGGAACTCGCTACGCTCCTCTTTGCTTGGAACTCGCTTCGCTCGTCCTCAGAATTTACAATGCGCAAAGTTTATACTGCAATCTGTCTTCGGACTCACTTCGCTCGTCCTAATATAGTAAATGCATCTGTTTCATTCTTAGTAGTCACCTATACACCTCTGACCACGCTCAATGCTTTATAAGTTTTATGATCCAATAAAAATTAAAGATAGACTTGTCTTTTAAAAACGAAACTTAGTGTACCTATTTATTACGTCAAGAGGTACACTTGTACTAAATTTCAACACAATTGATTAATTTTCTGATTTTTTACAATTTTTTTAAACAACGTAAACAAGTTATCCGATAAAATTTCATCTAATGCTGATAATGAAATGAAACTTAGCACACATGTTAGTATTATACATGGCTACATGCCAAGTTTCAATCAGATCGCATAATTTTTCTGCGTTTTATGATTTTTCGACATTTTGATGAGTCATTATTGCGAGTTAATGACGTCATAAAAAAATTATTTTCCAAATAACACAACTACAGGAGTAGACTAATTTTTTTTATAAAGTTTCAACTCTCTAGCATTAATACACTAGGAGCTAACAGACACACGCATACACACACACATACAGACAGACAACTTTGCAAAAACCACTCAGGAGGCCTTAAAACGCTTGAAACGGATAATTCCGGTTTCATCCCGGTTCCGTATTTTTTTTTGCTAACACAATACTTTTCCTATATACCTTCGGTATAAATGAAAAAAAGTAAAAAATCGTCCGATTAACAGTTTTAAATTATTAAACGGCGGCGGTCGTTTAAAAATTAACACTACTCATAGAAAGATATTTGCTGTAGATGTAGGAGTTAAGATTATAGATAGGAGAAAGTTATAAGGGAGATTTAGTCAAGTTCGAGTCCAGCCCGACTCGGACCATTAGCTTTGATCCTATTAACTGAACTACTTTGAAAACTTAAAAACTTTGATGGTTTTAAACCTAACTAAGTATCTCTTTTTAACGTCTTAGAATAGAGGACTTAAATATTATAAGTCTTTTTAAGCTTTATGACTAAGTGAGAAGTATTAATTATTACATACCTGGGACTAAATATGGAATTGAAAGACCCCGAATAATCTTTTACAGAGAATAGAGCTTTGCCTATTTTCGAAGAAACATTAAATAAAGATAGGACTTAAGCATACAACAAGTGATTTATATTTTACCCAATCAGTCGCTACATCGTGCGTCGAGAAAAGTATAAACCATGGCAGTCATAGTAAATTAAAATTTATTATTTTGATAGTCAATATCGTCAACATCAGTTCATTGATTCGCTACTGAAAGAGATATACTTTAAATTGCATGTTAATTCGCTAAGACAAATGTTTTCCGCATCATTTTTAGCGTTTTATGATTTTTACCAAATGTCATTATTGCGGGTTTTTGACGTCAAAATTATTAAATTTTGCGGGTTATTGACGTCAAAAAAAGTTATTTTCCTGATAGCTGAACTACACCTTCTTATGCTTAAATTTTGTTCAAAGTCTTAACTTCCTAGGGTTATTACATTAGGAGCAACGATGATAACATACATTCACAAATATATACAGAGAGTTGTTGAGAGTATTTTTACAACTTTGTAAAAACTACTTAGGAGACCTTAAAAAATCCTGAAACGGACAATTCAGGTGACATCATGGATTTAGGATTAGGATTTGTTTTAAACACATTAATTTTCCTATATACCTACGGTATAAATGAGGAAAATTAAAAAAAAAAACGAAATAAAATTTTGAATATATCATCCATATAAAAACAATCTGGAACAATAGCAGAGTTTTTCCACTTAAAAATATTATCAATTAGAATATTATATTCAAATTTTAATTAACTATAAATTATCTCTGAAAACTAAAGGGGATGGCGGATTGAATTCAACATTTTCCTTAATTTTAAGAGCTGCTTTCAGTGAAGGTCTGAAAGGAGCTGTGGGCTCCTAAATGGCGTTTAGAACACGATCCTTCTTTCAGCTTGACCTTCGTCTATTGAGTCTCATTTTATTATTCTCTTTTATCCAAATGAGAAGGTGGGGGATATCTAAACTGCCTTTTGTCTTGAAGTATTGTACTCCCTATATCCCTCCTTCCTTTTATCTTTAAGCTTAATAAAGCAAAGTTCATCGTTTAAGAGGAAAATAATTTTTTTTTATTAAGATTTTCCCAACCTGTTTCTCAATTATTATTGTCTTAGAATCATTAGTATTTTTGTCTTTTATGTTATTTCTTTATTAATATTTAATATCTTTTCATTTAAAGTCTATAATTAGGTATCGTTAAAAGTTTTAGAAATAAAATATATATTTACTAAATAAAAATAGATGACATATTATATATGTCAACCATAAAATATAAAAAATACTGATAAAAATGAGGCAAATCATAATAAAAAACAAATTAAATATAATATTTATAATATAATAAGAAAGTAATTAATTATAATAAGTAATAACTATAATAAGAAACTATAATAAGTAATAATATAATAGTAATATAATAATAATAATAATATTATTATAATAATAAAATAATATAGTTATAATATAATAAGAAAGTAAATAGTTATAATATAATAAGAAAGTAAATATTTATAATATATAAAGAAAGTAAATAGTTATAATATAATAAGAAGAAAATAGTTAAATATACGTAGAAAGTAAATAGTTAAAATATAATAAGAAGTAAATAGTTATAAAATAATAATAAAATAAATAGTAATAATGTAATAAGAAAATAAATAGTTATAATATAATGAAAAGTAACAGTTAAAATATAATAAGAAGTAAATAGTTATAAAATAAAAAGAAAGTAAATAGTAATAATATAATAAGAAAGTAAATAGTTATAATATTACAAAAAAGTGAATAGTTCAAATATGATAAGAATTAAATAGTTATAGAACAAAAAGAAAGTAAATAGCTATAGTATAATAAGAAAATTAATAATATAATAAGAAAGTAAATAGTCATAATAAGAAATAAAAAATGTAATAATTATAAAAGACTTGACTCCTTTGAAAAAATGTATTGAATATAGATTATTGAAAAGCTTTCGCCTAGGGATCCTGAGCTTCGTAAGCACTTTAAATTGACAAATAAAAACAAAAGCGTTTGTAATAGTTATAGTTATAGTTATTAGTTTGTATACAAACTAAACTAATAATAATAATAATAAATGTAAATGGTTAAACAAGAAATAACATTAAAAGGCAGAATATAAATCAACTTACATAAATTTGTTTTCAAAGGAATTGAAGTCTTCATTAATTATTCAATTATTTTACAATTCGTGACAGTCCAAAAAATTGAAGATGGCCTAATTTGGGACCTTATACTCAAATTTGTGTTTTATTTATCTAACCACAGTCAAATAACAATAATCTCGTTTAAATATGAGAAGGTTGAAAATAGATGACAAAGCACATACTTCCTTACAAGACTTGAAACTATAAAATCTGTTATCAGTTATCAATATCTTAAAACATTTGGTAACTTTCTTGACTATTATCTCTCAGAAAAGGTCTAGGACTTGTCAAAATGATAACAGAAGAAACGCTACCCTTTTCTGGTTTGACTCCAACGTCTATTGTCAGCACCCAACGTATCGAAAATTCCCCCTCATCGTTTACTAAACCAGTCATAGATATGGTCTTTTGGCGGATATGTATGTCAAAGGATAAAATATTAAACCTTATTAATTGTAGAACAATTGACAATACATATTTAAAAGGATTAGTTAAGCTTAAAATAATAGCTTTTGATATTTATATTGAATATTTGTAATTTTAAAACCAATTGACATAGCTTTCAAATGTAGACCTTCTTCTTATAATTAGGAATTCCCCTGTCAACTTTTTGTTTTCCTCAGCATAAATCTATTTGAGTTACTGAAGCAATTGTTTTCCCAAAACTTTTCTTTGACTTGTTGGATATTGTGTTAGGTTGACACGAGAAACTCGTGTAAGTTATGAAAATAACTATATTGCGTTATGATATCATAATATTTGTAATATAGCTAACATAGTAATCTATAACTGTTGGTTAAGTTAATTACGCTGTAGAAAAGTTTACTCCTGAGTTCAATTTGATTTCCTACCGAGTCCGGTAGCTCAGTAGTTGAGCACTCGCCTCTCGACCTGGAGGTCGAGGGTTCAAATCCAGCCAGGGGAGGACCTCAATATGAGGTTATCCCTTGTACCGTACACTCGGGAGGTCTTAAATTCAAAACCCAACCAGGGTTTTACGTGATTTCCTTGGCTGCTAAGACGCAAATGCGGGGTTGGTTTCTGTTTCACCCGAGACAAGTCTCGGGATCCACGTTTCCGTTGTCTTCAGATCACGAAAAGTCAAGGTTTCTCTTGACTTTTAGGAGTTTAACATTTCAACCAATAGAGTCTCTTTAGGAATAAATGTTATTCATGTTGAGTTAGTTCAATACACTTAGGCCCGTATTCAGAATGATTAAAAGTTTCAAAAAAAATCTCTCCTAGGTTCTTCCTAGGTTGTTCCTAGGTTGTTCCTAGCTTTTTCCTAGCTTCTTCCTAGCTTTAGTGTCCATTTTAGAACATTTTTAACCGTCCCTAGGGCTAGGAAGAGATCTCTCCTAGGTTTCTCCTAGCCTTTTCCTAACTTTGCACCTTAAATTCTAGGAAAAGGCTAGGAAAAAGCTAGGAACAACCTAGGAAGATCCAAGGTAGGTAGAGAGGTACCTTAAATCGTCCCTAGATTGTCTCTAGTCATTTTTTGTTCTATTTTAATAATTGTTTTTGAGCTTAAAATCCGTTTTGGGTAAACAAGAGTGGTTCAGGGCGAAAAATTTTTTGGTTGTCACCCCCTTATAAATTTTGGGTGCTGACCCAAAATCAAATTTTTTTTATTGCTCCAAACAACTTCTTTTGACCTAAAACGGATTTCGGGCTAATAAAAAACAATTTTTTGGTTGGCTCCCCCTTATAAATTTTGGGGGTTGCCCCCAAAAAAATCAAAAATTTGTTTTATTGCTCCAAACAACTTTTTTTGACCTAAAACGGATTTTGAGCCATTATTTTTTTTTTTTTTTGGTTGGCTCCCCCTTTTAAATTTTGGGGGTGTTGCCCCAAAAAAATCAAAAATTTTTTTATTGCTCTAAACAACTTCTTTTGACCTGAAACGGATTTTGAGCCATTAAATTTTTTTTTTTTGGTTGGCTCCCCCTTATAAATTTTGGGGTGTTGCCCCCAAAAAAATCAAAAATTTGTTTTATTGCTCCAAACAACTTCTTTTGACCTGAAACGGATTTGCGCCAGTAAAAAATGTTTTTTTGGACGTGTCCCCTAATAAATTTTGGGGGTACCACCCCCGGGAAAATAAAAAAAAAATTACCGGAATTTCATTTTATTAGTATCAAATGTTCAGAATATGACGCAAAGGTTTGCTCCAATATAATCTAAAGTTACTGTAAAAAATCACATATTGGTAATATGATGACCATACATACCAGACGATTAACAACATAATATTTGGGTATTCAAACTTCCAGTTGTCAACTTAGTGGGATTGTAACGAATTTTATCGCGATAGCTCCATACGAAGCTGAGTTAATCAAAGTGATGTATTGGTGAAATGCACCAGTGCAGGGTGAAATGCACCACCCTGTATATCTTCTTCATGAGCACTATGTTAATCGTCGCGAAAGTGTGACGTCACAATATACATATTGGCTCATATCAAAACAAAATGAAACAAAGGATCCTATTATTTATTTTTTGTGATCCTAAAGTGACCAATAGCATTGCTTTATTATGTAAACAAAGAAACGTTCTGCAACAAAACGTAACTTCCGTGACGTATTTATATTTGATATGGTCGATTATATACCCGAAGCAAATTTTTTACATTCCATTTACATTTTTTAATTTTTTGTTAAGCTATAACATATGTTTTTCCCTAAGCAATAGGCTTATGAATACTATAAAAAATACACACAGTTCACGACGTAATCATGATCTCTACGTTCACAACGTATGAACTCAGAGATGTTTAATGCTAATTTGATTAGAAAGATCAGCAAAGTAACAATCATAACGGGGATAGTAAGCATTGTTTACATTATGTTGGTAGAGTAAACATACTTATTGATGTATCTCCCCATTAAAATGTGGGATTCAAAACTCTGCCTTAACGTGGTAGTGTTGTATATTCCCATCTAGAATGAAGTAGAGCTGTTAACTGTTTTGAAATCCCCGTTTTGAGCGACCGCCTTCTTGATTGCTAACCTTGCAATAAATGCTATCAAATATTATGAATGGAAAGTATCATAAACTTGATGAAACCTTATAGACAATAAATAAAATAATACTAGTGCTGAGTATATTTTATTGAGTATATAATAATTACTGGAAAGGTCTAAACTAAACTAAATAATTACGGGCAAATTGGCTAACTTAAAGAAGTAAACAAGACTGAAAAGTATATTATACATTTTGTTTGTTTTGTGTAGTTTTTAAACTGTTCACAATATCAACCGCTTTTAAAACGCCTAAAACGAACTAATTGCTACGTAAACTAATTTGACTTTACGTGATATGACTTTATAGATCAGTGTGAAAAATGGAAGTACCAACTGTAGGGTTTATACAACCCTAAAATATGATGATTTATTTAAGTCAAAAATAATAATTTCTCCTATAAACTTAAAATTAAAAAATGTAGCACCCATACACTCTACGAAAGTTTAACCTGTTTTTATTATCACTATGTTATTGTAAAACATTTAAATAGTACATTAATGACATATAATGATTTCTTCATAAGTGAAAATAAAATGCAAATCATTCTCTAGTTTCAAACCTTCACTGGGTCAAGGTCACGCACTTTCACATTAGATATACTTTAAAATAATCTGCAACTATAAATAAGTTTGTTGTCATTACAAATTTACGTATTTTAAGGGAGTTTATTCTGTGCCAGGTTTGTTTACAAATCATTTGTTTATTTTTGTAGAATATCTCAATATTATTAGTTTTACAGTTCTCTACTAGGTAGCGCTAGTTGTCAAAAAATGTCTGTTTACGTAAAATTGAGGTTCAAATTATTGTAAAGATAAATAATAAAATTAAGTTATAATTAACTCTAAAGTAAGTTTTTATTCTATTTTGTTATATTAACGTTTTAGCACGAATAAATTTACGTAAAATCATTCCTAGGTTGATTTTTAAAAGCTAGGAGAAGGCTAGGAAGAAGCTAGGAAGAAGCTAGGAACAACCTAAACAACCCTAGGAGAGATTTCAAAAACTGATTCTGAATACCGCAGGCCTAGGAGAAAGCTAGGAACAACCTAGGAGAAGGCTAGGAACAACCTAGGAGAGATTTTTTTAAAATGATTCTGAATACGGGCCTTAGTGGCATGAATATGAGAGATAGATATTTATCTATTTTTTTTTAACATAAAATCAGGTCTTTTCTTGCTTAGGAAATTCCTAGATCAGTTTCTATTAAATATATATTTTTGTAAAGGAAAGCATTAATTTCATAAATCGTTTACCTTAATTTTCATGTGAACTCTAGATTATTACAGCTTGTTTTTGTCATTATAAAATACTAAAAGAAACAAATACAAAACATACAAATACATTACTATTTATTATGAAATTTTCAAATTTCTAATATTTTGCCAAAGTAGATTTAAAACTCTTTGATGCTTCTGTTTTAACTTCAATACAGGCAGACATAGATAATAAATAAATAGAGAGTGTTTTTGATTATTCATAGAGGCTAGAGCATAAATTGGATACTTTGTTTAACTATCTTTGATAAAAGAGGGTTAGCTTTCATATCTGATTATTATCTATAGAGGCAAATAATGATAGCAAAGTCGAAAGTAGCGAACTTATTTTAAAATAATAAATGTTGAAACGTAATTAAAGAAATAGCAATAATATTATTGTAATAAACGAATTTAGAGTACATTTCATTTTTTAAATTTTTGAACTCTTACTACTTTGTATGTTACTTACAACTTAGCAAAAATCTAACAACTATGATTCATTTGATTTTATTTTCAGAAATTCTTACATCCTGTGGTGTGGTTGTTTTACAATGTTTTTTAACCCTGTTGCAACAATGTTCTGTGTGAAATGTGGAACCACATGACATCTTGTTGTGAGGTTGTTAGTATGTGTTACTGTGTAAAGAGTGAAACCACACGAGATCTTGTTGTAAGGTTGTTTATCTGTGTTACTGTGTTAAAAGTGAAACCACACGACATCCGTTGTGAGGTTGTTTTGTCTGTGTTACTGTGTCAAGAGTGAAAACACACGACATCTTGTTGTGAGGTTGTTCGTCTGTGTTTCTGTGTCAAGAGTGAAACCACACGACATCTTGTTGTGAGGTTGTTCGTCTGTGTTTCTGTGTCAAGAGTGAAACCACACGACATCTTGTTGTGAGGTTGTTCGTCTGTGTTTCTGTGTCAAGAGTGAAACCACACATCTTGTTGTGAGGTTGTTATTTAAAAGGGCTGACTGATTTCTTTTCAGCATTTCACTTGCATATATATTTCATCTCATCTGAATCAGAGTTCAGAAATGTATTCAAATTGTAAATTTGAACCATATAATATTGAACTTGAATTGCTACGTACTTTATAATTGTGGACTCTAGTGTACCTTAAAATTCCGCGGATATCGCACAATAAGATTTTTTTTGGTGTAAAATATAAATTTCTTTACTTTTTTTAAAACACTGAATGGGACTGGAATAACAACTTCTTACTTCATTAAATGACTATATTTCACCTGACGAATACTAATAATATTAGTGCAACTATTTTTACTTTTTTTAAAACACTGAATGGGACTGGAATAACAACTTCTTACTTCATTAAATGACTATATTTCACCTACGAATACTAATAATATAGTGCAACTATTTTACTTTTTTTAAAACACTGAATGGGACTGGAATAACAACTTCTTACTTCATTAAATGACTATATTTCACCTGACGAATACTAATAATATTAGTGCAACTATTTTTACTTTTTTTAAAACACTGAATGGGACTGGAATAACAACTTCTTACTTCATTAAATGACTATATTTCACCTGACGAATACTAATAATATTAGTGCAACTATTTTTACTTTTTTTAAAACACTGGATGGGACTGGAAACAACTTCTTACTTCATTAAATGACTATATTTCACCTGACGAATACTAATAATATTAGTGCAACTATTTTTTACTTTTTTAAAACACTGAATGGGACTGGAATAACAACTTCTTACTTCATTAAATGACTATATTTCACCTGACGAATACTAATATATATTAGTGCAACTATTTTACTTTTTTTAAAACACTGAATGGGACTGGAATAACAACTTCTTACTTCATTAAATGACTATATTTCACCTGACGAATACTAATAATATTAGTGCAACTATTTTACTTTTTTAAAACACTGAATGGGACTGGAATAACAACTTCTTACTTCATTAAATGACTATATTTCACCTGACGAATACTAATAATATTAGTGCAACTATTTTTAATTTTTTTAAAACACTGAATGTGACTGGAATAACAACTTCTTACTTCTTTAAATGACTATATTTCGCCTGACATTTAAAGAAGTAAGAAGTTGTAATTCCAATCCCATCCAGTGTCTTAAAAAAATTAAAAGTTGTGTACAATGGTGACTAATAATAAGAATAGTAAATTATAAAAACAAATTTAATGGAATTTAAAAAGCACTTGTAAATAAGGGTTTTCCCGTACTTTCAAATGCATGACAAGTAGCATATCAATCTTCCCTATTTAGAGGATAGATATCCTTTTGCCGTTTTAAAATCCTTACATTCATCAATTATTGGTCTTCTATATAAGCTATATGAGTTTTAAATTGGTTCGAAGACTTGTTATGAAACTAAGCTGTTGAGAAATGAAGAACCTTTCTTAAGAAACTGTTTAAATATTTAAAATAAAATAGCTTTTTTCCTCAATTACTAATAGTAAGAGGGGGAGGGGAGGTATACTCACCCCCAGGTATACACGATGGTCCTTAAAAATCGATGTAATCTTAAACCTATGAAGAGGCCAACAAATTTCGCGCAACAGTTCTTCCGCGAATGCAATAATTATACTTTTAGGCTGAAGTCAAATAAGGGTCTTTTCTTCTCTTAGTTGCTTTGCAGTCTTGGCAAATCGCGCTTCGTGGTTGGTAACCACAAGCGAAATGTACATCAGAAATTCAGAATTCCACTAAGTAGGGACAAGCGTTATTAAGATCTGTAGTATGCGGTCACTTAAATTAAGTCACCTTTAATAGAAAAGTAATGTTAATTCATTTTATTGATAAATAGAATAAATAGGTAATGGAGATATATCTCTCTATATGATCAACACTAGGTTTTATCTTTCCATACGAACAACTCTAGGTTTAAAAAGTCCAAAAGATAAATCAGCTTTGCTTTACGGCCATCATTGATTACCCTACAAAAATATGCATATATTAGACTAAACAAATAACAAAAATATGCATGTACTAGACTAAACAAACAACAAAAAATATACATATATTACACTAAAGAAACAACAAAAATATACATATATTAGACTAAACAAATAACAAAAATATACATGTATTAGACTAAACAAAAATAACAAAAATATACATATTTTAGACTAAACAAATAACAAAAATATACATATATTAGACTAAACAAATAACAAAAATATACATATATTAGACTAAACAAATAACAAAAATATACATATATCAAATTATACACATAACAAAAAATATGCATATATTAGGCTAAAGAAATAACAAAAATATAGGTATATAAGACTAAACATACAAAAAAATCAATCAAGGAAAAAGTCAATAATACCAACATATAATAAAATTGTATTATACATTTGTACGGTGTAAATTACTTGACAGCAGTAAGTTAATTTTTAAAAGATAGTATGATTGATGGTAGACGACTTAGCGTGTACTGCCACTGAGGAAAAAATGCGCCATTATGCAGTATTGAATATTTTTATTTTCGATTATAATAGGTGTTTAAATTTTAAATTGACCTTGAATCATCAATTTTGATATCTTATCTTATTTTTACTACGCTAAAATCAATTTTTTCCTAAACGTCAGCCTCAACTTTTATCAAAATCGCTCCAAATTTGGTACACGCTATAAATACCAGTAGAAGGCGTCTTACATTATATATTTTTTTAATAAAGAGTGAACTGTGTTTCTAAGTACAATATTGAACATCTGAAAACGCTGGACTCGTAGTCTTAATTTGCTGAGCGTATGTACTAAGTTTTATGTCATCACGGTAAAAAGTGTGGAAGAGATTTAGGGAATTCAAAAAGGTGCTGGTGGTACAGACTATGTTTCCAGGTAGGAAAAAATCCCATACTATGACTCTGTAATGTTGTAAGTAGGAGCTTATCATGGACCAGGTAATATGACTCCATGATATGCATATTAGTCG
>JACMZG010000002.1:17688581-17763406 GCA_018340805.1 Microvelia longipes
TATTGCTTTTTATTTGTATTATTCTCATTTCGCATTTATAAGTAGATAGAGAAAATGAATTGGTTTACACTGATTATCTTAATCCTGTGTTTCACAAAATTATCCGTTTAGGTAGTTTTCCTAAAGACCTTGCTAAAATTGTTTTCACCAAGTTGTCTGTCAGTTTATGTGTATGATTATGTATGCAGTAGAGGCATACGTCACGGTATATCCCTGTTTAGATTTTAACATATCCCCGTAACTCCAAACTAGTATTAACTTAATACTAAATTTGTTAGCATTGGTCTTAGGCAGTCATAATTGCAAACCGTAACAGACTTGAGTTGCAATCAAAATTTCAGTTCATTTTTAATTAATTTAATAAAGTGCTCTATTTTCTGTTACAGTGAGAATTTTCTGATTTTAACATCAAATTTGGTCTTCTAATGTAATTTTGAATTACTAACAGTAATTAATATATGGCATGTGATGTATGCGGGTAAATTATCCTAAGATTAAGGACGTTGAAATCCTAAATTTACATTGTAATTTAGTGAATGGGACAAACATTAAGTTTTCAATTTAAACGTAGGGCCATATTCTGTTTCCCCTCGCTCAACTAATCCACAGTAGAGATTGTACACTCAATTACAATCGTACCGCTTCGTACGAGGCGGCACATTCAGTACTAGCTTTAAACTGTTTGCCTAGTTCATTCTAGACCAGCTAGACTTTGGGAGATCCATCGCTAGCCAAGGCTAACTACCAGTCCAACAGTGTTCTAGTTCATTAGTCAATAGCATCTCTGTTACGTGCACAGCGAAAAAGCAGTAAAATAAACAGCCTTGGTTCTAAATGCAACTTATTCCTTCGAAGGACCAGCCTACATAGGCAACCTGCCTGTACTAACCAAACTCAAGCCTAAGACAGAGTAAATAGTGAGAACACCAGAAGTTACCTTTTAAGATATATGTAATGTATTGCATACAAAATAAATAACTTATAATAACAAAGCATATAGGAAAATATGATTATGATTCTACCTAGACTAACTAATAGAGCATGCACAGCACTCCTGACCTATCTCAATGACCTTAATAACTTGGTTGCGTTAATATTAAATAAATGAGTTCTTTTATCACAGTTATTATCTTACAAGGCTAAACATTAAAGTTTGAGACAACACAGTTAAATAAAGAAAAAATGACACATTACCAAAATGACGCAAACTCATAGTTGTGGATGAAAGGAAGTATAGTGTTAAACTAAGTCCGCAATTACTGTAAGGTCGCAAAGGAATAGTCTCTGTCAGGATGTAAATAATTATAACTTAAAGTAACAAATAAACAGTAAAATAAATAATGAGGCAATAAAAAGGCAAATAATGAAAGAGTACCACAAACGGGTCGCATATGGAAAGAGTTACAAAAAAATTTTTTATCTTTAAAGCTATTTATCTATTCTTGACAATGTAAACATCAAATGACAAAAATTTGACTAGTCTTAGGGGAACTGAGCCGCGGACTTGATCAGGGTCCACAAGAATAAATCTATGCTGGAAGCTTGTAAAAATAATAATTAATTTAAACGTAAATAAGTTATTAATTCCAAATCTCTGTAGTGGGCCAGGCCAGGACTTTGATAAGTGATTGTAGAAGCACAAAGTATCCGAAATTGGCCATATAAATCCAGGTAGACCAGATTAGAGTGAGGCCGGTAAGAAGGCGACCGGCGTTCAGCAATGTAAAGTAAAATAGGCAACACTCACCAAAATCACTATCGTGATCACTTTTCTAGCATATAACTTACATAAACCATAACTTTTTAGTCCATAAACGGTATAAATAATAATTAAAATAAACCAAAAATTTACAGGCACGAGTTACTTTCAGCCATTATTTTCCAACCAACCACTTGTTGTTGTTTCTTCTTATTTCTCCGAATCCGAAATCCGCTTATTTTTAGCGGATCCTACGAAACCGCTAAAGCAAATGTAGCTAACCGCCACAGATGCGTGTCGAGAAGCTCCTAAATAGATATAACTGCTACACTGCAGCGCCCTAAGACGGCCATGAGCCGTACTAACTTTAACTGGCTCAGCTTATCATTCCAAATATCCTTAATGAAGATTAAACCCGAAATACATACATTTTTATAGTTAAAAGTAAAATATAAATATAAACCCTAAATTTAATATAAAGGTAAACTTCTGGTGATCCAACACTTCTGATAACATTAGTCTCACTTGGCCCACCCCCGTCCTCATCAATCTCAACAGCGCCTCTAGCATAAGTTCTAGAGGTGCTGATGAGAGGTGAGCTAGACTCACCGCTCTGGCTAGTCCAGTGCTATCCTACTGAAAACTCCAGCAACCCTGACGTTAGTGTGCACCAAGTCATTCTTTAGCCCTGACCTGATACTCAAAGGGAATTTGAGTATTACATTACATATAGTATTTTTCGCGGTTTGTTATTTGTCATGGGAAAAAGATTTTAGTCTCCGTGTGACTGCGTCAATGTAGAGAAGAATCCAACGTATCGCTTCTATTGTGAGAGGTACCTTCAGGGATGTAGGACATCATGGATGAAAACACAATAATCTAAAATAAAAAACTGAACATTCATCACTGCAAGATCTAAATTATCATGAAAAAGATTATTTAAATCTTTAAAAAAATCTTTAAAATTCATTCGTACTAAATATACAATAATTTACCTAAATACAATAAATTTTAATCTTTCAAAAACAGTCTTCACTAAAAATTAAATTGATTCTATAAATAAACAAGAAAAAGATGATAAAATAAACAGATAATTTCTAATCTAGTTCATGTGAGTTTAAAATCTATGTCTAGGTCGTTTTGATTTTATACAAAACCACAAAACTATAACAGAAATTTTTATTTAGTTCACAAATATTAAATCAACATGGGTATATAAAATTTCTATACATGGTTTGAATAGATGTTTTGTTGGAGTAAAGACACAGACAATCATTTCCACAACACAGGGCTCGCTACTTAAAAGTGGAAAGATTCCTGTAATTATCATAGCAGCAAAAATGGTCACCAGTTTTGATTGACGGTGTCAATGGTTCATAAATATTAATCTTAAGTTCTACTATATTTAACCGTCATGTTTAATGTATTAATTTGTTTATGTTGCTTAATAATTTTATTGTAAATATGGAAATAAATAAATAAATAAAAAAAATATATATATATATCGCTTAAATATTTAAGACATTTTTTTTTATTTATCAAGTAATTCTTTAAAACGTTATAGATTCGTGAACTAATTTAAACGAAATAAATCAACGAATAATGAAAGAAGTGACAAAAAAACAATAAAGAACAGAACGATTCATAAACAGCTGGTGACAAATTAAAAAAAGCCATAAATATCAGTGTTGCCAATAAAAATTAATTACTTAATTTAATATAAACTGAAGTAAGCATTTTTGCCACTCTGCAAAAAGTATTGACTATTTTCTAATATATATTTTTATTATATATTTTCCAAAATAAAAAAGAAAAAAAAACAAATTTGCTCGAAACGTACACAAAAGACAAGAAGAAATAAAACTCATGTTTACTGAACCTCAAAAAGTCATCTCGAGAAGAAAAACATTGGATTTTCTTGTTTTGTTTTTCTTTCAAACAAAAACTATCTAAAAAAGAACTTCTTATTAAGGGTTTTAAGATTAAACTTTGCCAAGTAGAAGCATTGCCCGCTGTGATCAACCCACAGTTTTTTTTCCAAAACTTTTCTTAAGCAGTAGAGTTCGGTCGAACTTAAGTTTAAAGTACCCACTCTTTCAAAAAATAAAAACTTCAATGTTACATTTTCAAGTTTCTTTTGTTCCCTATATTTTTTTTATTTTATTTGTTGAGAATCATGAAGAGGTCAAAAAATATGAGAAAATTCTTTTTCTTTACAATGATTTTATTAAGTTTTCTTTTTTGCTTTATTGTGTCCAGTTTTAAAATGTATCTGGTTTTGTTTGGGAATTTTAACAGAAGGAAGAAACTTTTATTAACCTTGGGAAAACGGGTTTCAATTAGAGTTGCTAGCAATAAAAAGTTGCTTATATTAGGATGTTTTCAAGAACATTTTTTGCCTTATTGATATTGTATTGTTTGTCCATTTTAAAAATATTTACAATACGCACTGTAGTTACATAAATTAATTAAGCCAAGGATCTTGAATTAAGAGGATGACGCATTAAGGAACATTTCTGACTCCATGGAAGTTGTATGAGATAGAGAAATAAGAGCAAACTTACCTTCCCCATGGTTATGATGAAAAACCGCCAACCGGAGGTTATGTAGCAAGGTTGTCGAGTTTGCTTCTTAACTTTCTCTGTGCTTCTCGTGTTTGTTACATTTGTGGTGCTTTTTAAGTCATTTGTGCTTATTTAATTTTAAGTTTTGGACTATACTTTGCCACTTCAGTGAGTGATAATTTAAGCTGTTTTGTTATAGCCTTCTCAAGCAATTAATAATGGGAAACCATTTGAAGGTAAGTTTGCCTCTAAAATTTAAGACCTGCGCTGCTATAAGAACTGTAAGCATGCGCAGTTTGTACCAAACATGTGCAGGTGGTTTTTGACGTGTGTTTCGTGTTGAATTCTCTCTATTTATTTGGTTTTCGATGGAGTCACTTTTTGTATGGAAAATCGACTTAGTGCATCATCACCTTTATTCAAGATCCTTGATTAAAGCTAGTTATAAAAACATTATAACATAAACATTACCATGACAAGTGTGTAAGTCTGTAAATGTATGTGTGTATTTTCGTGTGTGTGTGTATTTTTGTTAACATCAATTCTCCCAGTGTGTTTATGCTAGTTAGTTGAAACCTGGAAAAAAACAAATTTTATGTTTATTTCAGCATTCCGGTAAATATTTTTATGACACTAATAAGTGAAATAATGACAGCAAATAATCCATAAATTTATAAAACGCGGAAAAATGATTGTCATTACACTGCTGAACTTTTGCCAAACTGTGTATTTTTACATGTTTATTTATACATAAACAGTTTGACAAAAGTTTGTCAGTTTGGTACAGTATTGAGTACCAGTATTGCCATATCTGTAGATAAATAAAGTTCACTAATATTGAAATGTATGCTTAAATTAAATTAAGTATATCGCATTGTGCTTATTATTAAAAGATATAGAGTGAACAAGTCGAAAACCTATATTAATAATGAATTTACAAAAATAATAAATTAAACTCTGTCAATCTTGTCATGTCAATCAATGCTGTCAACACTCTCCCTCATTGATTGCCTTTGACTGTTTAGGTTTTAGTGAGTCCTATCCTCTTGGTCAAATCTTGTGCCGAACACTAGCAATGGTTGTGTTAGTATATCTGCAAGCTGATCCTGAGTTGGACTTTGATTACTTTTATATCCCCGCAGTAACCAGTTCTCTGACAAAGAAATGTCTAATTTTATATGCTTGGTTCTTTATGATACTCAGGATTCTGAGCAAGCCTGATAGCAGCTTCATTGTCAATCTAAGTTCTGAAGTTTAACTAGCTCCGTAACTCTCTTAAAATCTTGAAAGCCAAATTAATTCCCTTGCTCCTTCACTAGCAGCAACAACTTCTGCTTCTGTGTAGAATTGATACTGATGGTTGCCTCTGACTCGTCCAAGATATGGCACCTCCAGCGTACAAACATACTACCCCTGTAGTAGATCTACCTGTAGTCGAGTCTCCACCGTGATCTGCATCACTATATGATTCTAGAACTCCAGTTTTTAATTTCTTTGTAGAATATTCCAAAATTTAGTGTTCCTTTTAAATACCTAAGTATTCTTTTACTTTAATCCAATCTTCTATTGTTGGATTTTCTAACCTACGAGATGCAACCCCAACAGCATAAAATATCTGGACGAGTAGCACAAGTTAGATACATAAGCCTTCGATAGCTTGCCTATAAGGGAAAGGCATATTATTATCTTTAACTTCTTGAGCTCTCCCTGATTCGTTACTGTTATTCCCGATGATTGGTGTAGAAACCGGTCTACAATTACCCATTTGAAATTGTTCTAAAACTTTCTTAGCATATGATGTTTGTCTCACTAAAATTCCATCTTCCCTTTGATCAATTTCAAGGCCTAAAAAGTAATTTACTGGTTTTGTTTTAATGCTAAATTCTTTCTTCAATTCTGAAATAAACTCTTCCACGATTTCTTTATTATTTGATACTACTAGTCCATCATCTACATAGAGAGCTAATATTAATTTCACTCCATTATTTCGTTTTAATATATAAAGACACGTATCTGCATCGCTATGTTCAAATCCAAATTTTTCTAAAAAGTCTTCTATTCTTTTATTCCAACATCTTGGAGCTTGCTTAAGTCCATACAAACTTCGATTCAACTTGCACACTTTTTTACTACCATCGTTGTATCCTTCAGGTTGCTTCATGAATATTTTCTCTTCTAATTCACCATACAAGAAAGCTGTGGAAACATCAAATT
Source organism: Microvelia longipes (assembly GCA_018340805.1). Classification (NCBI taxonomy): domain Eukaryota; kingdom Metazoa; phylum Arthropoda; class Insecta; order Hemiptera; family Veliidae; genus Microvelia; species Microvelia longipes. Next base: position 17,695,059 of record JACMZG010000002.1, read on the forward strand.
GCATCAAAGACAAATTTTCACTTGCAGCTACACTCAATAAAGTTCTAATTGTACTTATTCTTGCTACCGGACTAAAAGTTTCATCATAGTCTACTCCTTTTGTCTGAGAATAACCTTTAACTACCAGACGAGCTTTGTAACGCTCTATAGTTCCATCTGGATTGGTTTTGACTTTATATACCCATTTACAATCTATTGGCTTCTTTCCTGCTGGCAAGTCATCTAAAGTCCATGTATTATTTTCTTTCAAAGATCTTATTTCTGATTCCATTGCTTCTTTCCATTGTTCTCTCTCATTACTCTCTATTGCTTAAGTAGTAGGTTCATTACAATTAAATATATTTCCCTCAGTCTCATAACAAATTCCCATATCTTTGAGGTTTACGTATTTTTGATCTATCGCGAAGTTCTAATTTATCATTTATTAATTTATTTTTATCATTTTCTTCTAAAGTGACTTCATGAAAAAATGGAAATTCACTTAAATCTGTATCATTATATTCATTTTTATTTTCATCATTTTCACCATTATTTTCATTTTCATTGTCATTAATTTTATTTTCAGTTTCTGTATCATTATTTCCAATTTCATTTGCTTTATTGCCTAGCTGTTCATGATTTTGTTCTTGCTTTTCTTTATTGCCTAGCTGTTTATGATTTTGTTCTTGCTCTCTTTCCTGCACTCCTCTCAACTCAATCCTTGTTGGGTTAAGAGGCTCCTCCTGAAAAACAACATCACGAGAACGAATTAATCTGTTAGACTCTCTACACCACACCCTATACCCGTGTTTCTCATATCCAATAAGTATTCCTTTAATAGCTTTTCTGTCCATCTTCTTTCTATTTTGTTTAGGTATGTGTACATAACACGTAGAACCAATGATTTTCAAATGTCTTAAATTTGGTTTATAACCATTCCACACCTCAAAAGGTGATTTATCTGTTACAATTGAATTACCAGAGATATTTTAATATATGGACCGCTGTGTTAATCATTTCGGCCCACATACCTGCGGTAATGCCTCCCTGGCATACATCATGGATCGAGCAGTCTCAACTACTGTTCGATTTTCTCTCTCAACACAACCATTTTGTTGAGGGGTATAAGGCATAGTTAAAGTTAATTTAATTCCCTCTTTAGCCAAAATATCTTTCACTTTAAGATTATCAAATTCCCCTCCATTGTCACAGATCAATTCTTTTATCCTGTGACCGGAGTTACGTATCTCAAGTATGGTCTCTACTAATTTATTATAAACGTCAAATTTATTTTTAATAAAATAAACAAATCTAAATTTAGAAAAATCGTCCTTGAATAAAACAAAGTATTTATAACCAGAATAAGAAGCTGTTTGAAAAGGTCCACAAACATCAGCATGTAAAATTTCACCACAAAATGTTGCTCTTCTACGAGTTCCAAATTTTAATCTATGGGCTTTACCATACACACAGCCTTCACATAATTCACTGTCTAACTGTAATTTAATCCCTAACTCCCGAGCAACAACATCTCTAACATGCTTTTTATTTTGGTGACCTAATCTTTCGTGATAAAGTTGTAATAAATTTTTATTACCTGTTACTTCATAAGTTTCTTCAATTTCAACATTATGTATTTTATTTGGAATAATATTTCTACAATTAAGTTTGTATAATCCTCCTCTTCGATTTCTTTTGCCAACTATTCTTATTTCTCCATTAACTTTCAAGCAACAACTATCTGCTCTTGAAATAAATTCACTAGTAGGATTTTTATCTTGAGCAGCCAAAACAGAAAATAAATTTTTCTTAATACTCGGGACATACCATACATCCTTCAAAGTCATTCTACTAGGTCTTCCTTTAACAAACGCATTTATTTCAATATCTCCTTGGCCAAGAACTCTTAAAGGTTCACCACTTGCAGTTACAACTGAATGTGATGAATTACATTTTTCAAATGTTTTAAATAATTCTCTTTGAAAGGTAATATGTTGAGTACTCCCATTGTCAACTTCCCAACAATATCGATTATTCTCTGTACAACATACACTTGATTCAATTGATAAAATTAATTCAGAATTATTACTTGTACCTTCAATACTTGACATTCTATGAAAATCGTAATTTAATTTTCTTTCCTGATATCTTGGAGGACAACCAGCATCTTTCTTCTTTTGACAATCTTTTATTAAATGTTCCTGTGACTTGCAGAAATGACATCTAGGTTTATACTTATAATATGGTCTATATGGTTTATATCCACTATATAAATCTTTAGCAACTAATGCTTCTTCAAAAGTCCAATTTCTCTTTCCTTTAAGCAACCCAACATTAAATTTATTAATTTCAACTTTTTTCATATTGTTCATTCTTGTTAAACACTTATTTTTCTTCACTTTTAATAGCACAATAATTAATTCAAATTCTCACGCCCTGGGCCCATAACCTATTAAAAGATATAGAGTGAACAAGTCGAAAACTATATTAATAATGAATTTACAAAAATAATAAATTAAACTCTGTCAATCTTGTCATGTCAATCAATGCTGTCAACACTTATTTCTTATGGACTTAGCTCCTATAAAAACGTATATATACAACTTTAGTTCCAAATTTGAAAGTCTGTTTCCATTTTCAAATTATAATTCGTTAAGAAAGTAAATTAAGAACAAGATTTAATTACAAAACATTTTTTTCTTGTTTATGAAAAAGAAGTTTAAAATTACGTAAAAAATTGTCTTGAAAGAAGACGAGGAAAAATTCACCGTAAATTAAATTATATTGTAAAAAACGACATAAAAGATTTGTAAATTGACTGTTGCTACGTATGTCAATCATTTAAATACATACTAGGGGATATGAGAAACAATCGATATCTCGTACGGTTCCCATTTCTACATCTTGACTCCTAATTGTTTATGTCATTTTAAAAATGTCTTTGCGTCTAGGTAACCTATCATATAATGAAGTGTTAATATTTTAGTAAATAAAACAAACAAGAAGTTTACTCCAAGAGTTTAATTTTTACTTGAAGTATAAATTATTAATAATTAAAAACAAAAAACCACAAGCACGATAACAACATTTGGATTTTTAATTATTTTAAATGAATAATAATTAGATTTATCGAGATATAAAGAGACACTGTGATTTTATAAAAATGTTAAACGAGAAATAAATAAAAAATCAGGTTGGATTATTTTATAATTTATAAAATAATTATAATAGAAGAAATAAATAAAATAATTATAATAATTACTTGCAATTGTAAGGAGTTATTAATGTATAATGTCATCGCTTTGCTCGCCTTCAAATAGTAAAGGTTAACTTAAAACTTAAAGTGGTACTACTTCGGTCTTTAAATGTATAAAATGGTTTGTTATGATTTTTTTCATGACGTTATAACTTGGGTTGATGACTTTTAACTTTAACTTTAATTTTTAATTTATTTATTATTTTAAAACATTCATGCATTATAATATAACAGCATAAAAAATGTAAATAATATCTAAATCTAATTACAAAAACCAATTAATTGAATTACATTAAAACAATAAATTAATTTTTAATAGCCGCTAAAGCAAACATTTATGACGTCACAAATGTTTACGAATAATCAATTCCGTAACCTTCTTAACATCTCGCTATATGCCAAGTTTCGGTTCCAATTGAGAAAGTCTTTATTGATTTATAAAAACAGATTAAAAGTCCAAATACACACAAAAGTAATATAACATTAAATACAAACAGCAAAAAACAATTAAAAATTTTTTTTGAGCATAGTTCAAGAATAAAGCTAGAGGACTTAGGCTTCCTAAATAAAAAAACAATAAATAAGTAAATAAACAGGAGCATAATCTCTATGTATAAATATTCTCAGTTTGGTACTAAAATATAAATTACAAGTTTTATCGTAATTATTAATATTAAAAAAACAATTTTACAAAGCCTTTGTTGTTAATAAATAATCAAGAAAATATTAAAGGATTTTATTTCATAATTAATTGCTTCCTCCAGTTAATTAAAACCCTCAGTAAATATTTATACTATACTGCATTTTATCTTATTAAATATTTACAGGGAAAGCTTTTATAAAATAGTTTGTTTTATGGTTAATAAATTGCGATCTAAGGGAGGGGGGTGTTTGGGGAGTCAATTTTCTTCCCTCTTGTCATTTGAAAACAAGTTACAATTTCTAGAAACTAACTTTGAAAATATTGAATCAAAATAGTTAGATAAGCACTTGGGGATAAAATAGAAAATTTAAAATTTTAATAACCACTGAATGTTTGAATCGAAGATGTGGTTGGTAAAATTGAGGCGTAGGACACTTAAAATTAGAGACTTACTTACCCAGCAAAGATAGAAGAGTTTGTTTTTATTAGGTTACGTAGGATCTAGGTTCTTTTTCAGACTTTCAGACTTTCTTTGCTCACATGCTCTAAGGCTATCCGTTTTATTCATAGTGGTTACCCATCCACGGACTGACCTTTAACGTTGCTGCTTTACACTAGTAATAAAAAAATATGTAGATAAACTAGCTTTACTAAAATAAAACGTCGTATTCTTGTTTATTTCATAAATAAACGCTCCAGTCTAATTTTACCTAAATTTAATGATTTACATCAATCAAATTCACAAGCGATTCTTGGTTTAATGAAAAAATTCACTTTATATTTCAAATGAGAAAAAACAGAACAAATTACAAATGATTAAAGCTCAAATTAAAACAATCATTCAGTTCATACATAGGATTAAGCTATAATACTTTTTTTGACTTTGTTTAAGAATTTTTGAGGTTTTAGAGCTCTTATACCATCTGATAGGTGATTATATATTTTTATTTCCATGATACACCTTTATAGGTATTATTAAGTCTTACTGATGGTAGTTTGAGGTCGCAGCCTCTCCTAGTCTCGTAGTGATGGAGATCACCTTGTTTTTGTTTAGAGTCCAAATTCCTCAAAACATGCTTTAAATATTCCATAATATATAAGCCATAGACTGTCATAATTCTCCATTTGACAAAGAGAGGTTTGCAAGTTTCTATTTGTTTAACTCCCTCTAGTATACGGATAGCTCTTTTTTGTTGCAGAAAAACATCTTTAGTTGATGAGCAAGAGCCCAACAGTCTAAATCCAAATCGTAATCTGCTTTCAAAGTTAGAGAATTAAACAATTTTCAAAACTTGCTGAGATATAATACGTTTCAGTCTTAATAGAAGAAATATGACAGTACTAAGCTTATTCGTGAGATTACTTGTATGATGGTTCCACAATAGTTTCTAATCTATTGTTACTCCTAGAAGTTTAGCACAATTATAGGAGAAAAGCTGAATTTGGGGTCGTTTCAAGATATTCAAGAAGTCTTTGAGCCCAAATTTTCCGATCTGCAATGGCAGTCCACTTAGAAGTAAAAAAAGAAAAATCTAGAGCACCTAGATTCTCGTGATTTGAACCAATGGTGTTCGATAGTCGTTTTTTGCGTCTCTCGGACTATTATATATTCTTAACTTTTCTAAATCAAAGCCCTACCATAACGTCGAATGAAATGTTGAATTTCTACGTCCAGTTTATCCAAAATAGTCTTATTTATTTATACTAACTCCAATTATTGTTAGCAATTCGCGAAATATGTCATGTTGGATTTGTTTCAAATTTAATAAGTTCTTTACTCATAAGATCACAAGGTGTATAATGAACCAATCACGATAAGCAATTTTAATCTATAAAAAGTTGCTGTAATACGGCTTGATATAAATTAATTCTAATAAAGCAATACTTGAGATAAAATATCAGTTATCTTTTTATCAGAGTGTACTTGATCTAAAAGAGAAAGTTGAAAATTATCTGAACCTTTTAATCTCTCAATATAATTTTTAACCTTTAAAAAAACTAATTAAAATGTTACTTATCCAGGAAAAAACTTATTTCTGTCGCGGACATAAAAATTATAAGGTGAAAGAGAAAAGTTTCATTATTTAATATTTTATGAAAAGTTTAGCAATTTTTAGTTAAATTGAAAGATGCCGAAACACTATAAAGGGTCTAAAACGGTTTTGGTTGCTTCAAAGTCTTCGTTATCAGAAAAGGATACCAATGTTTGAAACAGATACTTCGGGGTTTCCTAACAATCGTTTGAGGTTAAACTCCAGAATCAAATTTTCCTTAGTTTGAGGAGAATTCCCTCCAAGAAAAACAAACGAAGCCAAATAAGTGTCCTTGGAAAGTTATCCTAAGGAGTTTAAGCCTCCATTTTATAACTTTCTAACCGCAAATAAGTTAAATAAGAAGGAAGGATGATACTTGCTAGTTTTCCTTTCTTGTCAAAATATATTTTATTAAATAAATAATGGAAATGAAAACGATCTATTATCATAATAATTGTAGTGATTGTTATTAGGGAAAGGTGAAAGAACGACTAGCTAGTTGACCAGGTTGTTGGGCCCTTCTTGCTAACTCCATTATATAGAGAGTACCGTTCAACCTTATTAGTCATAAAACGGGGTTTTTCGTGTCTAGTCCACAGATGGGCAGTGATTTCAATGTAAGTTTTAATTGCTTCAACTAGAAACAGCATGACTTCCAATGTCAGACTAAGCTTTTCCCATTGTGGAACCTTATGACAGAAACTTATAAAATATGTTTTTATAATCGCTCTAGAGTGTCCTAAATGTTTTTATTGGTTAAATTTGTCTCATGGTGGGAGATGTCCCCAAAAAGAAGATGAAACGCATTTGGGTGCAAAGATGGGCTCAGGGTTTGCCTAATACCAACTAAAACTCCCTCTACAAATATTCTAGAACCTAGCATGGAACCGTTAATACTACTTAAGGCAAGGTCTTATTTTGCACCACTTGGCTCTTCCTGAACTTTGTTTAAAACCAAGGAAATGAACCAAAATTATTTTGGGATTAGGGATCATTTACGAGTACCTGACATCGAAGGGGGTCGGATCTACCGAGTTAACATCCTTTTTTGGGTAAGGATTTTATCCCTTGCTGAAAAATGTTACAGGCATCCTAGAAGATCTTATCAGGATTGAGCCCGGAGTGTCTAGATATGTGGCAAATGTTCCAAAGAAACGCTTAATTTACTTTTACTGAATTGACAAATACATATTGACATAAGTTTTACAAATTATTTTAACTAATACTAAATCAACTTCATTTTAAAATTAATTGTTAGCAAAAGTTATTTTTTAAAAATAAGACGTTTAAAGCTACAACCTTTCCTATTTTTCTATAACTTACGTGGAATTTGGACCTTATCATAATTCCAGATCTTATTGGAACTCCAAGGTGTATTGCTAAAGTCAGTATACAAATTTCTTAAAATTTGTTTTTGCATATTTTAGAAAGACGTCTGAATTAAAATAAATATGTCGCAAATAATTATAATAAACCGAAATAACAACAAAACCAACTTTAATCTCTTCAGCAACACTAAGTTAGTATTAATTTTTGTTTGCTTTCCCTTTAGATTCTATTTGTTAGAACAAATCTAGCTTAAATACACAATATAATTGTGCGAGAGACGCCTAGCTTAAATAGTTAAAATCCTAAATTATTCTTTAAAAAATAAAGATTAATGTTTTAATAAATAAAGGAAAGTGTAATTTGCGTTAATAAAAATGATAATAATAAATCAGAGAAAAGTTTTTCCAGAATATTCTGATTATGAAAGCAGCGTACTGATATACATCTTAAAGTATTAATATGAAGTCTTGCAATTTTCAACTTTATTAGATGGTAAAAGTCTTATGTTGTAAGTTTTGCCTTGAAGCCACTTGGAAACCACCTTATATACGCTTTAGACTTGTCTCACAGTTTAACGCAGCCTAATGAAACCTTCTCTTTAGACTCTTTTTCATTTCGGCTTTTTAACTCTTTTTATTAATCTCGTATTTTCTTTCTTTGTTCAAATCATTTCCACGCTTGCCCTTATCTTGCATTTATTCTCATTTCTGCTTTTGGTGTATCTCTCTCTAGCTTTATCCTTTTCAATACCTTATACTCTTTTCCTTCTCTATCAACATATTCCTCTTTACTTCCCTCCTTTTCATACCCATACTTCTTCTTTCTTCCTTTCCTTTTTTACCTTACATTTGTTCCCTATTCTCCCTTCTCTTTTATCTCTTCAATCCACCCCTCTTACCTCTATTATCTCACACCTCTTTACTCATTCCTCATTCTACTCTCTCCCATTCTCCCTACCTTCCTAATTCTCCCTAACCACCATCAACTATTCCTCCTAACCCTCTCCCTACCCCGTTACACTCTCTTACATTCCCCTCATTCTTACCCCTTCTTTCCCTTCTGCCTCCTCATCAACATCTCTTTCCTCTTTCCCAGTCCCCTTTTCCCAACCCCCTTCATACCCACATCACCTCTCCCAACATACTCGGTACTTCAAACATTAATTCTCGTATATTTCCTATTTTCATTTCCAACTCCTTATACTTACTCCACATATGGAGTCATTTTATAACTTTTTCAACTCTTTAAACCCCGTTTCATAAATCATCTTATAATTTTATAACTTTTATTTCTTCCTTCTTAATCATTTTAATTTTTTCCAGTTTCTTTAAAAACAAAAACTTTATAATTGTTCGTCCTAAGTAATAATAAGAAGTGAAGTCATCTTATAATATATTTTATTGACATCCTTAACTAAAAAGTTTTTACTAACTAAAAAGTATTGTGTTTGCAAAAAAACTTCCAAAACCGGCATGTAAACTAATTTATCCGTTTCAGGTGTATTTAATACCTCCTCTATAGTTTTCACAAAGTTGTTTAACTGAATGTGTGTGAGTCTGTTATCATCGTAGCTTCCAGGTGTATTTATGCTAGATAGTTGAAACTTTGCACAAAAATCAGTCTATAGGTGTAGTTGTGCTATCAGGAAAAAAAATTATAACGTCATTTACCCAAAACAATATACTCAGCAAAAATTGAAAAAATTCATAAAATACGGAAAAATTATCAGATTGAGATGTATTAGACTAACATATGTGCTAAGTTTCATTACATAATTTTTTAAACATAGTAAAAATCGGAAAATAATCAAATTAAGTTAAAATTCGGTATATACCTTTACGTAATAAGTAAGTACACCAAGTTTCGTTTCAATACATACAGGTACATATATGATTATTTTTGGATTACAAATGTTAAGCACCATCGAGCGCGTTCATTGTCTGGTTTTTCATTTCAGACCGCTGGCAATGAAATGGATGTATTAACGTGTCGAAGAATAAATTTAATGACTTGTTATTCTGAGGACTTGGAAAGGGAGTCCGAAGTATGGAGCATGAGCGTAGCGAATCCGATATGATGACGAAAAGTTCCGAGGTATCCCGTACCCGATTTTGTTCACATCATTTGTTTTCTTGATTCGAGTTGTATAAGACGATAGTGTTTAGTACAATCAGTCAATTTTAAAGAATATACGTCTCTCCTGAACAATTTTGTAAATATCTGATTCAATAATTATGTTTGAAGTTAGCTTTTATAGTAAAGCACATAATGTCAGTTAAATAAAAGTATTTTAGCTTCGGTTTTGGCTTTACACCTTCACCAACAGATTAAGCATTACTTAATCTGACAACGTATGAAGGTATTATAAGTTATAATGTATATATTTCATTACTAGGAAAAGCCTACTGAAGCCCGTATCAACAACAACCTTGGTATCAAAAACCTTGGTATCAACCCGTATCAACAACAACATTGGTAGTAGCTACTTATTTAATTCATGTTGTGACGTTAATTATTTCCAATGTATTCTTCTCTAATTTAGGGAGAAGATATGTTTTTAACTGTTAATTTAACCGAAGTTGAACTGTAATGTCGACTTAGTTCTGGGGCCTAACAACTTTAATAATTTTATGTAGACTTTATTTCGGCTTGATAAATAGCATTAGCTAGAATAGCTAGTGCTATTAGTATTAGCTTAACTGCTACTAGCTAAGATTAGTGAAGGTAACAGCAAAAGCTTAAGTGGCATCTTGAACGACTAAAATCACTCTAAACCAAATAAAGAGGGGTAAGTGAACATTGGAACTGGTTGTTAGGTACGGATTTGTGACCATTGGAACTTGTTTTTAGGTACGTTTTTCTCTTCAGAAGTATCCCTAACCCTGTCAGACATCGAAAGGCAGCGCTTTATTAATTTATTTGCTTATACGCGAAGGAAATATTATTTCTTTCTTTGAAATACCAAAAATACTAAATAATAAATTTTACGTGGCAGTTATTGACGTCATAAAAAAATTGTTTCTAGGATACAACTATGCCTAAAAAATTGTGTGTCAAGTTTCAACTCTCAAACATAATGACCCTGAGAGCTTAGATGACAACAGACAAGTACACATTCGCAAGCATACAATCATGCATGTACAAACACACACACCTACACGCATACAGATAGACAACTTTATAAAAACCATTCAGGAGGTCTTAAAGACATCTAAAACGGGTAATTTAATTGGAATTCCGATTTCGGATTTCCGATGCAAACACAAAACTTTTCCTATGCACCTAAGATATGATTGGGGAAATGTAAAAAGATTCAGAAAAATTATAGAAAAAAACATCAGGAATAAAGATTCGATCAACAAGTTTTAAGTTCATGATAAACGTAAAAATAAAGAGATTAAAGGTTGTAATTAAGAACTAAACGGTGAGTACTTTTTTAAATCGTCTTTCTTTGCAATCTATCCAAATTGGAACCTTAAGACAGAAAAGTGTAAAAAAGGAAAACCATAACGAATAGTAAAGCTTCTAAACTAGATAGCGTTCCTATAGGTCCTTTACCACAAATTTTACGGCCCAAAAAGAAATGCTTCTTAGAGTTGATTCTTCAGAAAGATTTTTAGAGTTCTTTTTTTGCTCGGTCCTAAAGGTTTAAAGATTGGAACCCCTTAAGAAAACCCCTTTAACCCCCAGACTTGTTCTGAAACCTCTTTTAAAGGTTTCCCCTAATATTAACCTCGATTATTCTAGTACCAGACTGAAGGGAAAATACACCCCTTTGACCCTAAAATTCGGTTTTAGGAGATGGTCTACGTGGGGTTCTTACTATCCCAAACCCCTCATTTCAATTCTTTCAGGACTATTTTTAAGATATTTTTTTTCTCTTCCTTAAAAAAACTTTCCTTCAGAAAAATCTTTCAAAAATGTAAGAAAAGACAGATTTCAAGTCATTGAGAAAATTATAAGGAATGGATAAAATTCAGGAACAGTTTCATTTTAGCAATTCTTGTCTCACTTATAGTTATAATATTCACTTATCTGTATAATATAATAAAGATATTGTTACAGATTGTATAGTATTGTATAGTATACAGAGGATATATTCCTCTTTATACTATATACTTATGTATATTATATATCTGTGTATACTATATACCTCTATTATAATATATTAGTATACCAGGTAATATTCTAACAGAGGTTTTGTAGGAAAAGAAAATTGGACAAAGCAACACTGCAGACACAACTTAGTGACCAAAACCGTTATTTACAACTAAGGAAGTTTCGGGAGCAGGTACTTCTCCCGAAGTGTGTTATTTGTTGAGTGTCAGGATATTAAGCCTGACTTAGTAGGCTAAGTAGTATCAACGACTTTAAAGGTCACTTCGCAACTTATGTACCTGTAGCTCACCCGATCTACATAATAAGTGCAAAGGTCCTTATAAAGCTCTCACTACCTAGTAATACAGCATACCGAATTTAAATGACTCTTCACTAAGCATTAGTATCGGTTAGTATCGGTATTCATATTGGATCGATATTTATTCTTGATTTCCTTATAGGCAGGTTGTCTGATAATAAAGGCAAACAGTAAGAAAACATTTATGTATAAACATTTCCCATTAATCAATAGTTTTCGTTAATAAATCAGAGGATCATATTACCTTACTTCACTATATAATCTGGGATCAAGTCTTAGACTGTATCCTCGGATTTAACGATTGAACCTAAAGGTAAACTAGTATTTAGGTAAAAAGTACCTATTTTTACACAAGTTTTTTATTTTTTTTTAAATTCCACTCGATGCTCTCTCACATTTATACGATCCAACAAAAATCATGGATATACTTGTCGTATTGAAATGAAACCTGGCGTACTTATTTATTACGTAAAGGTAGACATTTGTACCAAATTTCAACTCAATTGGATTATTTTCCAATTTTTTTACAATCTTTTGAAACACGTACACACGTCATTTAATAACAATTGAACTAATGATGATTATGAGATGATACTCAGCACATATTTTAGTCATAAACATGGCTACGTGCATGCTAAATATCAAATTGTTCGCAACATTTTTTCGCATTTATGATTTTCATTATTGCCGGTTATTGTCATAAAAAATATTTTCCGAATAGCTCAACTACAGCGGAAGACTGATTTTTGTACTAAGTTTCAACTCTCTAGCATAAATACACTGGAAGCTACGATGGTTACAGACACACACATACAGTTAGACAACTTTGCGAAAACCACTCAGAAGGCCTTAAAAACGTTTTTGGTTTATTTCGGAGGCCTTCCCGGCCCGAAACTTTCCCTTCCCAGTTCGGAGGCCGTAAACGTAAAATCCATGTTACATCCCGGTTTCGGATTTTTTTTGCAAACACAATACTTTTCCATTATACCTACTGGTTCTAATGAGGAAAAATAAAAATATTACTGCAGGCACCGCATCAAACGTTATAACAGTAATATTTTGATAAGAAGTAGGCAATGTTTGAACACTAGAAAGGTGAGTGTCTTGCTCAGACAGATTACCCATGTAAACTGTAACTTAGAGATAAAAGAGTTAAGTATTGAGATATAATAAAATATGGAAACGGGTTCAAGCAACTGCTAAATAAATTCCTTTCAACAACCGGAAGTGGAATAAATTCCCATGTAATCCTGGTTTGGAAAATTTATCTTTTATTCTTGGTGTAAGTTTAATCTCTACTTCTTTGCGTCTGACTTTGAAGAATCATATCTCTTATGAGGTAAACTTAATTTCTCTCTTATTTTCCAAGAAATAAGATACTAAATAGGCCAAATTAATATCGTATCAAAAATAGGATAACCATTATTTATATCAATCGTTTACATTTCAGTAGTTATAAAAGAAATAAACCTTTTGTTAAAAGAATAAGGTTTGGGATACCTAGCAACCTATCTTTCCCTAATTGGTTTTGCTACGCTTATGCTTCCCTCATTGTTTTTGCTATCCCTTATTGGTTTTGCTGTGCTTATCCTTCCCTTATTGGTTTGCTACGCTTATCTTTCCCTTATTAGTTTTGCTACGCTTATCTTTCCCTTATTAGTTTCGCTACGCTTATCCTTCCCTTATTGGTTTTGCTACGCTTATCCTTCCCTTATTGGTTTTGCTACGCTTATCCTTACCATTTCACACTCGTTTCGCTCGTTCACAGGATATGAATAACGCCAAATATATAATTTCTTATGTCTTCGGAACCGCTTTTTTCTGAAATATTCTCCACAAGAGTCATATACCAGTCCTAGTTTTCTTGTAAATAATCCTAAAGATGATTTGAAATGTCAAGATTAAGTATATTTGTATAAGTATATTTTTTGTTTTATTTATCTGTACAAGAGCCGGTGTTATTGATTGACGTATGTAACATAATTTCAATGAAAATTCGCTTTTTTATGGTAGTATGCCACTTTTATGAACCAGTAGTATGACGAACTAATTAGGGACAACAACCATGTATCACGAAGCGGCCACAGAAATGCTCAGAGGCCGCGAAGTGGACACTAGCGCCAATGCCACGAAGCAGCCGAGGCGCGAAGCGCCGATGCAAAGGGGTCGAAGCCCTCTTGTTTGTTTATTTAATATTATTTTTCTTCTTTTCTCAATCATTAGTACAAGAAATTCACTCTTTTATGTATGAATTTCGTCCTGATTTCTATTTTCGCAGTAATTAGTTAAATGTCTGACCTGCATTTCACACTGTAAAACCATTGTATTTGTATTTCTATAACTGAATTTAGGACACTTTCCATGTACGATTATATCTGTGTAGGATGCTTTCCGTGTATGGTAGTATACTTTTTCTCTTTTATGCTTTCTATGTGTGGACTGTCTTTTATATCTCGTTTCGTATTTCAAGAAGAAAAGGAAGCACTCTGAAGCTCTCTAATGCTCTCTTTTTAAGATCCCTCGAGACGATTTCAAAACAGGTCTGTGAATAGAATCTAGGTTTTATAATTTTAAAATATACAGTTCATTTTGTTTTCATATTGTATTTATTGAACACGTAAAAAGTTTTTATTTTAAGCTGTATTCTTATATAATTACGCACAACCACGAATTTATGAAATACTTTCTTAAACAAATAATAGGTATAGTAATATATAAACACAATTGACATTTGTCATAAAAAAAAACGTTTATTAGATATTATTAATACTTTTAGAAATCTAGTCTCTTCAGTGCACTAATTTAGCTTGAATACGTGAGAATAATGCTGTTCCGTAAATTGTATAATTTAGGGGTTAATTATGCGCATTTATGCGAAAAATTTATAAAAAAATTTAAGTTGTAACGCTACTGCTCAGGTAATAATACATATAACAGTGAATTTAGCAAGCAATAAAATATGAGCAAGAAAGCATGCATTGAAAAAAAAATCGCACAGCTTCTGGACCTTTTATAAAGTATGCCATATTTGGCATACTTTGTTTGATGGCTAGTCTTTTAAATTAAAAATCTCTTTCCTATTTTGACCCATTTTCAGTATAGTATGCTAACATATTTTTCCGTTAAATTTACTCTTTAATTCAAAAATTAACTTTCTATCCAACTTTTTAGTGCTAGATCTTATAAAACCCAAACTGTATTTGGGTCCTAAATACTTAGAAAGTAAGAAAACTTTTAGACTAATCTCTGATCATATTAGTCCCACCCCAAGACTCCTTAGGGAGAGTAAGGACGATAAAAATCGTGTGAGATGCCCTACCTCAAAAACTTTTTAATATCATTACACTTTCATAGACTTCTGAGTATAACTCATATCACTAAAAAAAGTTATTGAAGAACGAGAAGTTTTTGTGTCAGAACACTCTTCTTTTTTCTACTCAAAAAGTTGAAAGATTTAACTTTATTTCTTACTTTTATAACAATCTTTTAAGATTTCTTATTTTTTAACACCAAGCTTTTTTCTTGACAAGAATTTTATTAACAAGATTATAAGCTGTAAAAATATTTCAGGGATAGAGTAGTAAATTTTAGGGTTACATTTACTTACTCCTAAGTTGAAAAGTTACTCTTAAGTTAAATTTTTGTTACACTAAGCATCAAAACACAGTTTTCTGTGATTTAATAGTTATTTATACACCAAAGAAGTAAAGAAACTGATTTCTTTACATACTAATTTATTTTTTGCTCCAGGTGGCGGTTTTATTAATATTGTAATAATTATAATAATTTTATATCATAATATTAATATTAAAATAATTTTATATTATTATGATATGAGAGAATTTTATTATTTTCCGGAGCAGTTAGTTGGTTCCTGAGGTGAAAGCCAAGGGAACTAAAGCATTTAACTCCCAAGGCTAAGCCGAGGGATTTATGTATTTAACTTCCGAGGCTAACCTGAGGGAGTTCTGACCCCGAGGCGAAGCCAAGAAAGGTAATTAGTGTGTTTGGAAAAATAAGATTTTATTCTCAAGGTGCAGACAAGATTTTATCTCTACACGCTGAAGTCATTTAATTATATTTATATTATTTTCATACGTTCTTTTGTTGCTTATTTTACATTTTTCGAGTTGACTCCCCTAATAGTAGTTTTAATTTTTTAGAAATAGTTTTTCTCCCTTAGGTGTAAAAATTGGTTCTCTACTTTCTAAAAGGTATTCAATAAACTTCCTATTATACACCGTCAGGAGATAAAATTAATTTATTTTTACTTAACCTCGCGTGTTTCGTTTTATAATCATTCTGTCAGAATTGCAGCATCACTAATTGCGGGAAGATCGTTTACTTTAGTCAAAACATAATGTATGTAAACGCCATGTCGTTCAGTAAATTTCAGGCAGATCGTCTCGAGGAAGAAAACATCTACGACTTTTCCACTCGGATTTTCATATTCTTATGAATTATTCAAAATATCATTGAAGATTCCTCCTACAGAGATGAAAAGTCTGCACCTACATTTAAGAGAGTTTTTACCTCGGAGCGAAAAGATATTCTAACATGAATGAAATATAATAACATTAAATATATAAACAGAGGGAGATTCACAGGCCATGGTTAAATGTTAACATAATAACCTACCTACGAGAATCGCGAGCTCGGTTCAAAATAAATATATTACATTTACATCGCCGACGGCTTGAATATAATTATACTTAAGATATCGAAATCAAGATTAAATACAATTTGTATAAATTTGTTACAATTTATTTTTGAGAAAAAAACAAGCTGCACTATATGGAATCAAGCATCGTTATTTAATTATTCAAAATAACTGAAACATGTCTCTCTACTAAACATTTTTTTTTAATTTGAATGCCTCGAGATCCTAGCCAAAGATATGTTTAAGTGGATTGAACTCGTGATGTTTTAAAATGTACATCCAGGATTCATATTTGGAAAAATATACATAAGTATAACCATTTTAAAACAAGCTGCTAGTCATAGATCATCTATGATTGGACGCTGCAATAATTTTAAAACAAGCTGCTAGTCATGGATTATCTATGACTGGACGCTACAATCAATATAAAACAAGCTGCCATGCATTGATCTTCCATGACTTGTCACTGCAATAATTTTAAAACAAGCTGCCAGTCATGGATTATCCATGACTGGACGCTACAATCAATATAAAACAAGCTGCCATGCATTGATCTTCCATGACTTGACACTGCAATAATTTTAAAACAAGCTGCCAGTCATGGATTTTCTATGACTGGACGCTACAATCAATATAAAACAAGCTGCCATGCATTGATCTTCCATGACTAGACAATGCAATAATTTTAAAACAAGCTGCCAGTCATGGATTTTCTATAACTGGACGCTACAATCAATATAAAACAAGCTGCCATGCATTGATCTTTCATGTCTTGACGCTACAATAATTTTAAAACAAGCTGCCAGTCTTGAATCTTCCATGACTGGACGCTAAAATCATTATAAAACAAGCTGTGGCTTTGTAAATTTTGTACAAAAATCAGTCTAGCGTTGTGTTTGTGCCATTCGGAAAACAATTTTTTTATGACGTCATTAACTTACAATAATGACTCAGCGAAAATTTAGAAAAAATCATAAAACTCGGAAAAATGATGCGATCGGATTGAAAATTAGTACGCATATGACTATCAATGAGCCTAAAATATGTAACAATTTTTAAATTATTATCAGCACTAATTTAATTTATTATTAAATGACTTGCGTACGTTTTTAGCGAATTTTCATTATGAAAATGACGCTTATGAGGTTGTTCGGATGACGGAAGTTGAGGGTGGGAGTGAGTGGAATCGGTTTCCTATTGGCTTCCTGATAACAAAAATATATGCCCGAAAAAAGTTTAATATATATATTATATATATATATATATATATATATATATATATATATGTATATATATATATATGTATGTAAGAGTTTCTACCCTTTCGTATGGCGAACGATAACTCTCGAAGGCGTTGTCAAATTGAAACGAAACTTTGCAAATCGCGAGATGTTGTGGAGGTTACGAGGCCTATTGTTTATAAAAACATTATGACGTCATCAACCAAAGTTATGACGTCATGAAAAAAAAATTTTTTTGAAACTTGAAATGGCTTTAAAACAAGGTATTTCGTGTTTAGGTAGACGGCTAGCTGAATCGATTAAGACCAATTTCAGCTCAATCGAACCAACACAAATGGCGCAAACAGTATACATATATATATAATGTTGTATATATGTATACGTCTAGGTCAAAGATTTGTACGATATCTGTTAGGTTTAGTAGTGTTAGAGGGTGGGGATATAGTATAAAAAAGGGGCCTCTACTTCTTGCTTCATCCTGGTAAGCCTGCTGTCCCAGAGAGACAGGACAAAAATGGCTTCCACTAAACCACGCCGAGCAAAGCAGGCCCGTAAAGCGGAAGAACCTCGAAGTAGTCTTTATATGGTCGAAGTCATTCTAAAACGATTGCGACCGGTTTCAGCTCAATCAGACAATCCTAAGATAGATGGTTCACTCCCGAGTGTAGTAGGAACACTCAATTGACAAGTTTGTGTTTATGATTTAAGTTAGGGGCCTCATCACTAGAGTCTTGAATAGCGCTAGTAGTAAAAATATATTTGCTCTATTCTTTACTAGATTGTGCTGTAGTATTTTTTTAAAAACAAACAGTTGCCAATCGTTTAGTAAAATAAAATAAAAGTAAACAAAGATCTATGGTATGCTGTAGTATTCGCGATGTATTTTTGTTTAATAAAACTTGGGGCCTCATCACGAAGCAGCACCATCGTTTTCTTAAAAAAATAACAATAATTCATTTTTAGTTTTTTAGACTTAACATTTAAATTTCCTATCTGAGTATAACATCTCGGGTTGGCGCAAACGGATAAGTAAAGGAAACAAACAAACATTGAAACTCTGACATTAGAGGTTCAAATCCAAGGGGGGACGACAGAATGGGTGAAGTAAGAGTGAGAAATTAATTTTTTTTCACTTTTTACCAATTTATACGAAATTCTTATAGAGCTTTCTTGGGATCACTCATCCTCGACTCCTCATGATTCTAGCGCTGAAAAGCGGATGGAAAGACTTGATTACCCTCAACAGCTCGTTGTTTGGTTGAATAAAAGTAAATAAATAAAATGTCAAAAATAAAAATATGTGACAGTTTCACGCTGTCACCACTAGACTGTACTACTTGAGCCTCCTGCATCCCATCAACTATTTTTTTTAAAATCTTTGAGTGAGCCATCTATGTTAATATTGTTTATTTATGATCCTAAGTGACGGAAACAGTATTTTTATTTAAAAACATAAATCATGAATATATTTTTGTTTATAATGCTTGTTAGTTTTAATATTATAGCATACTATTAATAATAAAGTATTAATAAAATCTTAATTAGTAAAATCAAATTTGTGAGAAAGCCTCTCAGGCCGCGAAGCGGGCTGTGTGGAGAGGCTGTGAAAATTCGCTAGGTACATGGCAAAATGCCATGTAACTAGAACAATAATGAACAACACATCATACAAAACAACAACAATGTGGCCGCGAAGCGGCCCGGTGGGCCGACGCCGCGGAGCGGACGAGGCGCGAAGCGCCGAGGCCGCGCAGCGGCTACGGGCCGAAGGCCCGTATCTACGCTTTCGTATGGCGAACGATAACTCTCGAAGGCGTTCTCAAATTGAAACGAAACTTTGCAAATCGCGAGATGTTGTGGAGGTTACGAGGCCTATTGTTTAAAAAACATTATGACGTCATCAACCAAAGTTATGACGTCATGAAAAAAATTTTTTTTTGAAACTTAAAATGGCTTTAAAACAAGGTATCTAGTATTTAGGTAGACGGCTAGCTGAATCGATTAAAACCAATTTCAGCTCAATCGAACCATCACAAAATGGCGCAATCGGTATACATATATATAATGTTGTATATATGTATACGTCTAGGTCAAAGACTCGTACGATATCTGTAGGGTTCAGTAGTGTTAGAGGGTGGGGATATAGTATAAAAGATGGACCTCTACCTCTTGCTCCATCCTGGTAAGCCTGCTGTCCCAGAAAGACAGGGCAAAAATGGCTTCCACTGAACCACGCCGAGCTAAGCAGACCCGTAAAGAGGAAGAACATCGCAGAAGTCTTTATATGGTCGAAGTTATTCTAAAACGAATGCAACCAGTTTCAGCTCAATCGGACAATCCTAAGTGACGCAAACGGTATTTTTATTTTGAATAATCATGAATATATTTTTTTCAATCTTAAGATTTTACTCAAATAAACAATTTGTTTACAAAAAAATTTGACATTTTCTTTAAATTCTATAAACAATCATAAAAGTAAGTTAGAGTTTATACCCTTTTGTATAGTGGACGATAACTAAAGCTGATGAAACTATAATCTTTTCATACCCTTTATACAAGGTTACTTTAACAGTTGCAACATGTGGATTTTTTCCTCACAAAATCAAATTTGTGAGAAAGCCTCTCAGGCCCGCGAAGCGGGCCTGTGAAACGAAGCTGTGAAAATTCGCTAAATACGTGGCAAAATGCCATGTAACAAGAAACGATAGTGAAACCATACATTAATACAAAACAACAACAATGTGGCCGCGAAGCGGTCACTAGGAGGCCCCGGGCCGCGAAGCGGCCCGGCGGGCCGACGCCGTGGAGCGGACGAGGCGCGAAGCGCCGAGGGCGTAGCGGCTACGGGCCGAAGGCCCGTATTTAAACAATTGCCAAATATTGGGAAATGGTCCAGTTAGGTTGAAATTTAGTACAAGTATATATTATTACCAAATAAATAAGTACACTAAGTTTTGTTTTAAAACGATAAGTATAGCTATGCTTTTTGGCGGATTATAAAATTTAAGCAGCATTGAACGTGGTCAATGCCTAGATGGGTGACCGCTGGGAATAAAACGGATGTATTTACTATCTAAGAACGAGCAAAGCGAGTCTGAAGACAAATCGGAGTATAAATTTAACGACTGTATATCCTGAGGACGAGCGAAGCGAGTCTGAAGTTTTGAAGACTGGCGTAGCGAATCTGATGTGGTTAAAAAATCTGGTCCCCCGTACTAGAGTTTTAAAAATATTTTATTGAAGTTTAAAGTGACAATATTTTAATACATTGAGTTGAATTATTCCAAAATCTACTTAGTTCTTTTTCACATAAGACTTGACAATTGTGCCAATTTTCATAAAAGATTTTACTATTGTACATTTCATGATATTTTTACATCCATACAAAGGGGACACTCTATTTATTTTGATTTTTGGAATCTGTTGGTACTGAAACGTCAAATGTTCATAGAAAATACTAGTTGTTACGTTTTTTGCTAATCCAATGCTTTTTCTTTCTTTTAGGATTTAGAGAACAAATTAGAATTTTAAAAAAATCAAGGTGCACAGGTAAATAAAAAGTCCGCGGTACCCTATTTTTAAATATTACTTGAATTTAAGTATTTCTTGTATAAGATTTGACACTTAAAAGTCTTACTTGATTTCGTGATATCTTTTAAAATATAGATATGCCTATTATTAAAGGTGAAATACAATATAAATTTCTTTATTAAAGTATAACTTTAAGTTTTTCCTTCTGAAATTCATTTTCATCGAAAAAGAGTTACATTTCAAACTTACACGATCTTATTACATTGACTTATATTTTTAAGGAAAAGAGTACAACGTTTTCTCCTGACGTCATTCCTTTCTGCATCACTTCAAAAATTGTGACTGACATGGAGTGGTACGAAAGGGTCTCTGGGGACCCTAACCTTTACGCTGTTGTCGAAAAAATAACCCGTGGAAAAGTGTCAACAGTCATTTCTTTAGTAGTTGGCTTCGAAAATATAGAAGTTAAGAAGAAGGAGGGTTCGCAGGTGTGTTTACACTTCATTATTCGGGGCGCTGCATACCTTGTCGCGTCCCTTAGGGCCCCCCCTCTCTTATAGTGCTCCCCCCCCCCCTATACCCTTTTACTTTTATTTATGAACCTTTCCTACGCTTCTAAACCCTACCTTGTATATTTTTTTCTGTAAATTTGAACTCCTTTACAGTATATACAATATAACATATACGACGCTTTTAGGGTTTCTTACTAATATCTTAATTGAAATACTTTATAAAATATTTACTTAGTTTATTAAAAACATACATTGTCATTCTTTTCCCGGTATTTTATAAATATCTTGGTATAGAATCCTCAAATGAATTCACCATTCCGTGGCTTTAACGAGTTTCCATTAAATTAAATCTTAAAGATGGCGGATGCGACGGATATTTTATATTAAAAGTCATAGAGATATATTACTAGAGGGTGCATTGCCTATCTAAATACATTTTGAGGAGTGAAACATCTTTATGGGGCTTTCAGGGGCTCTGTATGACATCATTAAAACCTCCTACAATAGTGAGTTAAGGTAATAATTAGTAAATATATCTACGTTTCCTGTATTTTGTTCGTGTTTTGTTTGTATTTTTAACGTTTTACTACACAAGTTATTGTAATTTTGTACTGATTTTTTTATTATATTTATAAGCGAAGAAGTCAGGTTACTTTTTTTGATGTTTCAAAATTTAACCTATGGAGCCCCGCTTGTAGTCTCTATGTTAAAAGTCAAATTTTTAACATAGAGTTGCATATAATATAGAGTTGCATATTTGCAGGTTTGACCAGGGATCATAAATAAAATGCTGGCGCAGTGGTCCGCATGTCGGGCGAATTTTCGTTGGGATGAGTGTTTCCGTGCTTAACAACAATCCTGGTAGGGACGATAATTTTTTATCGTTTTTTACATAATATAAGTTTACAACTACAAAATAATTCTGGCGTGGTGGTCCGCATATCTTAACTTAAGGGGATCATCTCCCAGTAATCAACTAAGTGGGTTGATCCCTTTAAATCACAAACCTTGGGTCTGACAGTTTCTGCAATTTGACAAATTTTTCATAAGTAGACCCAGCAGAATTGCAACCTATCAATCTCCTTACAAATCCACTTGTTTTCACTACTTAAAGACACTTAGTACTAACAAGAAATCTATTGTGATAAGGATTGAATAATCAAGTTTTCCGCGTTATTATCCTGATTCGCAGTCAGCAATTTTTTTAATACCATTAAATTTAAACTCTAATTTTTTTCAGTGGAAAATAGTTATTAACTCTTACTAGAGAAAAGAGGGCTTTAGGTTTCTGGGCTGTCAAGTCGGTTCCTGATCCAAGAGCTAAAGCCAAGGGAGTTAATTACTGCTTTGGAGCAACGACTTGTTATATCCTTGTATTTTAAAGAATATACCTCCAGGAAGGAGAAATTAGTACAAAAATAAACAGCGAGTTAAAAAATGCGGAACGTTTCATACAAGTTAGAAACAAATATGCTAGCTTCCACAATTTAAATTAGTAGCTCATCGATCAGTGTTTAAAGTTTAATAAATTGTACTCTTTTAAGATATTAATTACAATTTTAAACGAAAAGAACATATAAACAGAATATTTAAAAACATTTAAAATGACAATAAAATATGTTCATAAACGTAAAACGTAAAAGAAAAGGCATATATCGATTATTCCTACGTCATATCAATAAACTAAAAATATATCGATATATAGTATTGATAACAGGGTGCACCGTATACCGAAGATTTACCCAACTCTGTACCAAATGATTACAGTGAGACTTATCATCAAATACAATTTTTATTTTATTTAGATGCCGTAGATGTGAGTAACTTGTGGTGTACTGGTTAAGACACGCGGCCAATACACAGAACGAATGGACTTTAAACTTTCGGAACTAATTTTACACTAAAAGGAGTGTAACACTATCTTAGGGAGCTGGAAAAAAGGGCCCAACAACGTGGCCTACTTGCCTGGTAGTTACTACCACTCCCCCAATTATTATTACTACTAGATGCCGTAGATTCAAACCAGGACTTAAATGCTACTTTTCTCCATAAATAAGAGGAAAAAAAGTACACTTTTTCTTCTCTTTAAAGGTAAAAATGATTTATCACGATTTGCAAATATATATCATTTGATTCTACCGAGTTTTGCAAATATGAATAGTTGACACAATATAATCGTGCGAGAGTCTGGGAACTGTTTCATCATTCGACATTCGTCATCATTGATGGCTCGACTTAATGTCATGTCCCATTCTGTTTCGTTTTGTCTAATTCGGCAGGGTGCCAACAGAGCCTGAACTCACTCTGAACTTCAATTAGAATTGCAAAGAATATTATGTGAAGTATTTAACAAAGACGAGCGGTGCTCTCTTATCGACATCATGTAGGGCAAGCAATACATATATCATTTGATACTACCGATGAGTTAGACGTAACGAAACAGAGTGGGACATGACATTATTTCGAGCCATGAATAACGAAGAATGTCCAATAATGGAACAGTTCCCAGATGTAGCATTGCAATTTGTTTGTTACATTTCCTTGGTATGTCTCGACAGTTATATATAGTCAATTATTCATGTTTTGCAAAAACTCGGTAGTATCAAATTATATACAATCTAGTTGATATTTATTCTAAATAAGTTTAATCTGAATAAGCTTTCCAAAAAAATTCTCCGGCTTGCAGACCCCTTCGCAAGAATTTTATGCATTTACATCGGTGAACTGAGTGACAGTCCAAAATACGGCAGTAAATTCACTTGTTGATTCAATTTTACTCATAGATAAGAGATAGTATATATTTATTTTATTTGATTTATGATTTTACTATGTTTATGATCTAATAAAACATACAAACACTCATAAAAACTATAATATGTAAAACCTAATTTATTTGGCTCATTAATTTGATTTATTAATCTATAGGTTTCAGACTTTTTTGAGAGCGCAATAATTTTTGTACGTATTTACAGTAGAAGCAGAATAAAAAGGATAATCATATTTAAACTAAGTGTATGGTTAAATTTAAAAAAAAAAAGAAATAATGGAACCTATTAAATATTAAAGATAACAAAATGTATTTTATTTAATTTCTTTTTGTAAAACACAATTTAATTAATTTATAAAAATGAAATTGTTAATTTATTAGAAAGCTAAAGAAAAATTACTTAATTTTCATCCAACCTTTACCTCGGGGCTTTTAGTACCCATGGAAAAATATTGTAAAATCAATTTCTTAAACTTTACTCCAGATATTGTTTTTTAAAGAGTTTTTTTTTTATTTTTTTTTATTCTTGTAAAATTTTCTTTTAGTTCACCAACTTTGGCGGAATAATAAAGTTGATTTTTCCGGTGAATATTTTCCAGAGTTGGGAAAGTTGACATTATAATTGTACTTTTTTTTACATCGTTGAATATGAGTTGGAAATTTAAGTCAAATTGTAAAAAAAAAAATGTTAACTCCTAAGCGTAAATAAAAATGTAAAATAAATGTAATGTTGGAAATTGAAATGTAAATGTGCAATAAGGCTGAGGGAAATTCGTCTTTTCATGAAAATCATAAAAAGTCATTCAAAAAATAGCAAATTAAATTCTAATTTCATTGTTTTCGACTCTATCGATCTTTAGTTAAACTTTTTACGAGACATTTTCAAATTACTAATTAAAAGGAAGAAAAGCAAATAACATGATTATTTACAATTTATATAATTATACTTGTTCAAACGCAGCTATTCTTCTTATTACTTATTTTTATCGTCTATTATTCTTCTCATTTATTAAGGTAGGTCAGAATATCTGTACCTCAGCGTATTAAGGGAATATAACACGCTACTGTTATTAGAAATATACATATATATATATATATATATATATATTATATATATATATATATATATATATATATTATATTAATTTAATATATGTATATATATAAAATATACATATATTTATGTTAAATATATTAATATATGTATATATATGTATATATATATATATATATATATATATTATATATATATATATATATATATATATATATATATATATATATATATATATATATATATATATATATTATAAACCAGAGACGAGTGGTGCTCTCTTACCGCCATCATGCATGGCAAGCAAAACATATATCATTTATTTCTACCGATGAGTTAGACGTGGTGAAACAGAGAGAGGCATGACATTATTTCTAGCCACCAATAACGAAGAATGTCCAATAATGGAACAGTTTCCAGATGTAGCATTGCATTTTGCTTGTTACATTTCCTTGCTGTCTCTCGCACAATTATATTGTGTCACTATTCATGTTTTGCAAAAACTCGTAGTATAAAATGATATACAATCTAGTTGATATTTATTCTCAATAAGTTTAATCTGAATAAGCTTTCCAAAAAAAGAATTCTTCGGCTTGCACTATCACGGTTATTAAAAGTATTTCAAAAGCTTAAGCGAATATTGGTTTGATAAACAAAAAAGCGCATATTTCGAAGAAAATTCGCCAGGCATTTTGTTCTTTGTGCCAGAATTATTTTAAATCACCATAGCAAATTTAATTTTGAACTGAATTCATTTTTAAAACTAAACCAATGAAACGAGGGATATGATGAAAGCTAGAAAAGAAATTTTAAACATAGAGATATTATTACTAGAGGGGCCATATAGGATACATTTTGAAACATCGAAAAAGTAACCTGACACCTTCGCTTAATTATAAAATGAAATAGTCAGTACGAAATTACTATTACTTATATAGTAAAACGTTAAAAATTCAAATCAAAACACGAACAATGTACAAGAAACCGAAATTAATTGATTTATCATAACCTGAACTTACTCTAGTAGGAGGTTTCAATGAGGTTACACAGAGCCCTTGAGAGCCCCAAAAAGATGTTTCAGGCCTCTCAATGTACTATGATAGGCTATGCCCCCTCTAGTATATATCTCTATGATTTTAAATGTATACTCAAGACTTGAGCAAAATCTGTATTGCTAAGAATGAAAGCGCGTATTTAAAAGCAAATTTTCCCGGCTTGAGAGCCTCTGCGCAAGAATTGTATTCTTATATACCTGCATTATAAATGAGGAAAATTGAAAAGTACTTGTTCATTTAATTATCGTTTCACAAATGAATTATAACCTTACCAATGTATTAATTAGTTTATTCAATGCTCTTGAAGCATGCTCTATTTTACCAGGAAATGGATTAAGAATACATTGATAATATACCAAATACCAAAATATTATACTAATTATTACAACTCTACGAAATCTTATGAAATTAACAAACTCCTGTGTAAACATTGCCTACCGCGTAGGATTGGAATTCTCATAATGATTTGTTTAGGATTAATTATATTAAATTACGAGTGTGAGGAATTTACATTTTTAAGTAATGGTATTATTTATTCTTCGATGTTAACCAAATTTTCCTTAGTTTTTTTCTTTGTTTTGAATTAATTGCAGTTCGGGAAATGTAATTTCCCGAACTCGACTTTGCCTCGTCTGTTAAATTCTATGTTGTAAATTTGTTCATCCTCGCCTTCGGCTTGTAAATAAATCAAGACAACAAATACACTTGGACACTGTCGATAAAACTTGGAACAAAAGTCAGATGTAAGGTCTAATATACGTATTAACCACATCACACCAGATTCGCTACGCATATCCTCCCTACTTCGGACTCGTTTCGCTCGTCCTCAGAAATATTATTCGCCAAAATCATATTGCACTACATATTTGGACTCGCTTTGCTTGTCCTCAGCTATAAAATGCATTCGTATCATTCTCAGCGGTCACCTATCCAAGCACTGACCACGCTCGATGCTGCTTAATAAATGTCGTATAAAAATGAAACTTATATGTGAAATACATATTTATGAGTTTACTTTCTTCTCTTGCCTGACGAAGTTGTTATACAACGAAAAGTTGCAAAAATACTAAGTTTTTCCTGCCATACTTTGTGTGTGTGTGTGTGTTTTCTGTTTTCGTTCAGTAGTATCTCTACTGATGAGCCGTATATTTTCGCATGTTCCACATATATACCACATACATTTTAAACTATTCTCTTTTTAGCGAATTTCCTTTGGAAATTCGCCTAATGGGATAGGCGTCATGGCGGAATTCGAACCTCGGACCACGACACAAATCCGTTTCAGAGGTCCCTAATGACGAAAAAATACGTTTCGCGAAACTTTATATATATATATATATATATATATATATATATATATATATATATATATTATATATATATATATATATATATATATATGTATTTCTAGATTTCTAGACACTTTCTTGTAACACTCTATCTTTCGAACGGATTAATATTTTTTTAACCAAACTTGGTACAAAAATCAACCTTCGGAGGACACGAACCCTATTGAAAACCAGGTTTTTGTGACGTCATTAACCCGGTTTGCTGAGTCAGCAAAATTTTCAAAAAATCGGCAAAATTCAGGGTTAATATTTTTGCGAAAAAGGTCAATATTTATGTTTTTTGAGACGCTGAATCGAATGAAACCGGTCCAAAGTCGATACGACTACTCTAAGTGACCTAAAAATTGAAAAAACCATTGTAAATTACCAAAACCAAAATTTAGGTCGATAAAAATAAATTTCAAGTAGGGTGTCGTTTTCTATGTAATTTTGGGCGCTGAATCGAATGAAACCGGTCCGAAGTCGATACGACCTTTTTAAGTTACCAAAAAGTCGAAAAAACCACAAACATTATAGAAACCCAAAATTACGGTCGTTGAAAATAAAATTTCGAATACGGTGTCGTTTTCAATGTTTTTTGGTCCTCTGAGTTGAATGGCAGTGGTCCGGAGTCAATACGACCACTCAAACTCAGGGTACCTGGGTTCACATCCTGGAAGGGTCGATAATTTTGTATCGTTTTTTTTACTTAATATAAGTTTACAACTAGAAAATAATTCTGGCGCGGTGGTCCGCATGTCGGGCGAATTTCCTTTGGATGCGTGTTTCCGTGCTTTTTACATTATATAAGTTTACAGCTACAAAATAAATAATTCCGGCGCGGTGGTTCGCTGTCGGGCGAATTTCATTTAAAATGCGTGTTTCGTGCTAAACAACCTATTTCTTGCTTTTGCAAGAACCATGCCCATTGCGTGGTTCCGGTTCAGCAGTTCCTAAGCAGTTACTCAATAGTCAAGCTCTGCTCGTAACTCATTTTGTCTGTATTTCCCAAAGGAAATGCGCTAAAACCTTTAAAGATAACTGACTAAGTTTAAAGATAAGTAACTAAGCTTTAAACTAGTGCAAATAATAGTGCGTACTTCTAATTTTAGAGGCATAGTTTTGTACAACCAACTGGATAATTATGCGCATTTTCTTTGAAAAAAACAGACAAAATGAGTTACGAGCAGTGCTTGACAATTGAGTAACTGCTTAGGTTCTAAAGCATGAACCGGAACCACACAATGGGCATGGTTCTTGCATAAGCAAGAAATGGGTTGTTTAGCACGGAAACACGCATTCTAAATTAAATTCGCCCGACAGCGGACCACCGCGCCGGAATTATTTATTTTGTAGTTTTAAACTTATATAATGTAAAAAGCACGGAAACACGCATCCAAAGGAAATTCGCCCGACATGCGGACCACCGCGCCAACATTTTTTTAATATTCATGTTTCTTGTAATTTATAATTTCTTCTTAATTTGAAACTTGAAATCTTGTTAAATATAAAGTTCAAAAATGTAAATTTACGCTTCCGTCGTTTCAGCAGTAAATATTTCAAATGTTTGTTTCCTTTAAGTCCGAATCAATTTTTAAAATTTCAATTTTCGATATCTTTTTCGAATAATAATGCGATGGTAAATGAATTATAATTAAGTCATCAAAATAAATTTCTTTGATAAATTTAAGGAATTGAGTCTGGATGTTTTTAAGCAATAGTTGTTTACATGGAAGCCGCCAATTTAACCCCAAAGACATTATGTGTTTGAGAAGAGGTGGCCTTTCTCTGACGATTAAAGGACATTCATTTATTATTAGATGCTCTACTGTTTGTTCTATTTGAATGTTATATTTGCAGGTGTTGGTATCTGCCAGTCTGCATCGATTGAGATAAATATTAAATTTTCCATGCTCAGACAAAATTATTGTTAATTTAAAAGAGTGGTTCCATTGGCCAAATTTTAATTGTTCACTGATGGCGGGGAAAACTGTTTGGTGACTAAAACGTTTGAACAATTTTTCCATTCTGCATTTTATCATATATTAATGGACACAGTTAATTTTTTTTATTTACAATTATTTTGTTGTTTAGACACAAATTTTAAAAATGGTTTTGGATAAGAAAAAAAGAAATTTTATTGTAAATAAAAATTCCTAGTGCTGCTTCCGGAAGTAAACTTTCTGGTTGTCAATGTCAGAATTAACAACTAGATTTAAATGATTTTATTCACCCATATTGGCGTTGGTGGAGAAAAGTTAAATTATTTCTAACGTGCGTGTGGTTTCTGCTTTAACTTGAGCACGAAATCATATCAAATAGGGTTTCCTCGCTTTTCATCAAATCTCTCATGTCATTGAAATTAGTTTTAAAAATGTTTTCACTTTGAATTACTTATATTTTAAATTTTCTATAGTGATTTAAAATAATTCTGGCGGAGGATTGCAAGGAAAGTGAATTTTCTTTAAAATGATTAAGTTGGCTTAATTTGCGCTATATGTGTAATAATCTTAGCTAGAGAGTCGCTACTTGTTAAGTAATCTCTTCGAATTTTTCAAAGAAAATGTGCTAAAATTTGAATAAATTGAGTTTTAATCGAGAGCAAGTAATGCTGTGCCGTGCAGTGTATTCTATGGGGTAAAAATGCGCATTTGAAAAATTCGATAAAATAAATAACAAGTCTTAACGCTACTACTATTAGTCCAAGTCCCAAGCCTAAAAAATGTGACTCATTTTGTACTACTTTAAACCAAATTATTTTGAAAATATACCTTAAATTAAATTAATTAAAGGAAAAGCATAGTCTGCTAATCAGAGTGGAGCCTTACATATGATTGCACTCGCTCAAAATTTAATAAAATCGCACTAATTCCAGTTTTCTTGTAATATGTGGCTCCCTGTAAGTCGTGTGCAAAACATGAAGAGATCATTTTCTGAAGCAGATAAAATTTCCTATAAAACGAGTGTTTTTTCGTCAAAATCAGATAACTACAACATTAGTTATGTCATTTGTTAAATGGCCAACAAACGACACAAGAAGTCAATATTTTTCCAAAGAAATTCACTGACTTTGCATAAATCAAGGACTTTTTTGGTGCTTTTGAAAAAGCCATAAATTTTGTTGTAGTCACCCGATTTTGTTGATTAAACACTCGTTTTATAGGAAATTTTATCAGGAATAAAAAATGGCCACTTTATGTTTTTCACACGACTGAGAAGCCACTTATTGCAAGAAAACTGGAATTAGTGCGATTTTATATAATTGTGAGCATGCGCAATCATACAAAAGGCTCCACTCAGGATAGGCAGACTATGATTTTTCTTCATAATGTTAGGTATATTTTCAAAATAATTTGGTTGGAAATAATACAAAATGAGTCACATTTTTTCAGGTCCGGCTCTTTGACTATATGGTCATTCAATATATTCCGAATACTTCAACAAAAATTGGATTGATAAGCAAGAAAGCAATTTTTTTTTTAACTTTATTGATTAATGTCTACAATAAATGTATTTGACATAGTGCTAATGCTGGTTAAAGTGACTTGGCAGTCTTGATAGGAGAAAAAAGAAATACGCCCGGCTAGCAGTACCGCACTAAATTTTATTCTACGTCATTTGAACAGACATTTTATTATAATATCATTACACAGTTTATTCAAACATAAAATCAAACACTAGTAGTAACTTACGAGAATACCCAGTAATTACTGGGTATTCTTGTAGGTACCCAGCTAGTAATAGAACCAACTAGTATAGGTCTAGTAAATGTTAAAAAGGTGAAGTAAAAAATGAACAAACCAGCAGAATATTTCAGTAAAACTATTTGTTTCTTTTCCTCGCAGAACAGACTTGCCTTTAGAAAGGGAAATTCTCTGGATTAATATATTTGTAGATATAGGAGATTGCCATTGTTTGTCATAAAGAGAAATTACAAATATTTTTAAATACGACCAGCTTTTACGAAAATGACCCTAAAGATTTTACTCTTAAAAGTCCGGAAACTATCTGTAAGGAAAATCAATGTTTATCGCGAATTTTCGGTTGACTTCATTATAAATATTATTTGTATTGCATTATTAATAAAGAACTTTGTTAAAAAATAAAATAAATAAAAAATAAATGAGTGCATTGAACGTATAAACTTTTGTATAATAAACATTATTGTATAATTCATAATTCACCAGAATAAAATATCCGTCTCCTCTGATGTAATGACATATTTCGGATCATGATTACGGAAAATTAATAATAATCTTACTAAAATCAAAATGCAGTATTACTTTAATTAAAAAATAAATCACTCTTTTAAGAATTTTTAAACTCGCTCCTTATTGTTTATCAAGTTGGCAAAGATTTCACGAATTTAAAGAATTTTCAATTAAAATTTTAACTGATTATTCTTCTTCGTTGTTAAATTTATTTTGTGAAATATTTAAAATCATTTGTACTTATTTTTCTTATTGTGAAAACTTTAGAAGGGATTGAAACAAAGCTAAACTAGTTATAGGGCTGTAAGGGTGGAAAGCGGAATTGGTGGAACGGGAAAGCGGAAATTCAGGAAAGGGAATCTGTCAGTTGCAGTAAGTGCCATTATTCCTAACTAACTCCTTTAGTTTTCCTTCCTGACTTAGCTCCCATCCTGCGGCCCATCAAGCCTTTTTTTACTTTTTAAGGCTCCATTCTTCTTTGCTCGGCATTTTCTTACTTTTTTAAGACTTTTCATTACTCTTCCTTATTACTTTTCTTTAACTTTTAGTTTCTTTATTTGTTGAAAAAACTTTTCTAAAGAGAATTCTAGCTCTTTTATCTATACTTTGTTTACAATTATATATTATCTCCCTACGTCATCAATAAGAGAAAGGGTTCCATTTATTAGTGAAAACGCAAAACCATTTTTTTCATCTAATATCTATGTTCAAATCTTCCACTTTAAAAAAACCAAAATATCATTATTACTAAAATAATTCTAGCGCAGTGGTCCGCATATCGGGCGAACTTCCTTTGGAATGCGTGTTTCCTTGTTTAATAACCCATTTCTTGCTTATGGCTCCGCTTCATGCTTAAGAACCTAAGCTGTTACATAATTGTTAAGCACTGCTCGTAACTCAGACCGGAAACACAGAGAAAATACCAGACACGAAACACAAGGAAAATACCAGACACAAAGCACAGGGAAAATACCAGACACGAAACACAAGGAAAATACCAGACATAAAACACAGGGAAAATACCAGACACGAAACACAAGGAAAATACCAGACATAAAACACAGGGAAAATACCAGACACGAAACACAAAGAAAACACCAGACACAAAACACAGGGAAATACCAGACACGAAACACAGGGAAAATACCAGACACAAAACACCGGGAAAATACCAGGGAAAATACCAGACACGGAAACTCAGTTAAAAATAAAATCACAACTGACTAAAACTAGAAAGGGTCAAAAAGCCTGGCGTGCCAATGCTATTAAATTATTTAACTTGTTCAATCAAGAAAATAGAGATAAAATAAATCTACATTACAAATCATTTAAAAAGTTTGTTAAATCTTTGTATGTACCTGAATCAAAATAACATTTAGTCAAGTCAATATAAGTAGTCAGTTGTTATAGTATACTTATTTTAGTTATTAGTCATAGTTATTCATAGTTATAAGCGATTTTAATAAATAATGGAATTAATATAAGAATATAATACTTGCATTCTACTTTCACCTTTATTCTATACTTTCTATCTTATTCTTTTCGATGTTCGTTATTCATTTTAACATCTATTTCATTTTATAAGCATTCATTTAAGTATCATTTTGTCGAAGTATGGTAAAGGTTCTGATAGTCATCGTGTTAAGTAAATAAAATATTATTAATAAGCCATGGCTTATATTATGTTAAGTATTATGGCTTATTAATAAGCCATTTCATTAATAAGTAAATAAAATTATTTGTTTTAAATTTTTATTTTAAATTTTATTTGTTTTATGTTTTTTTAATATATATATTAATATTGTGTGACTTTGTATTGCGACTTGTATTGTAACTTTGCATATTAATGATTTTTTAATAATGTTTATAATATAGATTATAATTAATTATACGTTGTCATAATAGGTAAAAATGCAATGTAAGAAGTATATACAATGAATTTATACATACACTGCATCCTAACTAATACCTTCCCTTACGATACAAGGCTTCAGGGCCTTTTTGTGAGGGGTAAATTTTCAAATTATAAATAAATAGAAAGAAAATATATATATATATATATATATATATATATATATATATATATATATATATATATATATATATATAATATATAAAAAAAAGCAAAAAAAGTAAAAAATGCCAAACAATATCGCTGCTACCCAGGCTATCTATCACCTCTACTTGTCCCTATCAGTTAAGCTTTCGATAAATGACATTGTTAAACTAAATGATTGGTTTTCTGTTGCAGCATTATCAGATGGCCCTAGATTTGCAGAACCTATACCTAACGTGACAGTAGCGTTAGGTAGAGATGCATCTTTACCTTGTGTCGTCGATAACCTTGGAACGTTTAAGGTAAAACATTTCAGCAGTTAATTACATGTTGTTTATAACCTAAGAATAGTTCTTTAACTAATGGTTAGAATCAATTAATTTGTTATTTATCTTTTTCTAACCTTACTTCTCTGGTGGGGTTGAGGTCATGCTTTAGCTTTCAGCACAGGAGGACTTGTTATTGTTATCTTGCCGATCCTATTTTTACCTGGACATGGATAACAATGTATACAGTTCTATTTGCAATGAAATAGGGGGACCCTGAGGGTAAGAGTTGTAAGTCTTAGATTAGTATTGGTGTGTGTGTGTGTGTGAGTCGGGGTTTTTAATGTTTTGTTGGCTCCCTGGTCCTACCCTAGAAACTGTTGGTAGGGAGAGCGTCAGTGGCGGGACAAATAAGTTCATGTCCGACCTCCTGACCTCGGTTACCTACGTCTAGAACGTATTATTTCTAATTTAGTTTTAACTCATTTTCATTTTTTTTGTATTTATTATTAGTGGCACATCAAAATGGCTGTTTTCCTTTTGCTTTAATGTCACTCACCGCAGGTCCACCCTTTAATTATTAATTAATTTTTAATATTACTGTACTTTACAGGGTACCTTTTCCTCTTAATTATCCCTATTTGGGCCTAGTTCACTACATTTTTGGTAGCAGAGCGTGGTTACGATCCACGGACCTCTGGGTTATGGGCCCAGCACGCTTCCACTGGGGATATTGTTACTTTCATGTCTATGCATGCAAATAGTTCTGTTATTAGTGTAATGTAAAATTATCAATTATTGATGATGACAAAGTCTAACCATTGAATTGCAGGCGAGGAAATGTAAAAAAGGCAGTTATTGACTCAAATGAATATACGGTAAAATACCATAATGGACCTAGGGCTCGCTTCGTTTCTCATTGAATTATGTGTCTTGATATTTAAAAAAGTCCTAATATAAGTTATATTCTGTTATTCCTCAAGTTCGCTTTGCTCACCTTAGTTTCATTCAAACGATTCTATGACCAGTGGTCTACATGCAGCCTGGGACTCACTTCGTTTGCCTAAGTTTAACACAGGCAGATATTCAATATAACCTATTTACAGTTAAATAATTACAAACTTAGCTTCGCTTTGCTCGTCTTAGTTTTACGGGGGAGTTTAGTACTCAAATAACTCTTAGTTGTTTAATAGTACAGTTAAACCATTTAACACCTGTGGCTTTCCCTAGTTTAATGCAAGCAGAAATTTATTTATATATTTCTTACATACTGGAGGTTACAATCTTATAAAACTTCTCAATTGTCAAAATTTTATAATGAAATGAAAAAAATATTTGATTATAAATTTAGCATAGCATAATATATGAATTGAAAATATAATTAAAAATGTATAGCATAACATAGCATGACAAAAACGTAACATTTAAGATGGAAATAATAAGTTATCAGCTAAAAACTTGTTATGGTTATAGCAGGTTTTCTCAGGTAACAAGGTTTTCATGTATATCATTTCATACTAGAGAGTTTTGCAAAACATAAATAGTTGACACAATACTTTGTTTGCAAGTTTGGAGTGGAATTTCAACTATTGAAGCGGATAATTGATTAAAACACCTTATTACATAAAACTTTGGGGACTGATATGATTTGTTTTAGCCTAAAAGTAGGATTTGTTTTAGCCTAAGGTATTGATGTTGATTTGAAAAAAAATAAAAAACGTTTTTATTCTTTTATGCAATTTTACAAGTGCTTTTAAAGATTTTATTTGTTTTGGCGTCTGACAGCAAGTGACACACACCAGCAAGTGATTGTTCTAAAGCACAATAGAGAATAAATGTTATATCATTTTAGAATATGAGGAAAATATAGGGCACAGGTGCGATCCTTGTGGGACACCTGATGTCGCTGAATTATTAAAATTATTTCCTATCCAGTACAAAGATCAATTGCAGATTATTTTCTAAATAATCTGGTGAATAACACCAAATGGTGACATTAGTATTAATGTTAAGCATTAAATACTGTGTTCAAAGGATTCAATATTATGATATGCATCATTTTAACATTGAATGTTGTTAAAAGTAATTACTACACTTGTGTAATGTGAAGAAGAATAAAAATAAACTAAATATAAGCAAGAGATTATGATAAATTGGATAAATTAAGTTAAGTAAATTAGTTTTCAAAGACAATTGGTCTTGAGATAACTGTCTACCTAACCTTAATAGAGTAAGCAAAGATGGCAGTGCCACGTAGTAAGGGCTTCCTATGGTGCTGTAGAATTTTTCTTTCCATTCTAACCTAATTAAATAGTTTTTATAATCATGTTGTTAAATAATATTTTACTAATATACACTTATTGACCTATTTTAACAAATTTGGTTACCTTATATTATGAGGTAATGGTCATATAAAATAAAAATACAAAATTTGACATTTTGGCTCTAAATTAGGCCTTCTTCAGAAATAGTTTTATTCCAAACTGAATCAGATAACACATAATTAAGAAACATTAGTTATATTTAATTTAAATCTTTTGAAGACTGCAGTCCAATATAATATTAATTTATTTAATAATTCTCACTACGTTTCATTGAGCGAAGCTCAACATCTTCAGGTGAATCTAATAAAACTAAAATTTCAATGCAAAAATGGTTTAAACGCAACAAAAAAGTTGCGATTAAACAAATTGCATTAAAATAAAACGTTGTGAGAATTATTAAATAAATTAGTATTATATAGGACTGCTGTCTTCAAAAAATTAAATTTTATATATCTTACTGGTCCAAAAAAAGGTTTTTTAATCTAACAATAGCTAGTTGTGTATGCTATTGATTATTAATATAAATAATGTTTCTTTTGTATGTTTTTAAGTGTTATCTGATTTAGTTTGGAATGAATATACTTCTGAAGAAGGTTTAATTACCGGCCGAAAGCTCAAATTTGTGTTTTTATTTTTATCTGACCACTACCTCATAGTATAATCTTGTATTAATACTATACTTATAACATTATATTACCATAACATAAAATATTATAAGCTACGTTCTCACAGATAAAAATAGTTCGATAAATTTGTATAAATAAACCAACCTAATACATGCATCTACTAATGCTTTAATACAGCTTTCCAAAAAGTTTAAAATCTTAAGTCTATTGTAGGTGATTCCTAAATACAACTTATCGCGAAAGCTTCAAAACAGTATTTAATCTTAACTTGAGTTTTATATCCATTTAGGAAGGTAGGTTAAAGAATTAATTCCATCGTTGACAATTCTCAAATATATTTTGTCGCGATTAGTAAAACACCCATTTAGCCACATTTATATATTAAATCTTTTTAGGAAGATAATAATCTCAAGTCAATTGTAGGCGATTCCTAAGTAAAACTTATCACGAATAGTAAAACATCGAATGCTTATCTTCAGTTTTATAAAAAGTAATGTATCAACTTTACTGCCGGCGAGAACAGTTTTATTCCTTAGGATTATTTTTAAAACTTAATGCCATTAAGGTTGTAGAAATTGTTTAAAAAATATTAAGCAACCTGCTGAAACAAAAAAAGTTATGGTTTGAAATTTCGTCATAAACCTTCCATCTC
Organism: Microvelia longipes; assembly: GCA_018340805.1. NCBI lineage: Eukaryota > Metazoa > Arthropoda > Insecta > Hemiptera > Veliidae > Microvelia > Microvelia longipes. Next base: position 17,732,999 of record JACMZG010000002.1, read on the forward strand.
TCTTCTTACTCTAGGATTTTTATTGTTTTCTTTAGACATATTTTATTCAGATGTTTTATACTTGATATTAAAATTTATCTGCGGTGTATTCTTTATATCCTTATCTTATTTAACTTGACTTTATTACTTTCTTTAGTTCCATTTTGGCTTGTCTAATTTGATTTTAAAATTTTATAACTTGCTATAGTACTTTTTTCATCGGAAAATATTTAAGTTGGTGTCTACATATGTTTAGTGTGGGGGTGTTGAACCTGAAACTTCACGTTTCAATCTTCTAGTTCCCATTACGATCTCTCCTCCTAAAAATAGTAAAATCTGAGAGGGGGAAGGAGAAGCACCATATAATACTTTGATTTTGCTATAACTAAACTTTCAGAGGGGCAAAAAATTTTAAAGTAGATCTTTACATATTTTTAGCAGTGTTAAATCTAACATTTTTCCTTTCAGCCTTAGGATCTTTACGATTTTCTTTTCTAAAATGGATGAAATTCCTCTTATAAAAAGGTGGAAGACTAAATAATCATTTTAAAATAATTTAAAAACCTACTTAAGTTTTTGAGTCGATTGATCTAAACATCCATGTTTTATACCTTTTTGACACTATTTTGAATGAAATCAAGAATCAAGCCTTGACATTCTCCATTAGAGAGTTAAAGACTCGGAAAGGTCTAAAATCATGTCGAATTGGTCTGAAACTTGAATTGTATGATTCAGCACCCCAAAAATTATAAGAAGACTTCTTTTTCAAAATCAGGCTTGAATTAAGTTCAATGAATAAAATGTTGATATGCTTGTATTTATATTAGTAGTAGTCAAGTCACACTCTTCAAGCGTCTTGGTCAAAAATTATTCCTTTATATTTTTATTTTACTTTCTATTAAGTTTAAGTTAAGTTTAAATTAAGATTCTTATGTTACCCTTTAGCGTAACAGATATATTAAAAAGTTTGATATTGACATAAGGGTGGAAATGAAAGAAATCTGTGTTTCAATTAGAAATCTTACTGTTAGTTTCTTCATTACTAAACTTAATAATTGACAAGAAAGGAAAAGAACAAATCTTTTCGAAACAAAATTAATCTTTAAAAGATCAAGACCAATAGGTAAGTTATTTTCTCAAGTGAAAATCTGTCTGACAGCTGCGGTAGGGTTAATGTGAGGGGGCGGGGAAAAAAACAAAAAAGGTTGAAGAAAAAGGAAATTTACTACCTTAAATAACCTCTACATCTTGTCTGGAAAGTGGCCCTGTGAGATTTTGAAAAATTGCTTACTGCAATACATGTACAGCTCTCTCTTATGGAGGGGGAGGCACTGGTAAGGCTCTTAATTGCCGACTGTTTTTCCTTGTTCGAGTTTTATTATATTGCAGAGAAAAACTTTTTTACAATTTTAACTACACTCATTCACATTTTTTTAACCAATAGAAATTGAAGAATTATTTATTAAAATTAAGGTCAATGTAGGAATAAAAACAACTGACCTTCGGTCTCTTAGCTGGTACACGATTTTAGATAGATAGATAGGCCCCGCGCCTATCTATGGCCACTTTGTGGCCACTTGGTTGTAATCCTATATAGTATTGTCGTATTACCAGTTTTGTAAGGGGAATATTTCCACAAAATGTGCCCCAAAATATAGCGAATTTACATTTCATTGTCATATATTTCCAAATATGTTAGTAAAAAACGTTATTTGTTTACATAGAGTTTTATTTCAATCAGAAAATTTAAAAACAAAAAAATTAAAACCAAGCTATGCTCGAACTTTGTTTAAAGTACAAAGTAAACGACTGTTATTATTTGATGCTACCGAGATTAGTAAAAGATAAATATAATTGTGCGACAGACACCTGAAAATGTAACCAGCAAAATGCTATGTTACATGTGTAAACGGTTCCATCATTCGACATTCGTCATTATTGATGGCTCGACATAATGGCATGTCCCACTTTGTTTCGTTACGTCTAACTTATCACTTACCGTGAACATCTAGACCTTCACTTTAAATTTCAAAGAAATGATGTCAAGCATTTTCCAGAGACGATTTGCTCTCTTACCCTCATCATCCATGGCATTATTGATCAAGCAAGTCCAATCATTTATGACATCAACATGTCTAGCAGAATCGAGCGTATGATATTTTCCTTCTGAGGACGAGCAAAGTGAGTGGAAGATATAATCAATTATAAATTATAACTATTCATATCCTTAGAATTTGAAGGGGTGGGATTGATCGTAAGAAATCCCATAGTGAAAGTTTCGAGGTACACAATATATTGTATTTATACAGAGTTATCTTACAATGTTCTTCCATTGATCTGATTTATACCATAAAAAATCAATACTTTTCATCTCAATCTTACTACGTTTCATAAGTGCTATATTTAACAAAGGTAACCTTTTCCTTGTAAAAGTTTTAAATCAATTTAATTACATATTAATATTTACTATTCCGTAGATTATAACAATACTGCGTTGTGCGATGCTCAGGAATATGTTAGAGGAAATTTGCAAGTATAATTAAATCGACTCTCGAAACTAATTCATGTTTTAACATGAAGCCAACTAAAACAATTAATTAGCATACGTTTTGCCTTTATCGTTGAAACTTGATACTATTCCTTACGTTCCCACTTTTATTACCTCGGATATTCAAAAATAAAAAATTCGTAACATCGTAAATTTTCATAATTTAAAAGGTGAGAAGAAGTATTTACATTTTTTCTCATAATAAGAAAAACATTTATTCCGAGAGTAAAGTATAAGGGTATTTTAATAGCTTGGTTGTGGTTTTTAGTCATAGCTTAAGCGTAAAAGGAGGTAGAAATCAGCTAAAAAGCTATATAATTTAAAGGTAGAAAGGGTTAAGGATGGATGTTGCAATCTAAGTTTAGTAGAATTAGGGATGTAAGGTAGAGAGTAAGTAGTGGTAGGGGACGCACCTGATGCTGACTATGCCCTAGTGTCTGGCAAAAGTAGCAACACTACTACTGGCACTAATACTCCCTTCTAGTGGTCCTCCACAGTCCCTTTTATCCCTAGCGTTAGGATAATTACGGAAGGTTGTTAAGGATCTTCTCTTAACACCTTTTATACTATGTATAAGACCTTTTCTAAAGAAGACCCTTAGTTTTAGGGCCCTTCTGCAGATACTTTATCAATCGAGAATTTTTTTTAGTAAATGAGATAACGTGTTATCACATCGTTAAATTGTTTATAATAGTCGTTTATCGTTTAAAATCAAGAATTTTCTTAATATCCAACAGTTATCTGTAAAATTATTAAGTTTTTTAACGATTAGAAACACGTAACGGTTGGCACCCCCTATTTTGAAAATCGTCAAATAATGCTCTGCTTAGAGGAAACACAGTTGAGTTGTCACTTACTGCTTTCAAGTTTTTGTAGTGTTTGGCCACCAAGCTGATAGATTTTATAAGGTGATTCAATTGGAGGGTATTTATGAGTAAAATAATTTTTTTACATAGTTATAGTTAAAGGTTATAGTGCAGAATTTACGTCATTGCAGGGATAAATAGTAAATTACCAATATTGACCGCCAATACCGATTCCTGCAATGACGTCACGAGTAATCAATAAAGAAGTCAAGTTATAACCTCCGAATGCGTGTGGTTTGTTTACATCGAATTGAATTACCTTATATATTTCAAACCTCTTGTCCTGCCCCTTCTTACTTGTTCCCTCTTTTTTCACTCTATTTTAAATTAGTATGTCTAAAAATCAACTACTAAACTATACAAGTAACCAACTATTTAATAGGATTAACCCTCTCTATAACCATCTATAGCAACATAAAGGGAGCATACTCTTTCTTAAATCATTGAGAGACTTGTAACATCATTTCGGGCTCACAGGAGTCATGTGTAACTCCTTCGAATTTTCTTCCAAAAATGTTTTAAGGTTATAATATATCAATAGTTGTCGTCTTATCGCTTTTTGTTGTTTTACAGAGATTTGTATCAGTTACAGTAAATTTGTAGCGTTTATTTCATTGTATCAATAATAAAAATATTTTGTAACGGTTATTTGTTTGTATCAATAATTAAAAGTGTTGAGGTTACGTTTTTAAAGTTTCAAAAGTAAAATGACAGGGCCTTAGTACTAATAATTTCTATATGTTTGCAATAATTATATTTGTATTTAATTAATTATGTTTTGGTTACAATATCGTTTACTATCTTTAGCTATAAACCAACAACAACAAAATTTCTTTAGTAACAATAATATTTTTGTTTTAATCAGAAATTGTTGGTTATTAATGGCCATTCAAATTAATTTTTGGTTTCAAAGATGGCTATTTATGTTTATTAACTTCCGTTGTAACGAGAGGTTTCGATAGATCTTACTCAATCAGGAAAATTTGCGTAAGGAAAACAACTGTAACAATGTTTTATTTTGTACATAAGATTTCGCTAAAAAACAAACCTTTGGTTGACAAAGGCAACAAATTAAAATTTAAATAAAATTAAAAATGCTTCTAAAGTTTTTTTATTCTATTTTTGAGAGTTAATTCCTTAAAAACATCTGAAAAAAGGATTTTTGAAAATCGAAAATTTCAGGTTAAAAAAAACTTAGAGTTACATCATCACCCCGTGAAGGTTTTGTGAACTCTTTGTCCTGTTTCCTTTTATTTTTTTCTTATTGAATTTGCTAAGATAGCTAAAGGAATTATTTCTTGTTATGATTTTTCCGCAACCCAATAGGGATGGTTTTATTGTAAAAATCAATGAAACAATTTAACAGACGAATGCATCGTCTAACTGTGTGAACTCACCGGGGAGATGAAAAACATCACTTCGTCCTTTAGAAAACCAGGAAATGGAAAATTAAATTTATTATTTTATCGTATATATTTTGTTTGTTTTTGTTTTAGTAATTCCCTACAACGCTTGTTAATACTTGAATTTAAATTTTTATGATTGTTTTTCAAATTTTCAATATACAAAAATATATTTTTACGTATAATGAAACCTTTGAAATGCCTTAAAATTTAGTTTTAGTTTGTCCTAGATATTCAGTGAATTTATTTTTACCTATTTCTAATTGGATACATCTAATATGGAATAAAAAAGAGGCATTCGAACTCTTAACTGTAGGGCTGTTTCAAGGCTTCTACGTCTTCCTGAGCCCAACAGAGCTTCTTTTCTATACCTTTTTGCCATATTACTTGTTTATGTAAGTGGCATATTGGCACAATATTAGCGACATTATAAATGAATTAGTCTAAAAACCTTACATGTTCACACAAGGTTTTATATTTTAAACGATCAAGTCAAAAGTAAAATGTTTTTTTTTTTTTAAATTTACATGGTGAATGTGTTAAAAATAAAAAATACATAATAAAATATTTGTTTTTTAAATTGTCAGATCAAATATTTTTTAGGGATTTGTAATTTTTAAAATTATTTCGTGCCATATTGAGGATTAATAACATCATACACATTTTAAAATATTAGGGGTTTGGATATTATTAGGGACGACATTTGTACCCAGTTTTATTTCCGTACCTGCTACCTGTAAAGTTTTGATTTTTGTTAAATAACTATATCATCCTACCACATTACAATGGTTGATAAAATGTAGAATATGAATTAAGCATTAATACAGATTCGTCTCAACTTTGGAATAAATGTAATTAACCGTAGTTAGTAGAAATGGTATTGGAATACAAAACCAGTTCCATCCGAAAGAAACTAAGTATTTGTTAGTGGTTTAAGAGCTTTTTTGTAAGTAGATCCTTCCAAAACCTTCTACAGATTTAGACTTTTCTTTCCCTCGGTAAATAGGAAAGTCTAAGGGAGGGAAAGTGTGTTTTGAAGCTACTTTTTCCTGTTAAGAATGTGTGGGAAAGAAAAAAAAGTGTTTTAGATTTTCCAGGTAAAGCGCCAAAGTCGTTTGGATTGAAAGGAAACCCGAATAGAAAGGTTTTTCTTTTCGGTTATACTTTTTTTATTTTCCGAAACTTTTCTTCGTTTTTTTAACTTCTTACGAGTTTCACTATTTCGGGCTTTGATAACTCAAATGTTCTTTTCTGTAATGTACCTCTAAGAAATCTGAGAGATTTGACAAAGGGTATAAAATAAAAGAAATGACAGAGTGTGATATCACTTCTTTGTCTGATTTAGAAACTTGATTTGGCTCAAGCCACTTATTTTTCCTACCATATTTTATTATTTAAATGTTATTACTTAAAATTAGGTTAGTAATTTCACAATAATGTGTATGGAGTATCCCATACCCTATGTAATGGGTATGGGGTCCCTTAGACCATTTTCTCATCTTATCTAATTACCTTCGCTCATCCTAACTGCTCTGGACAAGCTTTCCCAATCCTTAGGTAACAAAAAAGTCGTTTTAAAACCAGCAGCCAGCCATCCCCTTCCTATAGGTTTTGCTATAAATATCTGACCAAAAGAGTCTAGGAAATTTATAGGAACGATATCTCTTCAGCTAGCTTAAACCTTTCTAGAGTCTTTCTGGGTTGTTTCTAGCCTTTACCTAGCCTTGTAAATGCAAAACTAGGAAAAGGCTAGACACTAAGGTTAACTCTATTTCCATATTTCCATCCACCTAAAGACGGTTAAAAAAGTACCAAAATGAACAATAAAGCTAGTGTGTTTGAAGGTGATTATTTCACAAGGGTAATTTACTCAGAGACATGACTCATTTTTACTTTTCTTCACTTATAACCCTACGATAATTAAAAAGAGGGACAGAGTTTTCTCCATAATTTTCCGGTTTAGTAATATTAAAACGTACCTGCTTGGTGGTTTTCACTATACTGCTTGTATGGAGTCACGGACAACTCCCTTTGTTTTCGTGTTCATGCTAGAGAGTAGAAACTTGGCACAAACATGACATTTTATGTTGTACAGCTCGGAAAATAAAACTTTAGTAAGTCATTGACTTAATCCCTGAGTTTACAAAAAATGTATTCCACAAATATTGACTGCCTGGAATCCAGACACGAGAAACCAAGTTATTTTTAATAATAAAGATAAATCTAAAATTATAGTTGTTAGTGAAACTCTAGAAATCAACCTTTTTTAATTAAAACTCCATTAGTTTTAATTTTAAAGGTTTCTCTAAACGCATAGTAATTACACTAAAAATGTCCATCGTAAATAGTTGTAAAATCGATTTTATATTCTACTTCAAAAAGGAAATTTTCAGTCGCTAAACTGCATTTAGTGATTTATTTGTGGTGTGGAATATAAACCAGTGTTAACTATGTTGAATTTATAAATTGAATACAATTACTAAGTAAATAAGAGATTTATTAGAGACTGTGATTGCGGTATTTAAACTAAATAAAAATAAACGTCTTCTCCAATAAATGAAGCTACAATGGAAATGATAATGGAATAATGGAATGATGTTTTACTTATATTTTTAATTTATTGAAATAATTAACTTACCTAGTAATATTAAACAAGAGGACCTTGGCGTTTTGGTCGCTACGTGGCGTCGGTGCTCCATGTTGTCGCACTGCAACCTTACGGTCCTTGTCCTTTATCATATTATTAGTGTTATTATATTAGTTGTGTTCCGTTTTATATAAGTGGCATACCGTTACGATATAAGCGAATCTTCTAATGCAAAGAGTCAAATAACGTGATTTGCTTACATTATTTTACATCATATGTCAATCAATAAAACGTAATTTGTTTACATTATTTTACATCATATGTCAATCAATAAAACGTGATTTGTTTACATTATTTTACATCATATGTCAATCAATAAAACGTGATTTGTTTACATTATTTTACATCATATGCAATCAATAAACGTGATTTGTTTACATTATTTTACATCATATGTCAATCAATAAAACGTGATTTGTTTACATTATTTTACATCATATGTCAATCAATAAACATTTGATTTACATTATTTTACATCATATGTCATCAAATAAACGTGATTTGTTTACATTATTTTACATCATAGTCAATTAATAAAACGTGATTTGTTTACATTATTTTACATCATATGCAATCAATAAAACCGAAATTAATGCTAAAAATAAAAGTGGTTTCGTATTCTTGTTATCTATTTCAAAGTAGTATACGTGTGAATAATTTCAGTCCGAACTAAGCACTTTCTGAAGATTATGTAATTTTTAAAAATGTTTAGTGGTTCTTATTAACATGGTTAATTTTTTGACCAAATTTCATTTCAATCCGAGAAAGCGTTCGACTGTTATCGTGTCCTATGAAAACGTCTAGGAACTAAAACATCGAATATAGATACATACACTACGTTTGGGAAGACAAGGACTTAGAACTAGTCATCTCAAAAACAGCTAATTACCTTTAGCAGACTTCGCTAAAGTCATATATAATTTCGTGGTTCGCTATTTATTGCTAGTTAGCCCAGTTAGGTGACCTCAGATTCGCCTAGGTTTATTTAATATAGTTATATTTTATCAAGTACCTCAGGTATTTGACTTGCTTACGACTGACCCTATGACTTACTTACGAGCTAAATTTAAGAATAAAGTATCATACATAATTTTATGTATGAACTTTATTAATGTTTATATTTACTTAACTACCCTAGACTAAGCTATTTGTCGACACATATCGCTAAGAAATACTGTCCTCTTTTAGAAGTTTGTTTCATAAGTATAGTGAGCCGGCGCACTTATTGCAAGTCACTCTCACGGCTTCTCATTCTTATATAAATGTCTTGTATAAGACGTCTTATATAAAACGTGTCTTGTATCTTATATAAGCGTCTTAAATAAGCGTATTATATAAACGTCCTATTTGTCACTGTCGTGATGACAGATATATTTTATCTGTCACTAAATTTTATATCTTAGTTTTAGTTTCACAGTTTTAAGCTGTCACTTTAATTCTTTTAAGTAATTAAGTAATAAATTGTAATTAAGTAATTAAGTTATAAATTGCAATAAAGTAATAAAAGATAATTAGTATTTCAGTAAAAGATTTAGTAACTAGAAGCACGCTGCAAGAGCAGGTAGCGGCACTATATAAGCGTCGTATATAAACGTCTTGTATAAGCGTCGTATACTATAAACGTCTTGTATAAGCGTCTTACACACAAGTCCTATATGAGCGTCTTTATAAGCTATAAAGTCTATAAACACAGGGCTATAAACGGGTATTATTATTACTTATATTACTCAAGATACATAAGCCGGGTATATTGCAAGAATAACTTACCTTGCATAAATTATATAACCTAATTACTTCTCAACACCACGTAAGTTATTTTTAACCTTTAACATGAACCTTATTTAATTCACTTAACTATAAGAAAATTATGATGAAGGAGAAAATGAAGCCGAAACTTGTGGCTTTATCAAAAGCTCAAGGAATCCCTACTAGTTCCAGCAGGTAGAAAGATGAGTCGTACTTCTTTTACTGCTTTGTAAGCTAAAATTTCCCAAGCCTTACTCTAATAGGATCTAATAGAGGCTTTGTTTTCCTCTATTCAGCTGTTTTTATTAACTTTTATAAAACTCTATTCATGTTCTCAAATTTTTGGTCTTATGCAACGAACAAAGTCATGAAGATGCAAACTTTACTATATTTTCTAAGATAGGTTTAATCTTTTTAAGATCATATTTAAATATGTTTGAGAATGAGCATAAATGGAGTCCATCGTAATAGAACGAAAGAATAAAAAGTCTCTCCACAGTTATAGATTTTATTAAAACTAAAGCAGAGCGCTTTCGACCTAAAAAGAGGTCATCATCAGTGCCTATTAAACAAATAAGACAAAAAAATACAAAAATGTCAAAACACACTTATACATAAAAAAATACAAAAATAAACTACCTTTTCAACACTTTTATCTCGGCTCAACGGTAATATTTCTATTTATTCACTTTTAATTCATTTATTTATTTATTTATATTTTTTGTATTTATTTTTATTTATTTATATTTATTTATATATTATTTATCACTCCATTTCTGTAATTTATCTGTTTTCTTTGGTATATTTTTGTATTTTTTTATGTATAAGTGTGTTTTGACATTTTTTTATTTTTTTGTCTTATTTGTTTAATAGGCACTGATGATGACCTCTTGTTAGGTCGAAAGCGCTCTGCTTTAGTTTTAATAAAACCTATAACTGTGGAGAGACTTTTTATTCTTTCGTTCTATATTTAAATATAATAATAATTTATTAAATAATTTACAAAATGAAGTAATAAGTATGTCGAAATACTTTAGTATTTTATTAAATTATTTTTAAAGATTTTTAAGTCATGTGTTAGATATTATATGAATTAAAATTATAAATTTCGGGTTCAGGGCACCTCGGAACTTTTCCTCATCACATCGGATTCGCTAGACTCATCCTTACGACTCATTTCGCTCGTTCTCAGATAGTCAAACAACCGTATCATCCCCAGCAGTCACATATCCAGGCACTGACCACGCTCGATGCAGCTTAACTTTTATGATCTAACAAAAATATTAGGATATACTTATCCTAATAATTTTCATTCATTATTATATATGAGTCATGACGTCATATAAATATTTTTCGGATAGCACTACTACATCTATTGACTGATTTTTGTACAAAGTTTCAACTCTCTTGCATAAATACACTGGTAGCCACGATGATAAAAGACACACACAGATGACTTTGTGAAAACCACTTAAGAGCCCTCAAAATACCAATACTTTTACTTAATAAAATACCTATATATGATACGGGATAAATGTGGAAAATTAAAAATATTATGTAGTGGTTTTAAGGCTACACCTGCGGAAACCGCTTAGGCGACTTATAAAATATGTGTTTGCTAAAAAGTTAATAATCAAATTAATTAAATTAAATTAATTTAAAATTTAAATAATTATTTAATTATTATTTTTTATAATAATTATTATTTATATAATTATTAAATTATTATTTATTAAATTAATTTAATTAAAACTAATTAAAAGTTATGTATTAAAAACTAGTATGCGTTGCATCAAGAACTCACGTCAGAAGAATCCATCAAATAAAAATATTTAATAACCGTACCGCTTTGCTCGCTAGATAGAGTAAAAATAGGGAAACATTCGCACGCTGGTTTATCGAAAATATAAATGCAAAGAAGTAAAAAAGGGGCTCGCTTTCCTCGCTAGATTGCGTATATTTATAATAATAAAATATACTAAAAGGCTCGCTTCGCTCACTAGATTAAGTATATTAGGAATTGTAAATAAAAAAGGCTCGCTTCTCGCTTGCTAGATTGGTATATAGTTACAATCAAGCATAGAAAGCAAAACTCGCTTCGCTCGCTAAAATGCATATATTTATAAAAATAATAGCAAAATTATTTATTTATTATAATACATTAATTTATTATAAAGGCTCATTTTACTCGCTAGATTTTTAGATAGAAAGGGCTCGCTTCGCTAGCTGGATTGTACATATTTAAAATAAAACATAGTAAAGAGAGCTCGCTTAATAGCACATATTTAGCATTTCATATGCTAAAAAAATTCACTCTTGTTGCTATAAATCCGAAGTTAGCAAACTAGTCTGTTATTTCAGATAATATGATAACCCTTGACAGTAATTTTACATCTTAAGTATTTGTTAAAATCTATCTCCACCTGTTGCATCAGCATAGTATTTTAGAGCCTATCTTGTAAATAAATGATCAGTATTGATTAACGTAATCAATACAGGGATCTCACCACTAATTAGAGTGAAGCAAGGAATACAGGGATCTCACCACTAATTAGAGTGGAACAAGATATATCATCACACTATAGCCGTAGGCAGTTGATCTTTTGCTAACCTTCAATGGTCTATGTTTAGGGTTAAAGTTAAGCCTATTGTTTAATATTTATGTTTATCATTCAGAGTATGTTAATTGAAGTTATTCTGCACCTGTTAATTTCCATTTTTCTACTTCATTGCTCACCTGATTTCATAGACAAAGGATCAGCCATGGGAATGCCAGAAATGATAAAAACAGCATACTACCTTCGTATCCTGTATCTTTTCATTTCCCCTTTTCTCAATTAATTGTGCAGCTGATGTTATAGATGTGAATTTAGCTTTTATGTACCAGCGCAAGATTCCAATATTAATTTAATACAAACTGTAGCCATCAATAAAGATATGTTAAACCATGAGAATACCAAAAATTGTAAAATTGGTGAACTACACTGGTATGACACGGGGTAGATACCCTGAAACACTTACGTTCCTTAAAACCGGATATTTGTTTACAATACGAGAGATATAAATATGAAAATGGTGAGAGTTGTTCTGTTATTATTAAATCTCCTCTCCAAACAAAACCCAGTCGAAGAAACCAAACACAAATATTTTCTCTCATCGATTGCTCTTGAAATAAAAGATGGACCTCATTGTTGTTTTTAGCGTAACACGATATCTGGAGGACCAAGGAGTTGTCGAGCGTAGGATGGATAAGTGATACTCCAAGTCTTAATTCTTCTTTTGTCATACCTTTAGACTCTTACATGTTCTCATCTTACATTTTTGTATTTTTATTGCCATTGTGTCCCGTTTTTTACATTTTTTCTAACTATTGTTTTGCATTTTTTTTTACTTTTTGTTGAGTAAAAGTGTCATTTTTAAAATACTCTCGCGAGAATTGACACTATATTCTACTTCAGCTTTAATTTTTTTGTTATCTTATAATTTCTTGTGTTTAATCTCGTAAATTATTATTTAGTTCTTTAAAATATAAAAACAACATTTTAGAAATGTAATAATAAAGGGTTCTCCACTAGTGATAAATATTTAATACATAATTATATTCGTGAAGAGACCCTGTTTTATTTCATTACTCAAGACTTCACTCATTTTTTCTTATTGAAATTCTAGAATGTACAACTAGATCTAATGATTAATTTTAATTCTGATTTTAACTCATTAGCATAAATACTGGAAGCTTAGAAGATTACTGACACCCACACAGATTTACAAAAAAATGGTAAAATCCATTTAGAATGTTTTCAAAACGCCTGAAATCGATAATACAGGAAAATCTCGGTTGCGGGTAAATAAAGACATTACTTTTTGTAAATACCTGCGTTATTATGTAATTCTTTGTTAATTCCAAAAGCCATTATAAAAGATGGATTGCTGGAAACGTTTAAAGAATTTTCATGTTTTACCATCCTAACTAGCTTATGAATGTATATTCTTGATAATTGTGTAGAACATTTTGCTAAATATAACTATAATTCTATTAAATTTCAATTGAATCCGCCTTCATAAATTTAGGTTCAAAGAACGGTTCCTGAAATTTGCTGTTTACGAAACTTTGTACAGTCTGAATAATCTACACGTTTTCTTATGTTGAACAAGGAAGGACTAGTGCCACTTGAGGAAAATAAATTATTTAAAAATTTAATATTTTACAACTGGTTGAATAATTTTTGACCTTTTTACTTTTCCACATTTTTACTGTAGGTATATAGGAAAAGTATTGTGTTTGCCAAAAAAAACCCGAAACCGGTATGAAACCGTAATTATCGGTTTCAGGTGATTTAAGGCCTCCTGAGTGGTTTTCTCAAAGTTGTCTGTGTGTGTGTGTGTTATCATCGTAGCACACACAGTGTATTCATGCTAGAAAGTTTAAATTTTGTACTAAAATCAGTCTATCGCTGCAGTTGTGTTATTCGTAAAATATTTTTTATGACGTCATTAACCCTTAATAAAAAAAATCATAATACGCGGAGAAAAGATGCGATCGAATTAAGATTTGGCACACATGTATAAAACTATGTGTACCAAGTTTCATCTTATCAGCATTAGTTCAATTTACTGGAAAATGGTCCGATTGAGATGAAATGTCCAAGTATTTACCACCATTTACTAAAAGTGTATACCATTACAAGTGTATTGCCTAATAAATAACTAAAGTACTGTTACTGCTTAGTGCTGTTACTGCTTAGTGCTGTTACTGCTTAGTGCTGTTACTGCTTAGTACTGTTACTGCTTAGTGCTGTACTGCTACTAAGTTTTGTTTTAATGCGACAAGTATATCCATGACTTTTGTTGGATCATAAAGATAAAGATAAAGATACAATTTCCATTTCGTACGTTAGCTTTAAGGAACTAAACAAGAGAAAATATGTCATAAAATACAATTAAATTACATTTTAAAATCTAGGAACTCTCTAATGTTGTAGAAAACATTCTCAGTCAAAAAACTTTTAATTTCAATTTGAAAATTTGAAAAATTTAGGTTTTTTAATTTATCTGGAAGCTTATTGAAAAAGGTGATTCCTTCTACATAATGCCCTACTTCACATTTTTTTAGATGATGCTTCGGTATATTTAATTTATTTTTATTTCTGGTTTCATAATTATGTCTGTCTTTACGTTGTTCAAGTTCGTTCTCATTTGACTTAATATACAATAGTGATTTATAGAATAGCTGGAGAAATTTCACTGCTGACATAGAATCACACCAAGCATCAGCCAGGCTTGTCAGAGTTCTCAGTCAAGAAGATAAACATGCTGAACTTGGACCTTTTAAATCAGATGATGGTAATTATAGTACAAATATACAAGACTCTTTAGAACTGTTGCTCAAAGCGCACTTTCCTCAGAAACAGCCTCAACCTCTATTGACACTAATTATATCTGTGATTTTGATCGTGAACTAGGTCAGAGGATTGTTACTGTAGAAGGACTCCGTTGGGCAGCAGGTTCATGAGTCCTTATAAAGCTGCTGGTATGGATGAGATCTTTCCAGCTCTTATTCAGAAGGCGCTTGACATAATAATTTCAGCATTATTATCTATTTTTCAATCCAGCATTGCTTTAGGACAGGTGCCTGACTCATGGAAGTCAGTCGAGTGATATTCATTCCAAAATCTGGAAGAAAGGACTACACTGACCCTAAATCTTTTAGACCCATAAGTCTTACACCATATTTACTAAAGATGCTAGAGAATTAGTCGATGAATATTTAAATGTGGAAATTTTAACGAAGAAACCATTATATCCTACCACATGCTTACTTAAAGAAGCGCTCTACTGAACAGCTCTTCATGCTTTAGTTAAGTAGAGTCGAGAGGCCCTTCATATAAGGAATCTGTGCTATGTCTAAGCTTTGATGTGGAAGGAGCCTTTGACAAAACTACATCAGGTATCATTAGAGCTGCACTGGAGCAAAGAGATGTCCACCCAAATGTCATCAGTTGGATTGTAAGCATGCTACATAATCGTAGGATTACTGTTTCACACAATGAGTGCAACTTGACTGAGTTTATTTCAGTCGGTTGTCCCCAAGGAGGATGTCTGAGCCAAAGCTCTGGTGTCTTGTAATGACGCGTTGCTGTCTGAGCTTTCAAAAGCAGGTTTCTATTGTCAAGC
Organism: Microvelia longipes; assembly: GCA_018340805.1. NCBI lineage: Eukaryota > Metazoa > Arthropoda > Insecta > Hemiptera > Veliidae > Microvelia > Microvelia longipes. Next base: position 17,748,362 of record JACMZG010000002.1, read on the forward strand.
TTACGCAGATGATGGTCTGGTGCTTTATAGTTGGAAAATTCTCAATACACTGTATTGAGCTAATGCAAGTTGTATGCAGTTTAATAGAAAGTTGGTGCAGGAAAGTAGGCCTGTCCGTAAATCCAGGAAAGACAAATCTCATTCTTTTCACAAACCATAAAAAACTCGACTTTAAAGCTCCTCAACTATTGGTGAAAGACTTGTTCTTTCTAGTAGTATCAAATACTTAGGAGTCATTTTAGATAACAGATGAATTGGAATGAGCATATAGATAAAGTTGTAGCAAAAGCTACATCAACCTTATGGCAACTTCGTTACGCAGTTGGAAGACTTGGGGACTCAAACCAAAAGTACTTAAGTGGATTACACAGCAATTGTCAGACCAAGGATACAATATGGTTCTTTGGTCTGGTGGCCCGCTGTGAACAAAACCACAATTGATCGCAGCTTACCAAAGTTCAAAGAATAGCTTGTCTTGCTATAACAGGATCCATGAAAACCACTCCAACAGTTGCTCTAGAAGTTTCTTCTATGTTTACCAAAATTAACCTCTGTATATTAAGAGAAGCAGCAGCCACTTTTATTAGACTTCGAGACACTGGTATGTGGAATCCATATAATAACAACAACATGCTGGGATTGAAAACATTGTTCTAGAGGAACTACCCATATTAGCAGCAGCCAACCCCAGAGAGAGCGTAGCAAAGTAGCCATTATCACAATATTAGCAGTGTTATACCATCTAGAAGCTACTGGTTTGAACCTACAATAAAAGAAGCGAGCACGAACTAACTTGTTTCACAGATGGCTCTAAGAAAGGCCGAGAAGGCCTCACTGGTTCAGGGGTCTATATTCCTAAATATTCTGTAGAACTAAGTTACTTCTCTTGGGCTTCATGCTACTGTGTTCCAAGCAGAGGTATATGCTATTGATGGTTGCGACCCTTCCAGTTGTGCGAGAAGGTAATGAGAATTCCATTATATCTGCATTGATAGTCAGCTGCAATTAAAGCCCTTACCTCCAATCTAGTAGCTCCTCTGCCTTTGTTCAAATGTAGAGCTCACTTGTCTCTCTTGGCAGAGAGCAAAACTGTTGAACTTAAGTGGGTACCAGGCTATGGGTGTCGTGGGTAATGAGGAAGCAGATAAACTTGCTAGACTGGGAGCAGAAACCCCATTCATTGGACCAGAACTGTCCTTCCCCTCTCAGCAACACATGCTAAAACACTCTTGGATAGCTGGCTAATGAACACCCTAAAACTTAACTGGCATGCCTTTGCTGGTGGCAGACAAGCAAAAATGTTCATTCTGGGCCAATTGTAAAAATACAAATTTTCTAAATTAACCTCAGCAAGCCTTGCCTTAGGAACCTAGTTAGTGTTCTGACCGGTCACTGTAGATTAAATAAACATCTTAATACTTTAGGCATAATCCCAGAGGCTAGCTGCCCCATGTGTGGGCATTATGAGGAGACAGCCTTTCACTTGCTTGTAGAGTGTGAGGCCTATACATCTCTTCGTACCCGCATATTTGGCGTAGGCCTTCTTGTATGAAGAGAGCTTTCTTCTCTTAGTTGGAGAGATATCCTACAATATATCAACCTTTCAAGAGGTTCTTGGTAGAGGTGGTGAGGGCTAGGAATCGGGGCTGGCAAGAAGGGCCAACAACGTGGCCTATTTGCTGGCTTTGCCTCCCCACCCTATTACTACTACTACTACTACTAGTGATTTATAGATATACAAATTTATGACTGTCATTATCTTTAGTTCTTTAACTTACATCTACATGATTCTTACTTCGGATCTCGTAATGAGCCTTAATATGCTTTTTGCTTTAATAATATTTTATTTACCGAAATAGTTATTGGACTGTTAAGAATTAAATTCTAGCTATTAATGAAGACTTCAGTCCTAAGAATTTTTATTTAAATAAACATTAATTACAGACGTTTCGCATGGCGAAGCCAAGCATCTTCAGTGTAAACAAATACCAAAAACAAACAACCAACACCAAAAATATTTTAGTAAAGCATACCAAACCAAAAGAACATCACAAAAAAACTTTACCACAGTTAAACAAATTGAAATGTAAGGAAAATATATTTTATTTACATTCGTGTGGCTCCACAAAAGGATGCCGTATGATATTTTACTTTCTACAAGAGCTTTATACTCAGTGACTAACATATCTACAGGTAAGTATTTACTAATCTTTAAAATAAAATTTTAAGGAGTTACTTATTATCATTTGATAATAAGTTTTGGTATTTTTTTGACATTTTATATTGAGTATTATTGTGACGTGAAACTTTGTCCAAATTTAATATCTCATACGTCACACATTATATTTTGAATAAGGATAATGCTGACTCAATCTATAATTTAAAATGAAGTGTTACCTATGCTAGAAGCTTATAATTTTATTGAGAGGGTAAAGCGAGTAGAGAGGGGGAGCACAGAGGGAGATGGACTTGAGAGAGGGGTCTCCTCAGAGTAGTTCCAGACATGGAGTTAAAAGATTAATTAGTATTTAATTAAGGATAAATAATTAACTCAATCCCCTTCAGAGATTAGTTAAAAGTACCAATGTTCCAATCTCTCCTTCATTGTAATTATTGGGTTATTCAATTAAAATTTCGTTACTTTACAAGTAAAGAATACAATCCAGTGATTGTACTCTGATTGGTAAATTTACTAAAACAATATTCATATTGTTTAATAAAAATGTTATAAAACTACAATACCCTCTATAAAAATTGTTATAATCACATAGACAAAAGTTTATACCATTTTATTATTGTATAAACTTTTATTTTGGACTTGGACTTAACGCATTTTATTTGGACTTAAATTTTAGCATTTAAGTCTATTAAATGCGTCAACCTTTTTATAGTAATGTTATTAATTTACTGACTTCGTTTAAGGGCTATTAATTGTAACGATATAATCAGAGTAAAGTATGAAGTGAATAGGTGTTTGAGAGGTCGAAGGCAACAAGTGCCTGGTTGCTTCCAAGTCACGTAATGACAGATATAGAAAAGGATAAAAATCCGAAGGATGGAAAACCTCTCCAACCTTCTTATCTTCATGCACAGCTTGTTTCTTTGAGTGCCACTCTGATAACAGATAAGTGATATCTGATAACTCTAATATAAATACATAACCTTCTTCGATATAACCTGCTACAGCCAGATCCGGTTGTTTGTTAAATGAATATAATTATCGAAAATTCTTTAAATAAATTTGCTAATGAAGTGACTTGCAGAGCAGGCCCATATTTTGGAATTGTGACGAAACATGTTTTAGAGGTTTCTAAGTACAAAAAGTTGGGTTTGCCAATACACACATGATTTTTCAGTTACTCGATACTCTTCAACTTAACCTGATTCCCCTTAAATCTCTAATTATTATAAATATATATATATATATATATATATATATATATATATATATATATATATGTGTGTGTGTGTGTGTGTGTGTGTGTGTGGTGTGTGTGTGTAAGAGTATCTACCTTTTCGTATGGCGAACAATAACTCTTGAAGGCGTTCTCAAATTTGAAACTTTGCAAATCGCGCGATGTTGAGGATGTTACGAGGCCTCTTGTTTATAAAAACATTATGACGTCATCAATCAAAGTTATGACGTCATGAAAAAAGCTTATACTGGACCTACCTATATATTGATTAAGACCAATGTATACGTCTAGGTCAAAGACTCGTACAATATCTGTTGGGTTCAGTAATGTTAGAGGGTGGGGATATAGTATAAAAGAGGGGCCTCTACTTCTTGCTTCATCCTGGTAAGCCTACTGTCCCAGAGAGACAGGACCAATATGGCTTCCACTGAACCACGCCGAGCTAAGCAAGTCCGTAAAGCGGAAGAACCTCAAAGTAGTCTTTATATGGTCGAAGTCATTCTAAAACGATTGCGACCGGTTTTAGTTCAATCAGACAATCTTAAGTGACGGAAACGGTATTTTTATTTAAAAACAAAAATCATCAAATTATTTTCAACCTAAAGATTATACTCAAATAAACTTTTTTACCCCTTCTAAGCAGGCCCGTAAAAGAAGAACCTCGAAGTAGTCTTTAAATGGTCGAAGGCGTTCTTAAACCATTGGGACCGGTTTTTAGCTCAATCAGACCATCCTAAGTGGCGCAAATGGTATATTTGAAAACAAAAATCATGAATATATCATCAAACTACAAATTCCGTCTTTTCCACAAGAATATCTATATTTAAATAGCAGAGCCGGCTTTCGGCTTTCGCCATCAACTGTGCCCTAACATAGCAAAATGAAAAAACAAGGTTAAAATCATAATAAAAAGTTAAAAGATTAAAAAATAAAGGTACAAGAAATGTTAAAATTTAAATACAAAAAGATAGACAAAACAATTAAAAAATGTTTTCAAAAAAACAATTAAATATAAAAATATGTGTAAGGAGAGATGTAAGACGTACCGGAAAGGTGAGTCTTTATATGTTGTCCAAAATCTCCGTTAAGTTTTTACCAGCACATAACTGCCGAAAACCACAGTGATAGTCAGCACGAAGTTTCATTTTTGCACTTCGCCCCAAAAGGAGGTAAACTTAATTCCCTTGAAAACCTGGAAATAAGACGTATCCAACATGAACAGCCTAATAACTCTCTTAATAAAAAGAATGAGGGAGGGGGATCTGCTATTCTTTATCCATTGATCGACAAGGTTAGTAGATCAGTCTGCTCCAAGCCCTTAACGGAGATTTTGGACAACATATAAAGACTCACCTTTCCGGTACGTCTTACATCTCTCCTTACACATATTTTTATATTTAATTGTTTTTTTGAAAACATTTTTTAATTGTTTTGTCTATCTTTTTGTATTTAAATTTTAACATTTCTTGTACCTTTATTTTTTAATCTTTTAACTTTTTATTATGATTTTAACCTTGTTTTTTCATTTTGCTATGTTAGGCACAGTTGATGGCGAAAGCCGAAAGCCGGCTCTGCTATTTAAATATAGATATTCTTGTGGAAAAGACGGAATTTGTAGTTTGATGTTATGAGTAATCCACAGCGTAGTAACGTACCAATTATACAGGCTAGTCGAGCTTCCTACGCACAAGACATGGCAAGTCGCTTTCATTTTCTTTCTAATAATGTTCTTTTAGAAATAGATAGTTACGATAAAGCTAAGTTGATTTCTATGTTCAAAAAACTGAAACTTAAATGCGACACCGCTAGTCGCAACCTTTGGTTTGTTAATATATGTTGTAAAGAAAATCTAGAGCCTAAATTTCTTTTACGTTTCGGCGTTAACTTATTAAAAATTAACAAACGTTTGAAGAAGAAATTTATAGATATGTTGTTGGGTGACGAAAAGAAAAGATGGTACAGAACGCGTGCCAACCTAAATCACTATATTACGTATATGAACAACAAACTAAATGATCTATTAACCATGGACGATAAGATAATATTAGACAATGAAATAAAAACAACAATAATTACAGAAGGAAAGATCAAACAAACTACCATGAATAGAAAACTGTCAATATTAAGGAATAATCAAAACAATAACAATAGTAGAATTAATTACCATAATAGTTTTATAAACAACAATCCTACAATAGCTGCAAATCATGTAAATAAAGAAGAAATAGACATATCATCTATTCACCAGTTTCCACCATGCACCACAATTCTTAATAAACAAATTACGTTTACCGATGACGAAATAGCTATTTTAGACAAAGGTCTTAAATATTGTAACCCTCACCCGCCTACGTTAAGCGATATCACCGAATTAGCTGTTACAATAGATTCTTACAGATTGCCTCCAGACCTTAACGCTCAATGCGCCACGGTAATTAATAAAGCTGTTAAGAAGCATAGTTATCATAAAAATCGGACCTCCGCCAGCTCTAAAAATGAACAAAGGACACTTAAAGCCCTTAAGAACAAAATCAATGATAACAACCTCATTGTAGTTAGAGCAGATAAGGGCAATGCTACAGTAGTTATGGACCGAACCGAGTACAATAACAAAGTTGAGGTCTTTCTTAATAGTAATAACTTTACCCTAATACCGGACGATGAAGAAAATCCTACAGAAAAACTTCAAAACAAAGTACGCCAGACCATTAAATCCCTAACTACTGCTCTTACAACTACTAAATATAAACCGAGTCTCATTAATATGAACCCTCAACCACCTCGCCTTTACGGTGTGGTTAAAATTCACAAAACTGGAGAACCTGTTCGGGTTATATTATCCAATATTTCATCTCCTACTGACAAGCTATCAAAGCCACCGACAAAGAATTTAAAAAGAGTTACAAATTTTAAAGCATATGTGCCATAAAAAATAGTTACGAACTAGTCGATAACCTTAGTTCCTTAGTATTACCTGATAACGCAATTCTTGTCTCGTTTGACGTCATTAATTTATTCACACAGCATTGACCCAGAGATATGCAAGGTTACTAATGGTAGAATACTTAAAAATCGTGTACCGATAAAATCCTTATCGCTGAAATAACAGAGCTGCTGCACCTTTGTTTTGAACAAAACTACGCTTTATTTAACGGCAAACTATATAACGGTTCTAAAGGTCTAGCTATGGGAAACCCCTTAAGCGGGTTAGCAGCCGAGGTTTTCATGCATTACTTTGGCACTAAATGTATTCACACCCCTAACAACCCGTTTCTTAAATATATCCTACGTTGGGTACGTTATGTCGACGACACCTTCTGCGTATGGACCGGTAGTCGTTCAAATCTGGATAGATTTCTACAATACCTTAATCAATGCTGTGATAATATCAGGTTTACTATGGAAGTCGAGTCAGAAGCTGGTTCCATAAACTACTTAGATTTAACCCTTACTAAGTGTGAAAATAAAATTATATACTCCATATACCGTAAGCCTACATCCACCGATACTGTTCTGCACGCCAATTCACGTCACCCATGGTCTCACAAAATGGCCGCTTTCATAGTTATGTACACAGACTTTTGAAAATTCCACTTATAACGACGCTTTCAATAGAGAAAAACTAATCTTACACACATTGCATTTAAAAATGGATATAATACTGAAATTATGATAATATAATTAACAGAAACTTAAAAAGCAAGCCCTTAATAATGTTTACTTACCAACTTTACCTACAGTTGATCAGAACAATACGCGCTATTCTATACCTTATATATCGGGCCCGTTTCGGTTCAGATTACCAACGCTCTCACGGCATATGGAAAAACTTAGTGCGTATCGCTCTATCAACTTCGTTAGGACAGCACCTCTCTCATATAAAGGATCCCGTCCCTCCAGAAAATAAAAGTGGTGTCTATGCCATCCGTTGTGGGGCACCTAGTTGCAATAAAATCTATTGCGCCAAACTGGCAGGGATTTTAAAGCACGTTTGGCCGAGCATGTTAAGAAAAACTTCCTCTAGTTTTTACCAGCACATAACTGCCGAAAAACCACAGTGATAGTCAGCACGAAGTTTCATTTTTGCACTTCGCCCCAAAAGGAGGGTAAACTTAATTCCCTTGAAAACCTGGAAATAAGACGTATCCAACATGAACAGCCTAATAACTCTCTTATAAAAAGAATGAGGAGGGGACTGCTATTCTTTATCCATTGATCGACAAGGTTAGTAGATCAGTCTGCTCCAAGCCCTTAACGGAGATTTTTGGACAACATATAAAGACTCACCTTTCCGTACGTCTTACATCTCCCTTACACATATTTTATATTTAATTGTTTTTTGAAACATTTTTTAATTGTTTTGTCTATCTTTTTGTATTTAAATTTTAACATTTCTTTGTACCTTTATTTTTTAATCTTTTAACTTTTTATTATGATTTTAACCTTGTTTTTCATTTTGCTATGTTAGGCACAGTTTGATGGCGAAAGCCGAAAGCCGGCTCTGCTATTTAAATATAGATATTTCTTGTGGAAAAACGGAATTTGTAGTTTGATGTTATGAGTAATCCACAGCGTAGTAACGTACCAACCATGAATATATTTTTTTTCAACCTAAAGATTTTACTCAAATATTTTTTTACGAAAAAACTTAACAATTTATCTTTAAATTGTATCAACAATCATAAATACATGTAAGAGTTTTCATCCTTTCGTATGGTGAACGATAACTAAAACATATGGAAGATGAAACTATAATTCTTTTCTTAGCCTTTATACAAGGTTACTCCAACAGTTGCAACGTGTGGATTTTTTTCTTTATTCTTTACCTCTATAAAAAAAACGTATTAGTTATGTATTAAATATACTTATTATTTGTTTGTAATGCTTCTTAATTTTAATATTATAGCTTACTATTAATAATAGAGTATTAATAAAATCTTAATAAATAAAATCAAATTTTTGAGAAAGCCTTTCATACCCGCGAAGCGGTCCGGTAGGCCGACGCCATGTAGCGGTTATGGGCCGAAGGCCCGTATTTATGCTTAATACAGGTGAATTTTGCAGGGAATAGTTTATGCTTTAATTCAACACCATTAGCGCTTTCTTAGGATTATCTTCATTATCTTCTTTAGGCGGTAAGAAACTTTCTCCTACGGCTTCGCCCTGGCAAAAACTTATCTGCTTAAAGGAAAACTCTGTCTGGTCTCTTGTTTTGTAAATAACTATACCATTATTTACTCAGCTACTTTTCACCCATCGGTAAATAAGGGGGAAAAGTGTTGCTTTTGTTATAAAAATAGAAAAGAAAAAGGTTTTTCAAGTTTTTAAGAAATTTTCTTTCTCTTTACTGTCATTAAGTCTAATGCCTGTAGTAGAGTTTCTTAGCCTAAGTGTAGGCAATTAGTTAACAGTTGCTTTACAAGTTGCTCTCTTATTTTTTCCCCCTAACTTGCTCCTTTAAACTTGCTTCTTAGAGCAATTAACCACCCATTATCTGAATCATTGGTCCCCCTTTATCCGAACATATTTCACTTTAAAAGAAAAAGTCACACTTCATCCTCTTCTAGGAAAACCCATTTTACTTTTAGTGGTCCTCACTTAAAAACTTCTCTGCCAAATTTTAATTTTAAACAGTTTTATAGTGAACTGATAAAGTAAGAGTTCTATAGCTAGTTGATAAAGAAAGAAGAAAAAGAAAAAAAAATCTCCCGGGTGCAAAAGGTTATTTTATTTTTTCCTTATTTACCCACCCTTTTATTGACCTCCATCTAATTAAAGAAAAAAAGTTTACCTTTTAAGACGAAACAATAAAGATTAAACATTTTAAACATTCTTTTTAAAAAGCTAAATTAATATCCAACATTTTTTGTATATTTTCCCCTCTAAGAAAGATAGAAGATTTTATTACATCTGCATAAATACATCGTTTGATTCATTTAATACTTTCTTAAGCTAATTTATTTATAATTTTTTTGTTACAGGTAAAAGGGGTTTTCTAGTTTTAATTAATGTAAGTTAATTTTTTCAATCTCTCTTTTGTCTTCTAGGATCAACTTGTACAAGGTTATTTAAAACGAAAAATTGCATGTTTTGTACTTAAACTTTATTCTAACCTTAGCTGACAATGATGCTATTGGAAAAAAAAAATAATACAAAATTATCTTTTTGCAACTATATTTATCACTAAATATTTTTTTTATCTCCATATAGTAAATAATGATATGTTTATAAAATAGTTTTAAGAGAATAAAAAAGCTATTTTCACTTCCAATGGAGAAAAAGTAACTTTTCACTCCCTTGGGAATAAACATTCTTTTTTCCCCGTGGAAGTTAAAAGTGTTTGTTTTTATTGGGATTATCCCAATAAGAAGAAAAAAGGAGTGGTATCCTCTTAATTTTTAAAGGATCCGATCAATTCTGTAACACATTCTCGGGGGCAGCACTCCCAAAATTTATTAGAGCAAGCCGACCAAAAAAATTATTGGCTCAAAATCCGTTTCAGATCAAAAGAAGTTGTTTGGAGCAAAAAAAATTTTGTTGGGGACAGAACTCCCAAAATTTATAAAAGAAAGCCGGGATCCTACCCAAACAAATTTAAAATAAAATTTAAACCAAAAAAATATATAAAAACAAGACTATAACTATAATTAAATGACGTCAACGTCTGGAAATAAAATCATGTTTGCATCTTGAGTGTAAAATACTTTTCCCTCTTGCAATTATTATCTTCCTCGGCTTCGCCTTGGGAGTTAATAGTCATGACTCATGAGACAAACGGTGTTCGTTTGCCTCCTTTATATTCTATGATTATTATGCCAATGGATTTTTTTATATTCTATGCTTTTTTTCAATCCAATAGACCTTGAATTGTTTCGCTCGCTTTAAATTTCATTTTAATGGACCTTCTGTGTATTGATCCCCAAGATTATATTACGCACGTTAGCTTCTTTTCATTTTACTCTATTTCTCAACTTTATTTCTTTTTTTTTTCATTGGAAAAATCTTATTTCCCAAAAACCTCAGTAAGTACTTGGAGAACAAGAGGTCCTGAAATGATTTTTCTTTTCTTTAGCGAGTTATCCTTCAAAGGATCAAAACCGGGTCACACACGTATCTCATCTGTTCTTTCAATTTCCTTATTCCTCTAGCATATTTTCTTTTACCTCAGTCTCTCGGTCGTGGAATTAGATACCAATCTTTTATTTAAAATAAAATCTCCAATCTGTACATTATAAAAGCTGTCTTCATAAAAATCTTATTTTATTTTTTTAATATTTCTTTAGTTTATTTTTTCAATTTTACTCTTAAAAATATGATAAATAAAAGGGAAGATATGCATGACTTATTTATCAAATCATTTCATAGATGAGACTGAAGACAAGCCACTAATGCTTCTTTATTGCAAATCCGGAACTGAGATTTACGTTAATTTTCCCTTATAGGTGGTTTTAAGACCCCCTAAATGTTTTTACAAATATGTCTGTTTGTGTCTATATGTATGTTTGTGTGTGTCTATATGTATGTTTGTGTGTGTTATCATTATCATAGCTCCCAATGTTTTTATGCTAGTGACTTGAATTTTTGTCTGGTAGGGCTATCCAGAAAATATTTTTCAATCAGGTTAAGTCGCAGCAAATATTTTAAAAATTTGTCGTACAAGTAAAAACGTTGGATTTGGAATGAATGAATCCAAAAAAAATTATGGATTTGAAATCAGACTCGCAACAAGTCATATGTAGGAACAACAAAAATGTTAAATTCTTGTTATCTGCATTGGTTTAATTTAAGCGAATTTTCAAAGGAAAAATAGGACATGAGGTTGTTAATCAATTAACACGTATACATTTTTTTCCTTTCCTTATTTTTAACCTAGGAAGAATAAGAAAGTATTAAGTTTACTCTATAAATATCCGAGTTGACTTTTAACTTGTATGATCCGTTTAAACATTTTTAAAACATCCTGGGTGGTTTTTTACGAAGTTGTCTTTCTGTGTTTGTGCATGTGTGTGAAGTTTCTTTAAAAAAACATTTGTTAAAATTAGACGATCTTTTATTTTCTTAGGACGAGCGAAGCGAGTCTGAACTGGTGAGAATAAGCGAAGCAAATTTGATAACAAACGCTGCACCCGATTTTTTTATTTTGTTTAGCCTCTAGCTCTATTACTTATTGCAATTATTTATTAGTATATTTCTTTCATTTATTAATCCTAATACTAAGAATAACTATAAACTTTATAAACTTAAAAGCTGGATATTTTCATCTTATATAGACTTTAAGTTAAACCGTACAACATCCCTAATGATGCACAATGCTCACCGAACATTAGGCAAGCCCCTTTTTGCTAAGTTTCATGTAAGCATGCCTCGGAGTTACCTAAGCTTCCAAATACACGTTTATCCCATTAACTCGAAAACCTTTTCATTATTAATAATCCTTTAAAACTCCGTTCCAAAGGATTTATAGTTTAAACCTTTTAACTTAATATCTATTATTGATAATATTACTTACAATTATATAAGTTTAGGAAGTTAGACAGCCTATGCCGACATATTTCCTGGATCAACTTTATTTCTTATTATTGTATCGATTTACTTTGCAATTTTATTACTACTTTTAGTTCCTCAGTTACTAAAATTTACTTTACCTTTTTCACTTAGCCATAATTATTAATGAATTGCGTACAAAGTTAAATAAACATTTATAATACAATTCACGGCTAAAATCGGTTGACAGCGTAGGAAAATAATACGAAGGTTTAATAATGTTAAACCACGCCCTCAATTTCAAATTAGGCCAACTTTATTGGTTCCTGATGATATGCACACGACCTACAGGACCACTTATTTCAAGAAAACTGAAATTTGTGCGATTTTATAAAATCTAAACATGCGCAATTACATGAAGGGCTCCACTCTGGACAGGCAGACTATGTTTTTTCTCCATAATTTAAGGTATGTTTTCAGAAAAATTTGGTTTGAAATAGTACAAATTGAGTCACATTTTTTCAGGTTCGCCTTTTGCACTAATAGAACTATAAAACACAGAAACGCAGCCAACTTGTTTTAATAGTAAATACTACTCTGGAGGGCCTAAAAACCTAAAACAAATATTTCAGACAAACCTCGATACTGGGATTTTAAAATTTGCCTGTATTCCTACAGTATAAATGAGGAATAGTAAAAATGCATGTAATATATTAATATCTGCTTGACCTTTATATAAATGTAATCCTTGACAATGTAAACAATCGTTAAAATGAATGTAATCAATATTGAAAAATACATAATATAATTCCGAAAAAAATGTATTCAAACAAATAAATTGGAATTCACGTCGAGGATTAGTATAACATATTTTATTTTACTTTAAATGGGGAGGGGGATTTCAATCTGTGTAAAAGTGAAAAAATAAATAACAAATATGTATATTAGAGCACAAAAATAAATATAAGGGTTTCGGTTGAAATTTCCCTGCTTCAGCCCTTTCCAGCGTTCTTGTGAGAGGGAGAAAAAGCAATTACATATTACATTTTTTTTTTCATTTCATTAAATAAAAACGGAAAAGTTGTTAATTGTTGTTTGAATACGTGGAAAGTGACAAGAGTGATTTACGAAGAGAGTAAATGAAATCGTTATTAAAAGTTGCTTTGGTTTTTGTGTCGTGAATTTCATATTTTTTAGAAGAAAAGCGAAATGAGCAATTTTCATTTGTCTGAAATCAAAAATTTAACTTTTTCGAATGAAAGTAATGTTAATTCTCATCTTAATAATGACAATATTTTATCATAAATTTAGCTTCAAAAAAGTTAATGATGAGTTAAGTTAGTTTTGAAGAGTTCTAGTAAAACTAAAATGACGTCAAATTTGTATGCATTGCGGGTCTATTTTTATGCATTTTTAAATTCAACAAAAAGTTAATTGATTCAGAAACAAATTTTGGATTTTTTAATATTAGCATATTTTGTTTTATTTTTAACATCATATGATGTGTTATATACCGTTTTAATCAGAAATAAATAGCTACATGCGTGCCGATTCTCAATTCGATCGCATCATTTTTCCGCAATTATGAATTTTATAAAATTTTCGACGTTAATGACGTCGTAAAAATTATTTTCTGGGTATCACAGCTACATGTATAGACTGATTTTTTTTACAAAGTTTAACTCTAACATAAATAGAGAAGATAGAAACATGGGACCTACGATAATAACAGACACACACACATATACAGACAGGTAACTTAGTGAAAACCACTTAGGAAGCCTGAAGGTACCTGAAACGGATAATTCCGGTGACATCCCGGTTTCGGATTTTTAGTAAATACAATACTTACTAAAACTATATACCTACGGTGTATGAGGAAGAGTAATAATCAGGAAATTTAGAAGGGAATTTTTGTGTTTGTATGAATAGGTTGTGTTAATATAATGTTAAGCACCTTAATAATAAATAAATAAATAAGTTGTAATATGCTGAGTAATTATTGTATTTGTATGAATAGGTTATAATATGCTACAACGTAAAAAATAAATACTTAATTATTAGTGGGAGAGGAGAGAGATAGTTCAAATCCTCAGTAATTAGTTCTCTTACTTAGGGGCTATTTAGTTACTACTCTCTTACCGTTTCATAACACGAACATCACACCACGTGTATTCGAAGCTAATTGAGCTTCGAATACACCACTGTCCCCGATAGGATTCGAACCCTGGTCGGGGGATGCACAACTGTTTAGAAGACTGGACTTACTGTGAAGCACCTTTGACCTCTTGCTCATTGTAAACCCTAAATAATGCAAATAAATTCTTACGTATCTGTAAAAAAGTTTCTTTCAGCAAATCTGTGGAACGTATTCATAGCTTTACAAATATTTTTTGCATTACAATTAACTTAATAATTTCCACACGTTTGTTCCAGAAGGTCTTCGAGCTGGTAGGTTTCTATATGTTAAAGAATTGTCGTCTGTCTGTCCCATTGTTCGTTGTGTAACCACCCTAAATTCTCTTCCAGTAAACAATTTCAACCTCCCCTCCTCAAAATCCCTTAAATCAATCCTAAAACTGTTTTTCTCTGATTAGGAGCATATAAGATATTTTTTGTGATGCTTCATTTCTTAATATTTTTAATCGGAATACTTCGATCCCTTATTTTAGTACAACTTTTTTTTTTATTTTAAACAAGTTTTTTTTGTTATTTTAGAATAAGTTATGTACTGTAATGTGCATTAATGTGATATCTTTAGTGCTACTTACATTTCTGTTAGCCTTGTACCATGTTACCTACTACTGGCCCTCTAGGTGTCTAGGTTTTACATGTAAATCTTTTGTAAAATAAATAAATAATAAATAAAATATGATGTGCAATCAAGCCACCAAAAGCCACACTGATAATCCCTAATTATCAAACCCTTAAATTCTAGGATGTGTGATGACACCCAGAGTTCATCCATAAACTGCATCGAGGATAATAATAATAGTAAAGGTGGGGAAGATCCTAGATCTTAGCAATTATGTCTCTGGGACGCTTTTTGCCAGCCCCAAGAACAACTGCATCGAGGAAATCCTTTAGTACTTTTATCCTATCCTTCACACGACTGGACCAGTGACCAGTTTGTCTAGTATGCTTT
>JACMZG010000002.1:17767716-18004151 GCA_018340805.1 Microvelia longipes
ACCGACGTAAACTTTACACTATAGTTTGAGTTGAGATCTGATAGAAAGTTTTCAAGGGATTCTGGGCTAAGCCACCAGATCATAAAGATATCGTCGATAAAGCGTTTCCAGTAGAGGGACGAAATTGTTGATTAGAAAGGAAGTCTTCTTCTAGCCAGCCCATAAAAAGGTTAGCAACTGAAGGTGAGAACTTACTCCCCATAGTTGTACCCTTAAGTTGTAAATAGAAATTATCGTTGAAGCTGAAAACGTTAGACGTGAGAATAAGCTCAGCTAAAGAACAAAGAAAATCAGTAGATTGGTCGTGGGGTAGAGGTCTTTGGTTCAGATAATGTCGCATCGCAGCAATACCTTCATTGTGAGGTATGTTGGTGTACAGAGAACACACGTCAATAGTGACTAAGAGTGTACCAGGAGGTAGGGGTGTAGGTATAGACCGGAGAAATTCAAGAAAGTGGCCAGTGTCACGAATGTAGGAGGGTAGAGTCCTGACTATGGGCTGGAGAAACGAGTCAACAAATGCAGAGGATCTTTCAGTGGGGCCGGTTATACCAGAAATGATGGGTCTCCCAGAAGGTAATTCAGCATGGGGGTCATTAAGTTTATGAATTTTGGGTAAAAGATAAAGATGAGGGGTTCTCGGATTGACAGGAACTAGTAGCTCAATTGTTTCTTTAGTGAGGTTTTCAGATTCGGCGTGTTCTGAAAAGAAGTTTTTAAACTTTTGTATTATTTCGGGAGTAGTGTCTTCTTTAAGGAGTTTGTAGGCAGAGGTGTCCGAAAGTTGCTTCTGACCTTCAGTATCGTAGTCAGTTCGATTCATAACAACAGTAGTTGACCCTTTGTCGGCAGGAAGAATAATAATATCCTTATCATTTTTTAGTGAGTGTATAGCAGCTCGTTCTTGAGTGGAAATGTTAGAAGAGGTGTTGAGATTAGTAGGAAAGTTAGGGTCTGAAACCTTATTTTGTACGTATTTTATGTATTGCTCTATAGGATGATGTGGGTCGAGCGGAGGGGGTTCTGAAGTAGAGGGAGGTTTAAACGGTAAAAGAGAACTATGAATGGGGTCTGTTGAGGGGCAAGTATTAGGATGAGTTTTCCAAAAGAAGTTCCAACGTAGAGAGCGGGCAAATTTGAGAGTATCAGAAACAAGATTAAAGTGATCAAATTTAGGAGTGGGGGCAAACGTTAAACCTTTGGAGAGGACAGATATTTGTGAGTCTGTTAGAGTTTTTGAAGAAATGTTGAGAACATTATATATGTATATATATATATATATATATATATATATATATATAATATATATAATATATATATATATATTTATAATATATAATATAATATCTGTATTCAACACTTTCTTGTAAACACCTATCTTCGAAACGGATTAATATTTTTTAACCCAAACTTGGTAATCAAAAATCAACCTTTGGGAGGACAACGAACTCTATGAAAACGAGGTTTTGAATAATTAATATTCGCCATTTCAGCCATTTTGCTGCGTAATAGGCAATGTTACGAAGTGAAACCGCCAAGATCTCTTCATTAAAACAGAATTATTGAGAACCTACGTCTTAGCTTTTATTTAATAATCTCCAACTTTTTACCCTAGACTTTGCCCTTTTTTTTTACAAGCACGTATTCTTGGTTGGATTACTTATGTAGTTGCATGTTTTAGCAATTTCTTTTAAAATTCGCCTAATGGATAGCTATGGCGGAATTCTGAACCTCGGACCACGACACAAATCCGTTTCAGAGTCCTTATGACGACAAAAATACTTTTTTGAAACTTTATATTAATATATATATAATCTAATATATATAATATATATTATATATATTATATATTATTAGGGTTTAACAAGTGCTTTTAAATATGTTTGCCTTCAGTTATATACACACACACAACTAATTTATATAATATATATATATATATTTATTATATATAATATATATATATTATATATATATATATATATATATGTAGTTTCTAGACACTTTCTTGTAACACTCTTCTTTCGTAACGGATAAATATTTTAACTAAACTTGGTACAAAATCAACGCTTCGGGAGGACCACGAACCCTTTGAAAACGCTTTTTTGTGACGTCATGTAACCCCGGTTTGCTGGATCAGCGAAATTTTCAAAAAAATCGGCAAAATTCAGGGTTAATGTATTTTTTGCCGTGAAAAGGTCAATATTCTATGTTTTTTGAGACGCTAAAATCGAATGAAAAGCCGGTCCGAAGTCGATACGACCACTCTAAGTGACCTAAAAATCGAAAAAAACCCCCATCGAAAATTACCGAAACCAAAAATTAATGGTCGATAAAAATAAATTTCGAGTATGGTCGTGCGTTTTCTAATTAATGTTTGGGCGCTGAATCGAATGAAACCGGTCGAAGTCGATACGACCACTTTAAAGTTAACCAAAAAGTCGAAAAAACCACAAAAAAGTGATAGAAACAAAATTACAGGTCGTTGAAAAATTAAATTCTTGAGTAGGTGTGTCGTTTTCATTGTTTTTTGGGCCTAATGATTTGAAGTTCCAGTGGTCGGAGCAATACGACTCACTTAAACTCAGGGTCCTGGTTCACATCCCTAGAAGGTCGATAATTTTTTATCGTTTTTTTTACTTAATATAATTTACGAACTAGAAAATAATCTGGCGCGGTGATCCCGCATGTCGGGCGAATTTCCTTTGATCGACACTGCAAACCCAGAGTACCTGGGTTCAATCCTAGTAGGGACAATAATTTTTTTACCGTTTTTTTACCCTAATATATAGTAACAACTAATAAATATTCTGCGGCGGTGGTCCGCTGGTCGGGCGAATTTCCTTTGATGCGGTGTTTTCCGCTGCCTTTTACATTATATAAGTTTACAACGTCACTAAATAAATACGTTCCAGCGCGGTGGTCCGCTGTCGAGCGAATTTCATTTAGATGCGTGTTTCCGTGCTAAACAACCATATCTTGCTTATGCAAAGACCATGCCCATGCGTGGTTCGTCATGCTGTCAAGCACTGCTCGTACTCATTTTGTCTTGTTTATTATTCTAAAGGAATGCGCTAACAAAACCTTAAAGATAACTGACTAGCTTACGATGTAACTATTTTCAACTAGTGCAAATAATAGTGCGTACTTCTAATTTTAGAGGCATAGTTTTGTACAACTCACTAGATAATTATGCGCATTTGCTTTGAAAATACAGACAAATAGTAGTTACGAGCATGCTTTGACACATGAACGGAACACGCAATGGGCAATGGTTCTTGATAAGCAGATATCTGGGTTGTTTAGCACGAAACACCCATTGTAAATGAAAGTTCGCCTGACAGCGAGGACACCGCGCCGGAATTATTTTATTTAGTAAGTTGTAAACTTATATAATTGTAAAAGCGCACGGAAAACACGCACCCACGGAAATTCGCCCGACATGCGGACCACCGCGCCAGAATTTTTAACACGCTACCATACAGTAATGCGGCAACATATGAATTATTTTACGTCCTAGGAGTTTGTTTTTACATTCCATTATTTCCTCGAGGTAAAAGTGCTAAAGTAATCCTATTAACAATAAATGATTGCTTCTCACCTAAAAACGGTTCATAAAGTGCTCGAAACAATTCGTACTACCTCAAAAAAAATATATTCTAAATAGCACATTTTACACCTATTGACTGAGTTTTGCACAAAGTTTTAACTCTCTAGCATAAATACACTAGGAGCTATGATGATAACAGCCACTCACACACGCCCACATACAGACAGACAACTTTGCAAAAAAAATAACTAGGTCTTATAAACTCCTGAAAGAATTCCAGTGTCATTCTAATTTCAGATATTTTTGCAAACACAATACTTTTCCTATATATCTACGGTATAAATGAGGTAAAGTGAAAAGGAAAACAGTTTGAAATAGTTTTGAATAGTTTAAATACAAGTTGTATACGAAGTTAGCGTATACAACTTACGCGTATACAAGCGTAACCACTTGAATTGCCATTTTTTAAGAAGCTTACTTGGATCATAATTAGTTTTATTATTAGAGCTATTGGTTCTCATTCTACTTTAAATTATTTAATTTAGGCTCTCATCAGTTCACAAATTAATTAATATAATGAGTTACTTAAAAATCGATAATATTGTTCAATAGGCCAAGAGCCAGACCTGAAAAAGTGTGACTCATTTCTTACTACTTCAAACCAAATTTTTCTGAAAATATACCTTTTATTATTATTATTAATTGTGAGGGAAGGAGTAAAACCTTTTTGCACTGTCGACTTTGAGTCTTTTGTACAAGTACCCATCGTGTTCTAAGCTTATAGGAGATCCTTTCCTTTTATATTTCTAAAAGTTTGTGTACTAAATTGGCATCTGGGTTTTCATTCTGCTTAGTGTGGCTTCTCCAAACAACAGAAATCTCTTGTATGCTAGAGCTTCGCATTCAAAGATGATGTGTGATGATGTTTCAGGGCATTGGCCACAGAGTCTACAGACAGGCTCTTCTTGAAATATGCCGATTGTTTGCATATGTTTGCGTAAGTGACAATGACCAGTTATTAAGCCCGTCACTATACTGAAGTTTTTCTTATTTAGCTTTAGAAGAGCATCTGTCAGTTTGGTTTGAGGACCTCTCAACATGAGTTTACTGTGCCTCAAACAAAAAGCATTATTCCAGTGTTTTAGGTGTTTACCTCTAAGCCATTCATTCACTGCCGTCTTGACTTGTGTTTTCGAAATGCCTATAACTGGTTCAGGTCCTATTGGAGTTTGAATTTGAACCTTGTCTTGCTAAAATCATCTGCAACCTCATTACCATCTATACCTTTATGTCCCGGAACCCATCTAACTGATACTTGATTTTCAGCAGCCAAACTGGTAAGGTTTTGTAAACATTCCCACACTAGTTTAGAGTTAACTTTGTAGGATCCCAGGGCTTTTATGGCAGCTTGACTGTCAGTATAAATGAACAGTGACGCTTGCTTAGTGTTTCGCTTGAGATTTTCGAGAATGCAGGTGTTAATTGAGAACACTTTTGACTGAAAGACTGAGGCAAAATATACCTTAGACTATGAAGGAAAAGCATAGTCTGTCTATCCAGAGTGGAGCCCTTCATATAAATGCGTTCGCTCAAATTATTATAAAATGGTACAAATATCAGTTTTCTTGAAATATGTGGTTCCCGTAGGTCGTGTGCAAAACATAAAGAAAACATCTTTTAAAGCTGATACAATTTCCTATAAAACGAGTGTTTTTCGTCAAAATCGGATAACTACAACTAAAGTTATATGCTAAAAGACTATGCTTTTCCTTCATAATTAAAGGTATATTTTCATGAAATTTGATTCGAAGTAGTACAAAGTGAGTCACATTTTTTAGGCCCGGCTCTTGGACTACAAGGGATATTTTCCTTACAACATATATTCGCTACGCTCATCTTCACAACTTCCGACTCGCTTTGCTCGTCCTTAGAAAAATATCATTCAATGTACTCCAACGCTCAAACAGGAAATATATTTGTTTTATTCCTTGCGGTCAACCATTCAACAAAAAAAATGTAGATATACATACCATATCAAAACGAAACCTAATACACTTATTAACATAAAAGGTTATTATTGTATCGAATTTCAACTCAATTTAATATTCTGAAACGGATAATTTAGGTCATATCCCGGTTTCAAATTATTTGCAAACACAATACTTTTCCTATATACCTACGATATAAACGAGAAAAAGTAAAAAGTATGTAAACATTTCTAACTAATCAAGCTTGCAATGCAAAAAGCTTTAACATCATAACTGTTATTATTTTTAAAATTATATATTTATTGATTATTAAGACATAACTCTTCATTTTTATTTACTATAAAAACATTTAGAATAATAATTATTTATTTTATTTAACATATTAGTGTATTTAAGGCATTTGACACAGTTGATCAGAAAAATTAATAGAAAAACTTCAATATTATGGATACGAGGGAAAGCCTTAGAATTACTTATTGACTATATTACAAACCGGCAACAAACAGGTAAAGTTACTTAACGACTTAAGCTCTGTAGCCACGCTTCATACTGGAACACAACAAGGAACAGTGACGTCACCGAAGTTATTTCTGACTTACATCAATGATTTATACCTTATCCCTAATTTCTTAGGTGAAGTAATAGGTTTTGCTGATGATACGTGTTTTATTGTTTTCATCAGACACACACAGCTGGCAAGAATTGACAATCAAAGTAGAACAACAGCTGGCCTTAGTAAGCAAATGCTCCACACAAACCTATTATTTCTAAACACACCAAAAAAACCAAATTTATTACCTTCTCACTATCTAAGAAAGGACAGCCTAAGGATATAACTAAACTCAAAATCCATGATTGTAAGTGCGTTAGAAAAAATGACACACCAAACTGTGACTGTACGACTATAGACAGGGTAACTTCTATAAAATACCTAGGTGTTACTATTGACCAAACATTGACTTGGAAAATTCATATTCAAAATATTAGAAATAAAATAAGGAAATTCATATATTATTTTAGAGCACTTAGGGATTTCTGTGATGAAAAGTTGATTAAAACTATATATCATGCTCTAGTGGAATCTATTCTTGGGTACGGTATTATTGGATGGGGATCAGCAAATCCAACTCACTTGCACTCGTTAGAAAATAGCTCAAAAATCAGTCATCAAAACCATCCTTAAGAAACCAAGACTATATTCTACTGATCAACTTTTCAAAGATTTCCCTGTTCTCACAATCAAACAGTTATTTACAAAAAGGTTCTATTAAAATACTTTAATCAACCGAAAGAGTATATTAATCACAATCACAGCACTAGAAACAAAACTAATAGAAAAGTAAAAAGTTTAAAATGTAGAACATCAATGATGCAACGACATGCTGCTACTAGAGGTCCAATTTTATTTAATATGCTACCAGATGAGATAAAAACTAACCTGTATTTTAAAGATTTTAAAAAAGAAATAATCCTGTGGTTAAAACCACCTCCAAATTAACCTATTTCTTCTTTTTTCTTTTTTTTTCTAACCTTAGATTAAATAATATTTTTTTTTATTATATTTTATTTATTATTTGTACTAACTTTTTAATTAATAAATTCTCTTCCTTAAATTTAAGAAATCTTATTTTAAATTTTTTTTTTAAAAAACTAACCAAGTCGTATAAAAATACTAATTAAGTAAACATAATTTAAGAAAACTACTAACAGAAACTAAACTATTTATAAGAAACTATTAATAAGGAAAAAGAAACTTTTAACAAGAAGACTAAAGCCGCGCACAAGCTCATGCTTTTTGCGGCTTAAAGTTTATTTTTTCTCTTAAAGAGTTTGATAGTTGCTCTATTATAAAATTATTTGTAACATATTGTTTCTCGAATCTAATTTTGTATTTATAATAAATAAACATTTTATTATTATTATTATTATTTGTGTCGTATTTATTCAACTACATTGTGTTTACTTTATTTTGTTTTATTTTCCTAAAATAAAATACCAAGAAAACATTATTCTATATATGATATACATTCTGTCATATTTTTTTCTTAAACATTCTTCAAAAAAATAAGGCGAACTTGTGTTTTTTATTTTAAGCTACTTACATGACATAAATCTAATGATTTATTATTGTGTTCAAAGATATATAAATATGAAAAACATCCCAACACTTAGATGAAAAAATATAATTCATGCACAACCCCCATTATTCATATTATGCTAACATTATCTTTCAAATATTTTTTTATGTTGTTCCTTCTTTTTTGAGACAGAAAAAAAATCATCAAATAAGTTGACACATTCTTGACATGTTCACAATTCTTAAATTTCAACTAACATACTGTTTCGCCAATGTGTTTTTTTTATGTGATAGTAAACACTTATTCTTTTTGTTAAAAGAACCTTGTCATACGCGTCACACAAACGCTTTACTTTCGAACCATTTTTCACGTGTAAGATCCCTCATAGCTTAAGGGGTTAAAAGAAAGTAAGATCTACCCAAGTTGTGAGATGTTGAAGAGCAAAACACGCTTTTTGCGGTTAAAGAAAGAAGGTACGAAGGGAATAAGCCTTTAGCTTACAACGTAAAATATATCCTCTGACAGCTTATGATTTATTTTTTTTTCTTTTAAGGTTTTTAAGGATACTCCCTCAAAAATTCTTTTCGTTTATTTCTTTTTTTTTGTTCCACTTCTGCTAAGGAGGGTTTTCTCATCTTTTCCTTTAGTTGTTGTGGGGTGTAACCATCCTGTTAAGTGATTGTTCTTATCCTTTTTTTTTTCTTATAACCTTTTTTTTATAACTCTAAGAATGGAAAGGTTAAGCATTAATTAAATTCCCAAGCTCTTAAAGAAAAATGTGCCACACCTTACTCACTCTTTTAATCATTAGTGTAAGGAAAAACTGTTTTTTTAATATTTTTTTTTAGTTTTCTTAAAAAGAAACTAATATATCAAATTAATAAGTGTTTGCCCACTCTACACCTTTTTTACGCCCTAATTTTCCCCTCCCAAAACTGTACCGTTTTCTATTTTTTTAACTTTTTAATCTACGTTTTCTTTAGATTTATTGACTTTCCTCTTTTCTTTTATAAAAGCCTTTCTTTTTAATTGCAGTAAAAGGTCTTATTTCTTTTTCCACTGTTATAGTCTGGATATTAAAAAAAAAATTATGTCACATTTTTTTTATGAGTGATACACTTTTTTCCAGAAAGTACGTCACTTGCATACAATAGTAGTTTTGTGTTCTAATAAACGCTATTAAAACACAAAAGAGATGCTAATGTACATGTTATTAGTAAAACTAGTCTTAAAAATATACTAGACTACCTCCATATGTACTATAATAAAATTGTATAAGCTAACATGTCTAAGAATAAATTTTCATTAAAATGCTGTTTTAACCAGTGATGCAGTACCCCCCCCCCCCTTTGAATTTATTTTGTTTCACAAATTTAGGGGACCTTCGGCCTTCATAGGGAACACATATAATTTGTGTTCTTTATGGGTGTACTGAAGTTAATGATCACCTACAATGGGTCTTATGGTCAAATACTTGGATTATATTGTATCAGTCAATGGGTCTCATGTCAATACTGGGATTATATTGTATTAGTCAATGCGTCATATAATCCAATTCTTCGATTGTATTTTATTTGTCAATGCGTCTTATAATCAAATACTTGGATAGTATTGTATTAGTCAATGGATCTCATGATCCAATACTTGGATTGTATTGTATTTGTCTATGCGTCATATAAGCCAATTATTGGATTGTATTGTATTTGTCTATGCGTCATATAAGCTAATTATTGGATTGTATTGTATTTGTCTATGCGTCATATAATCCAATTCTTGTATTGTATTGTATTAGTCAATGCGTCTTATAATCTTATTCTTGGATTGTATTGTATTAGTCAATGAATACTGACTTATAATATCATTCATCTCTAGACAGTATATGATGACAGATTTTTAGGGAGTTAAAAAAATACTTTTCACTTTTTACACCTAAGAGAGAACTTACTTTTTTCTCCCTTAGGATTAAAACGTATTTTTTCCCCTTGGGATTAAAAATTGTTTTCTATAATTGGGGTGAGAATCCCCAACCCTAATAAGAGGTAAATTTAAGAGCGGCATCCTCTAAATATACAAGACAAATTGACCGAATTTTTTCAACCATGTATGTATGTCCAAGAGGGACCCGACCAAATAAAATTTAAAAATAAAATACAAGTTATGGATTTGTGTACATTTCCAATTTATTGGGTTCATTATACTTAATAATTGTTTGTTTCCATTTTCTCAAATAAAAACCAAAAATGCGGATTTCAATATATTTTATTTATATTCATTAGTGTTTAACCATTAAAAATGAATAATTAATATTTTACATTCCAGTTCCCAAGTTATTTAAGTTTTTATTTATATTCTCGTACATTTTATTTATCAGATAAATTATAAAAAAAATGTAGCTCCTGAGTAATATAAAATATTTAAAAGGACTAAAAACTGATATTTCTTTTTATTTAAAAAAAGTTTATTTAAGACTTTTTTTCTTCAAAAAGCCATCTCGCCTGTTATGAACAGATACTTGACTTGAAAACTTAAAGAATACTTAAATAGTATAAAATATATAAATAAATTTTAATATAAAATGTATTTAAATCAGCTTCAAGTCAAAATTTCGCAAGTACTTGTTAAAAATATTTTTTCTTCCCCATACTTTTTTTATAAGTATACAAAAACTGTAAGTTACAGAAGTGCGTGAAAGAATCTCTCGTTGTATAATTTTAGCATTCTATGTTTTTATGTGGCTGTATTCGGTTTGGCCAGTTTTTTTACTTTTTTATTTATGCCGTTGGTATATAAGAAAAGTATTATGTTTGCAATAATTCAAACCCCGGATGTCACCGGAATTGTTCGTCAAATGTCAATAATTAGAGACAGTATGGGATATGAAAAATGGACCAGGGTACCAGAGCTGAATTCACCAGAAATCTGTGATTGGTTAAACTAACTTTTGATAAGACCTTCGGCTTGAAGACTTAAAGACGCTTAAGTAATAAGAACATAAAATTACCATTAACCCGACATAATGAGTCGGGGAAGTGGTGCAGTGATGCAATACCGAATTTTCTATTAAGATAAAAGTTCGGCGTGACTAACAGATTCTCGGGGAGACAATTTTTGAAATCGGTTTATTATTATAAACCGAAACCTGAGTTTCACGTTCATTATCCGTTTTAGGTGTTTTTAAGACCTCCTGAGTGGTGTTAACAAATTTTTCTGGGTGTGTATCATTGAGTGTCAACTCCAAACGGAGTTGTTGGTAAATAGCAGAAGAGAAATGATTAGCAGATATATATAGAAGAGACAAAAACACACCACGTCACAGATATCAATAATTTTGAACTACTTCTTCTAATTTAAAAGCATTGAAAGAGTAGTATGTTTCTTCTATTATCAAAATTTTTATAGAGTGCAATCACTAAATTGTATCTTACCAGCCACTAAAACTCTATTATCTTGTATACATGCCACAATAATGTAGTGGTATTAGAAGAATAATCAAAAATAAATAGTCTGAATATTCTCTCTCTCTCTCTCTCTCTCTCTCTCTCTCTCTCTCAACATAATAGGACTAAAACATATTATAGATAAAGAAATATGTTTCGAGAATTTATTATTTCGGCCAAGAAAAGGTTAGTTCCGTAGTCAGTTGACAGGAGCGCTAGTGTGTAATTTGGTAGTTTCACCATTCCAACTACGAGATAGCACCACTGTCATCTTGTTTTTAATCAAACTAATTCTGGCCCTAATCTGATTAATCTAACTATGTGCTTCGTATAATAATGGAATATTTCAAGTAGATAATAGTGTCGTTAAAATGTTAATATAAAACAAGACGATTTTATATCATATATACTAATTTGTATGTATGTTATATATATAAATAATATATATATATATATATATATATATATATATTATATATATATATATATATATATATATATATATATTATATAATATAATTCTTACTTAGAAAAAGGTAGTGGGCTAATAATTAGGGTTTAAACAAGTGCTTTTTAATATGTTTTGCCTTCATTTATATACAACACAACACACACAAATAATTATATATATATATATATATAATATATATATATATATATATATATATATATATATAATATATATATATCTACCAAGTGTTATAGACCGTTTATATTTCATTAAACTCAGCGTTGTTACTCAATAACTTGCAACAGCTAGTATAAGCTATTTCATTGAAAATTACAACAAATAAAATAATCAAAAACAAAACAAATCTAGGAATAACATTTCTCCTCTGATGTAAAAGAGCTTACAAAATATCTTCTTTTAAAGGAGAAATATTCCAGTATGTTTGTTCTTAAGTATAACATATTCGCTTGAAGAAGAAAAAACCTAGAAAACATATTGAAATATTAGCTTATAACATGAATAACGTACTAACATATAAACTATGCTCATATTTTAAACATAAACCTTTTCTTAAGGTATGTTCCCCTGTATAAGTATGTACACAATACTATGCTAAACTAATTTAATTTACTGCGATAAAAGAAGTATGCACTGAAAAAACGTAATATAACACGGTATGGGTTTACAAAAATTGAATTATAGATGTGTACACAATCTACGTTGGGATAAGATTGATAAGTTACATATAAATTACGTAATTTTATTTCAGATTTTTGTCTATTTATGATTAATGATGACAAATTATATTTTGAAAAGGTAAATTTCCACGCCTGGCGTATTTCCTTTGAAATGCGCGCTTCTTTGCATTATAATTTATATCTTGCTTAAATGTTCTGTTTGCAATTGATAACCTAGAGCACTCGCATTACTACTTGTTACTAAATTGTTTTCGAATTTTTCGGAATACTATAGTTTTCTAAAACTATAGTCAACATTCCAAAATTGGAATTAGACAGTATTATTGGGTACTAATATAAAGCTATCAATCTCAAAAATCAGCTCAATTTATAAAATGTTTAAGCGCATATTCTATGATAAGTTTGGAAACAGAAGATAGGGGAACAAGTAGTAATGCTTCTGCTCCAGGTTATGAATCCAAGTAGTAATGCTACTGCTCTAGGTTATAAATCATGAACAAGTAGTAATGCTACTGCTCTAGGTTATAAATCATGAACAAGTAGTAATGCTACTGCTCTAGGTTATAAATCATGAACAAGTAGTAATGCTACTGCTCTAGGTTATAAATCATGAACAAGTAGTAATGCTACTGCTCTAGGTTATAAATCATGAACAAGTAGTAATGCTACTGCTCTAGGTTATAAATCATGAACAAGTAGGTAATGCTACTCTTCAGGTATGAATCATGGAACAAGTAGTAATGCTACTGCTTCAGGTTATGAATCATGAACAAGTAGTAATACTACTGCTCCAGGTTATGAATCATGAACAGAACATTTAAGCAAGATATCATTTGTAAAGCAAAGAAACTCGCATTTCAAATGAAATTTTCCAGGCATGAAGACCTCCGCGTCAGAATTTTTTAAATTAATTTTATTTTTTAAATACAAAAAATCGGATTCGTTTGGACTCGCTTTGGTCATCCTTAGATAGCAGCTACATCCGTTTCATTCCCAGCGGTCACCCATCTAGGCACTGAACACGCTTGATGCTACCTAACATTTATGAACTAAATAATCATGGATATAATTGTCGTATTGAAACGAAACTTAATGTACTTATTTATTACGTAAAGGTATACACTTGTACCGAATTTCAACTTAATTGGATTATGTTTGATTTTTTATTTTTTTTTAAAACGTATACAAGTTATTTAATAAAAATTAATAAGCTTATCAAACTAAGACTATTAATGAGATGTAACTTGACACATATGTTAGTATTATACGAAGCTACATGCGTGCCAAATCTCAAAATTACAACTACACCTATTATAATTTTTGTACAAAGTTTCTACAATCTAGCATCAATACCCTGGGAGCTACGACACATACGTACACAGACACATATAAATACACTCACACACAAAAAGACAGACAACTTAGGAAAAACTACTCAGCAGGTGTAAAGTACACATCAAACAGATAATTCTGGGGAAATCTTAATTTGGGATGTTTTTGCAAACACAATCCTTAAATTAGTACGGTATGAATGAGGAAAACGAAAAATTAAAACAATTATAAAACAATACTTACATTTTGAATAAGGTTAAAGTTATAATTTTCATCTGTAAATAAACTTTTGTACGCGCCTTTGGAAGAAAATGACGCATCAGTCCCTTACAGTAATTACCTTATTTGGCTCCGCCTCGGAAGTTAATTATTATAAAAACTTCGGCTTTGGTTGCGGAGTTAAATATAATTTCTTCGGCAACGCATCGAGATTTAAATGGTTTGAATCCCTTCGCTTTCGCCTCTGGAACAAACTTATTGACCAGGGTTACAATCACATTCTTTACTCTAAAGGTAACATTACGAACGATTAACAGACAATCACATGTGATTATCATAATTAAATTATGAAGTAGTTTTACTTTTTCTAATCATAGATCTTCTTGAACAATTTCTTCTTAAATTTAAACATTCGTAAATACTAGTTACTATCAGGTCGTTAAGATCCCAGGTATCTTTATTACCTTCTTTTGACTAACCGTAAAACATCTGTATTTAACACAGATTCAAACATTTCAACGTCTTATTTTCCAAATTTCCCCCCATGAAAAAAAAACTTTAACCAAAAAAAAACATCATTTTGATAAAGATCATCAAAAATTCTACAGCAAAAAAAATGTTACAACCGACCATAATAGCCCTTCAGAAAACTTTTTTTTTAACAGAATTATTAAACGGTATTGAGTTTGAAGAGATATGATGGCCGGCTGTAAAACCTCCCCCCCCCCACGGCTGTATTTAATCCTTTTATTCCCTTCTGTTAGCAAACAGTTCATTGTTTCAAACATACAAGGGGCTACAGTATGGTTTTTTTATCGACTATTTTTCGTACTCAAGGGAATTACTATAGTTTTTCAAAGCTTTCGTATTTCCGACATGCCACTGTGTATCCGTTAAAACTGTACAGGTTTCGAAAGTCGTTTTCCACGAATTATAGTATAGTTGAATTTTTCGTAAATTATTTTTCAAAAAAGTTTCTTCGAATTAACTTTTTTTATTTTATAAAAAATAAAATGGACCTTTTTATAGAGAAAGAGCTTTAAATCAAATTTTTTTGTACTTTAAAGAATTGTTTACGATTTAATTAATCTAGATTTATAAAACATAAAAATGAAATGCCTCTCCTTAGAACAAAAAGAAACAAAACTATTAAACCAAAGAGATCATGCAAGAACTACGGGAAAACTGTTGAACACTGATGCAGCTTTGACTAAAGAGTTTTTTAAATAATATAATAAATTGGGTACGGGGTACCTCGTAACTTTTCCTCACAACACTGGATTTGCTACGCTCATCCTCCCTTCTTTAGACTCACTTTGCTCGTCTTCAGTGTTTAAAAATTACTGAATTTGTAGTGCAAGACGTTTTCAGACTCATTTGGCTCGTCTTTAGACTCATTTGGCTCGTCTGCAGACTCATTTGACTCGTGTTCACACTCATTTGGCTCCTCTGCAGACTCATTTGACTCGTCTCCAAACTCATTTGGCTCGTTTGCAGACTCATTTGGCTCGTCTTCAGAGTCCTTTGGCTCGTCTGCAGACTCATTTGGCTAGTCTGCAGACTCATTTGGTTTGTCTTAAGACTCATTTGACTCGTCTTCAGATAGAAAATACATCCATCCTAAGATAGTACGATGGTAAAAATATACATTTGTACTACAATTTTAACTCAATCAGTTTACAACTCGATTTTTTATTTTACCACTTTTAAAAAAAATTACACACGTAATTCGATAAAAATTGTACTAATGCTAATAATAAAATGACAATTGGCACATTTGTTCCTCCTTTACATGCTACAAGAGTGCTAAATTTTCAACCGAACAAAAATTTTTTTTCCTGATCTATGAATTTTGTAAATTTTTTAAAAGGTATACCTAGATACATATCAAATTCTTATATTTATTCATATTTGTGTATTTACTTAAGCTCAAGTATATTAATAATTTCACTAGTAAATTTGTTTGTCTAGCTTTAAGATGTCCTACTCAATCCACCCATCTCATACAGTCCTCAGTACACCTTTCTGGTTCCTTTCCAGTTCTTTCTACTTCAGTAACCTAGCCAGGCATGTAAAGCCCTCTAGGTCTGAACAGTCGATATCAGTGTTACGCATAAGAGATTTGCATATTCAATTCTGAGCAGCATCAATTGGTTTTTATATTTAACATTTATATTAAAATTTATATTTTAAATATTAATTATTGTATAATTTCACATGTATATATTTTTTTAGTTATATAAAATATAAAAACCAATTTTGAAATTTATATGTTAAATTGCTTTTAAATGGTTCAATAGAAGATAATTTAATTGAAGTCTACAAAGACTTCAAATTCGTTAAAAATGACCAGGTTAAAAAAGGACAAATTTGTTAAAAATGGGTCCTTCTCCGCCCAACAATTTACTTCTTGCTTAAGGTTTTGGTTCATGCTTTGTAACCTACCAGATCAATTGCTACTAGTTACTTAATGTTTCCAGCGATTTGTTAAAGAATACGCCATAACAATTTGATGATTAGTAGAATAAACTAAACTTAAACAAGTGCAAATAATACTGAGTAGTGCATGCGCCGCTAGGTGGTAAAAACTTGAACTACACAGTAGAGAAAATGTGAAAATG
The DNA here is from genome assembly GCA_018340805.1 of Microvelia longipes. Lineage (NCBI taxonomy): Eukaryota > Metazoa > Arthropoda > Insecta > Hemiptera > Veliidae > Microvelia > Microvelia longipes. The sequence goes on from JACMZG010000002.1 coordinate 17,784,088, forward strand.
TCGAAAAATTTGAACAAGCCATAATGTTATACTAAACAGACTGTAAAATATGTTTATAGGGTTCGCTGATTCTGGATTCATCGGACCTATTGTTCATTGCATATTTATGCCGGTTGATAAAAGCATCTCTAAATATTTATTCTTTTGTGAGCTTTTCCCGTGTGCATAACTTTCCTTTTTTTAGTTTCTAAATTCGCTTTATGTTAAAGATCTGTGCAATGACCAACCAGGGCTGTATTAGCACGATCTACTCTATCAATAGCTTTCGAATGGCAATTTTTGCGGTTGGCACAAAATTTTTTGCCATATTCGGTATTATATATAATAATATAATACCAAAAAATGATAATAAATAAATATATATATATATTATTTTATTTATTATATTATATATAGTATATATATAATATATATATTTTGGTATCATTAACTAATTAAGGTAAGCATTTGAGCTTGGTCCATTGCTATATGTTAATGGTTGACCGCTGAGTATAACATATGAATCATAGTGCTATAGAAACTTTATTCTCGCCTATCTCTAAAGGAATTCATTATCGGCTTTTGAAGAAATTCCTGCTACTACTGTAAGATCTTGTCGCACCCTAGAGTCTGTGTATTATTTCATTAAAGCTGTGAGAGGTAAAGTTAGAGTGTCTCTGAGTAAATATAGCTACACTGATATCTCACATCGCTGATAGACAGATTGAGCATTTCGCGATTAGTGCGAAAATAATTTAATCTACCTCACCAGTGTTCTTTATAAATTAGTGGGTTCTATCCTGTATATTCATTGAACTCTTTTGCCGATAATGTGACAAATTAATGAGTATTCATATGCGCAAAAAATTCAAGTTACCTATCACTCGTTAAGAAAACCAGTTTGTGTATACTCTCAACATACTTAATATGTAACATAGAAGAGTCTAAGACGTTCTCGTTGACTAAGCAGGATCCATATAGCAGGAAAGCAAGTTCGCCCCATTATGACAGTTATTATTCTTTTAACAGCACCAGTAAGAACATTATATCTGTATATAAAATGAGTAAATATGACATATTAATGTTACAGTAGTATATTTAGTGTGATTGAATAGGGGTCAAGCATAAGTTGCTTTTAAAAATATACTTATTCAATAATACTTTTTATAATATTATCGTGATATTGTTTTGTAGGTGTTAACTCTTAGCAGAGTTTTGTGCAAAGGTTGTTTCAATTAAAACTTCATTGGTGTAATAGAATATGCCACATTTTTTCATTCTACCTATCGTCCAAAGTTTAGAAAATAAATAAAATAATTTTTTTCATAAATTAAAAGTGTTCAGTTTGTTATATTTAGTAGCCTTTAGAGTTTTGAAAAATACCGACCGCCATATTAAAAATGATGTTGTTTGATGGTTTATGTGCATCGGTGTACCTTTCACATTTCATAGAGATATTTTTCCTCCTCACAAAAAATATAATAAATAAACCCCTTATGCTGTCCCATAATTTAGGGGGTGCTAAAACCTTATATTAGTTACACTAAACCCTATAAAATAATAAGTAACTCCATTTTTAAACTTTGGATTTTTCTACTACACTATATTTTTTTGAAATTTCCTTACGATAAATCCTAAATAGATTTTAGAATGAATATATTTGTTTGTGCAAGCGCGGATCTCCTGTACGGTGATGAAGAACTTCTTGTTATTGTGTTTAATTTTTTACTGCAGTATATGAGGCCGAGTTATTATATAATTATTAAGTTTTTCTCGTGGAATTAATGCTCCTTTAAAGCATGTTGAGTCTCCATGTATAATATTTAATCAAAGTATCTTGTAAACATTTTCCCTAGTAGATTATTATTTGGAGGGATCAAGCCGTCGTGTAATAGAGTGCTTATATGTTATTAAATTATTTTCAATTTTCGCGAAATATATTTAAAAAATAAAATATAAATATTTAGGGTATATATTTATTTTATATATCTTATTATTCAGTATTGAGTAGTCTTTTATTTTTTTTTTTTATTATTACTACATAGCTTTGTGTGAATTTTAATCCTATCTTTAATAATATCGCATTGCCTATATTGATCTAATAATTTCGAAATTGCACCTACCATGACATTCTGTAGAAACTGCCGTCTCACTAAGAGATGTAGACTGTCTCAGATGTACTGTCACGAAGAAGTATATCTGAGCATTGAGATAATCTCCCTTTTGACGACTCGTTCACATTCCATAGAGATGAAATTCCAGATTAACTCTGCTCTCACGCTTTGTGCTTCCACTAGATGAGCAGCTTGTAAATGTGTTACTGTTTATCTACTTTTTTATAATATATGGTGGAGACGTCAGTGTCTAAATTTGAGTCCACTGTCTGTAAAATACTAATACATCGCAATTTAATTTATATGAATAGTGAACTATGATAGATCTACGACATTATTATATCCAAGAGCGTGCCTGCTCCATGATAGGATTGTGAACAACGTTTGTGTGCTATCTGATATGGTGAAGTTTAGTAGAGTTCAGTGAGTCTAGCCACGATTTTGAAAACTGTTAGCAACAAAAATTATATTTCTTGCACGGACCATTATTTGTTTGTATAGAATACAGAGAATGAAATGTTTTTTGAACTTTTATCGGATCGTCATTTGACCGAAAAATTTTCATAAATTTACCGAATTTTTAGAAATATGGTATTATTCTAATTTAATTATAGGGACTATAAGTTACAGTGTAGGTATTCACCTCTAACAACGCTCTATGTGCTACCACTTCATGTAAAGGTACTTGGTGAGTCGGTGTCTCACTTTCTCCTAAGTAAGCCATTTTTATTGCCAATTTCGTAGACACACTCCTCCGAAATGCTCCAATCCCCATAATACAGCCTTAGTATTAATATAGATACATAAATAAACATAAATCCTAAATATAATGATAATATATATTCCAACGCATGTATGTCTACACTACTTATATATATAAGTATGTTTTATTTGTATCTACTATCATAATATCTTATATGTCGCGTGCGTAATGTCCCATTCACATAAGTAAACTCCTGCGCATGTCTGATAAATCTTGTTTTAATCGAGAATTTAGTGGTGGACACCTACAGACTTAGGCTGTATGTGTCAAAATAGTATATCTAATAATTATTTTAGTGCATACTAATTTGATGTTTTTGTTGAATTATTGTACGTATTACAATGATTTTTGTAAAAGAATATGCAAAAAATATAGGATGGTCAATCGTGTGTCTAATGAAAAAAACGTGTGGTGCAGTGAAAATAAAAAAATCGCAATTGACAATTGCTGAATACATATTAAATGTTATCTCTTTGTATGTGCTCTTGGATGAGGTCTCTGATTTAAGAAGAAAAAGTATTTAATATGGATATAATTTAATGGTCTATCATAGTGCACCAATCGTGGGACTGTGTACAATGAAACGTGATGAAAAAATAACACGAAAATCTTTCTATCTCCCGCAAATCATATAAACTTGGACATACAAATTATCAGAATGGCGCATCGTCAAATGTACAAAAAATTTAGAAGTAAACATAATAGTGTGAATACAAACGAGTAGGTTTTGATTAAGGAGAAAAGTACTCAGTAATACTATAAAATGGCTGCTCTGTCTCTCTTTTGGGCTTCTCTGAAACTTTATTGGGCTCTTATTCTATGAATTATTGTGGTCTATATTGGGCCACTCTTGAATAATGTTATTATTGACTAAAGATTAGAAAGTTTAACCCCGTACGGAGGTAAACCCATCCGGTAAACTTAGCCCTCACTGATCTAGACAATTCTCGGTAATGTTCTAGTGATGCGCTTATTTCCAGTCCCAGTCTTTCTGGACTCACACGCTAGGATATTCTCTTGATAAGTAAACTCTCTGTTAGTATATATTACTAAGTTGATAATCACTATTTGGGCGTGTCACACTTAATTCTCGTATTATGACTCAATCCGTATATTTTATCTAGGACTTATGCTTCGCTCGTTCGCTTGGAGGTTTTTGATGAAAAATATGAGTAAGTAGGAAGCAAAATATATAAACCTCCGCGCAGTTTTTACCGATATTCCTCATGCTATGGAGCGTCATATTAATAACAAAGTCTATTGAGATAGAATCATTTTAAATATTAATCGTTTATAAAAACCATGCGATAAGACAATTTATGATATTTAGCACAAAGTATCTACATCTGGGCCGTGCACTCACTTGTCGTATTTTTTTTTATTTTTTTTTTTTTTACGCTAACCGGTAGGTCATTTAGCGTTTCCCCTCAACTTTAAATCTCCACTCAACTAATTACACCCCTGATGTTTGTACACATCAAATCATCTAGGAATCCCTCTCCGTACTGGTAGCCACAGTAACCGGTTCATTAATGTGTCTAGTGTCGATCTGAAGTATTCCCTAACTCCCATGATCTTCGCGTTTTTACCAATACTACCTTTTGGTCTTGTGCTATAGATAGTATCAATAATAGTGCGAACTAGTGCTCTGCACTCTCCTTGAGTTGTGAAACAATAGTTCAATTCTTAGATACCCTGGTTGGCGTCATTAGCTCTCTAGGTTGCGCGCTCCCACCGCTCTGGCTGTTGCAGCTCAGAATATTTACTAGCTTCTCAATAGATAATTTCTAGGTGAACCGCTTTGCAAGTAATCAATTTGATGACATATGTTATACTATTTCTAATGGGGTTGCGTATAGACAATTTAGTTCATCCAGTTTTTATTCTTTATCTGTGACAGTGATGCAGTCGTGCTCTCCGATGTGCCCCGCTATAAGATCTGAGACATCACTACAGTGTTAAGTTCGTATTTTGCGAAATAGTACATCGCATTTACAAGTTAATAGTCGTATATTTGTTGGCTGGTCATGATTGTGATTATGACCACTCCCCTCGAAATCTTAATTATTCAAGGAACAATTGTTGATCTAATGAAAATTTAATTTTGGTAATTGGATTATCTATTACAGATAATCGTATCTTGTGTTGAGGCTTCGCACCCATTCTGATCGCAACATCTTCAATTTATGTATATATAACCTATTTTCACAAAGGAGTTATGTATCTCTAATTATACAGTGTCTTTCAAAAAAATCTTAATATAACAAGTATACATAGAGAGACATCTCTAACTTCACTTTAATCACTTCTACCTCTAGGCTCATCTATACTCTATAGATGTCAAATAACTCATAACATGCATTTACAGCGAAGTTGTACAGATCACTATGAAATTTTGTTTGTCTCGTATGGCAAATAAATATATGATTGAAATTTTAAAAATCAATACATATCTCAAGAATGTATATCAAAAAACCTCATGACAAGACATTTTCAATCATTATCTTGGTTCTACTTACCACAAAGCTATGATATATCATGAATCTAAGATATCGTTTAGTGTGAAGTAACCAACATAACTACCTTATGTTATGATATATAAATAAACAATAATCATTGTATGTAATCTCGCTAGCGTGACTATCCTCTTCTTAGTAGAGCACACACACAAACGCGAAAGTAATATCGTGAGATCTCTTCTAAAAGTTTGTGAGGATCATAGAATTGACTCAAGTTGCGCAATTGTAATGTAACAGATTCTCCAATAATGTGTTCTGTAAAAAGATACTACTAGAGATGGCTTGGGTGGATAGTCTTAAATATTCACTTTGTCGACTTGGTGTCTCTATATACTGCAGTCTATACTAACCTATGTGGTGGTACTAAACATCTTGTATAGAGTGTAGACTTGAACAACTATAATAAACCAGACATAATCAAATTTACATATCTGCGCTATTTCTTTGCTAGTGATCATAATATTTGATCTTTATAAAATTCTATCCGACATGAATATATGATGGATTTGCTGCGTATAGCAAAGTACGAGAAGTGTGAATATTCGCCTAATATCGCGTGTCAATATATCTAAAAGAATTATTGAGGAACCTACGTCTTAGGCTATTAATAATCTTTCCCATAACTCCTTTTTACCTATTACGTAACTTTGCTCCCTTTTCTTTATCCTATAGCTACGTAACCTGTACTATTTGTCCGGCAGTTACTTTGTATGATTAGGTTCGTGTGTGTGTTTCTCTCGAGTAATTCATTCTTATTGTATTGTGAGTGATATATGTATATTTTTCTCTTTAATTTAGTGTGTGAAGAGATTTAAATACATATTTCTTTTATTATATACTTTGTTACTAATATTCACTTATTCTTTCTCCGTTAAGATTGCTCATTTTAACCTTACCTTCCACTTAATCTTTTATTGTATGATACTTTTATATCTGAGTAAATTATATATATTAAGGAATTACCTTCACAAGTGATTTAGTTTATTTCTAAATAATACTATATCAAATGTGTTGTCTCTAAACAATAGTCTACTCTTGGTTATGGAGTGCTCAAAGCTCGAAACTCCAGTCAGGGACAGTATACATAAGTATATGTGGGGCAGTATAAAATTGTGTTGATTGTTTCTGGTTACATATGTATATCTGTTTTCTACTCAACACTGTTCTACCGCACGCGCGAGAGGTAGATACTCCTAGGAAATTGTTAATAGTTTTTATAACTTTGCATTATATATATATAATAGGTATTAAACAATAATACTCGCGTGACTCGTAGCTATAAATAAAGAGACTCTGGAGTTTGTAATGTAGAGAATATATATATCCATCTAAAGAGAAACAAAGTTTGTTTTTGAAATTTATCAGTTGGCTCAAAGGTGGACTTAAGTGAGTTATGAAATCAGTGGTAAAACAACGCTATAATCTCTTACACAGCCTCTATGAAATAATTTAACATATTAATCTGTGTCTAAACTTCGTGTGTTCGTTTGTCATATATCAAGAATATAAATATATATAATAGTTCTTTTAATTATAAAGTGCTGAAAAATAAAAAATATACATAAGTGAGAATCTTAGCCGCAAACGAAAATAATAAAGGTTTCTGGTCTTCAATTCATTAAATATAGGTCTTTACCTTCGCCATTAATCAACGTAATCAGGTATGATCTAGTTACTAAAATACGCTAACAGATAAGCGTAAGAAAAATTCCCACTGGTCACACTTCCAAATGTCCACAACACCAGCTCTTAACGCTTAAAGCCGACCCTCTTATGTGCGCTATTTTATGTATCTCTTACTATCCAATACATCAGAATATTAATATACCTTAACCATAGTAACATTTTTCTTATCTCCCATATCTTAACATAACACGCATAGACACTCACCTAAAAACTTTGATCTCATGCATTTATCTTTTGATATATTCGTTTCGTCCTTCTATTCATCGTAAGTTGTGACAATTGATCAGTTATTATGGTATCTAGATAGAGAGTCATAAAGATTTACAACAAAAAACGACTCTAAGCTCAAGCTTTATATATACTCTATAGTTGATCATCAATAACCGGCGACAGATTTATATACTATGCACAGATCGTGTGAAGTCAATAAAGAATCTGATCACAACAACTTATGGTTACCCGTCGGAATGCCTAATAAAGACCCTATATACTTATCTGTGCATCTGACATTGTGGATAGTATGTGTGTATTCACTGTGTGTGTTAGTATTATTTCGCTGTTGGGTCAGAGTTAGCGCGCCTGCTCCGCAATTACATGTTGCTTTGTGTTCCGTATATTATTAGTCAGTTGATTACACTCCTCTGTTTTAATATTTGTATATATACTGGCTTCTCATGTTATAGTTAATCAATAGTAATCAATAGATATTTCAGTGAGCCTACGCCTGTATTTATTTATATTTCTCATACCTCATGATAGTGGATGTGGTGTAGTATTGGTTAAAGGGTAATGATGTGGTATTAAGGGTATATAAGAGTTATTGTGAAAAAGTTCTTCATTCTCTCTATATATTCTTTCTCTAGAAACCAGGCCTCACCTACTCGAAAAATAATGAAAAAACTTATTTACGGGTTGTCCAATGTTTCCAACAAGGGACTACAGAGCATATGGTGATCCTTATTTCATATCTTATTATTGGATACTATGAATATACGCGTTAATACGGGAGAGATATCGTAAGATGAGGGACTTACTAAGTATTTCTTCGTGACATCGTTTGATTTAAAAAGGCCTACTAAACTTTTTGCCACAGCGTGTGTGGTTTTATTTACCCCATGGGGTTTTAAACGACGTAGCGGCAAAAATTGTGCCATATGTCCCTTTTTTATCTTTTATTTCTCTTCGTCCGTAAAAACATATTCTACTGAATTAATTTCTCTAAGTTTAGTCAATTGCAAAACCACTTATTTTTGTTACCTGAAATATTTTAATGTTTTATACTTTTCAAATGTTTGATTATTTAAATAAATCGTCATTTAATCTTATAATCATAATTATCGGTAGTAAAAATAGTTACTGTGAATACTATTAAATAGATAAATAAGTAAATATAATGTTTATTTATAATGTAAAGTTTTTTACAAATTAAATAACAACGCAAATAGATCTTCCATGTATGTATTATGTATATATTCCATAGATGTATATTTGTTTATCTCATGACAAACTTTTAATGAGATTTTATATATTCAACCCGGCCACGTAACCATTAATGTATCCAAGAAAAAGTTGTACATCATGGTACGAGCAATTTTCCTCCAGTTTTATCCTCAAAGCCTTCTGTTTCGATTCTTCTATTTCGAACAATCAAGTTACAATGTTTTCTGTTGAAAAGATAATTAGTATTTTTAGAAAACTCCTTATGTTGAACATTGCTTGAAGGCAATATCTTAACCTTTAAATGTCAATATTTAAAGGTTAACAGAAAAGTAGCAATTAATTTTATTGTCGTCGATTAGAAATAATTTATGGCTTCTTTTATAATTTCATTAATTATTAGATTCAATAAACGTAAAACTTAGTTCATGGTCAAATTTTAATATTGATAGATTTTTGCCTCAATGATTTTTATATAGTAAATATGTAAGCTTCGACCTCCGTGATCATTTCATGTAAACAAATATATGTCAGTCAATAGTTGTAACATGTCGACGCATTATTACTTTTATGAAAAAGTTTTTTCCATGGTAAAAAAGAGGTTCTAAAGTATATATTGCTTAATATATATAAGGACTGAAGGATGAAGTATCTCTATTAAGATGAAGTACAAAAAATAAATAAATTTAGTCTGATAGTAAAGATAAGGATATAATGATATCAGTGTTATTGTTTTAGTCCGATAGGGTTTGAAATGTATAGCTAGTCTGAGGACCCTTTCTTACTTACGTGAGACTGCCATTAACCTTAGGAAAGAAGCAGTACTCGTAGTCTACAGAAAGCCGTCAGTAACTGAAAAGAAGTAGTACTCGTAGTCTACAGATGCCGTCAGTAACTGAAAATAAGCAGTACTCGGAGTCTACAGAAAGCCGTCAGTCACTGAAAAGAAGCAGTACCCGTGGTCTACAGAAAGCCGTCAGTAACTGAATAGAAGCAGTACTCGTAGTCAACAGAAAACCGTCAGTCACTGAAAATAAGCAGTACTCGTATTCTACAGAAAGCCGTCAGTCGCTGAAAATAAGCAGTACTCGTAGTTTACAGAAAGCCGTCAGTCACTGAAAAGAAGCAGTACTCGTAGTCTACAAGTCAGTGAAAAGAAGCAGTCTACAGAAAGCCGTCAGTCAGTGAAAAGAAGCAGTACTCGTAGTCTACAGAAAGTCGTCAGTAACTGAAAAAAGCAGTACTTGTAGTCTACAGAAAGCCATCAGTCACTCAAAATAAGCAATACTCCTAGTCTACAGAAAGCCGTCAGTCACTGAAAATAAGCAATACTCGTAGTCTACAGAAAGCCATCAGTCACTGAAAATAATCAATACTCGTAGTCTACAGACAGTTAAAATCGTATCTATCCTTAGACCAATGCTAGGAAGAGCTGTAAAATTATCAGAAGTGGCACTGTATCAGTTTTTGGCACTGTTTTAAAATGTAATTATAATTGACTCTTTATTTAATAAAACTTGTTTCATGTACTAAATTTTGTTGCCAGCGATTTTCAAATATAAAATGTAGGAATTTAATAAAATTTTCAGAAATGTCAGTGGACCTTTAAGGCAAGGTCCTATACATAGGGCAAAGTCCCATACATAGAGCAAGGTCCCATACATTCCTTAACATAATATATATTTAAGAACTTTTGTAGAGGGAGTCGAGATAGTTTGCCAAAAAGGTTAAGAATGTAGCATATGTTTATTTGTATTTAGAATGTCTTAAACCAATTATTTGATGATATTTTTATAAGTTAGTCGTTTTTAGGTACACAACTTGAGAAATGTTTAACTAAATTTAATAAATGTTTGCCATGCTTGACAGACTTTTTTTATGTACTTGAAGTACTATATTTATGAAAAATTAATATATTTTTTTACTTTTCCTCATGTACCGAAGGTGTATAGGAAAAGTATTGTGTTTTTTCTAAAAATCCGATTTACCTCATTTATCCGTTTCAGATGATTTCAAGACCTCCAGAGTTGTTTATTACAAAGTTCCTGTCTTATGTTCCTTGTCCTTGTCTTATGTTCCTGTCCTTTATTACAAGTCCTGTCTGTATGTGTGAGTGTGAGTATGTGTATTATCATCGTAACTCCCACTGCTTATATGCTAGATATGATATCTTTTAATACACGTATAATTATTTATATACTAATATAATTTGTATAAAAAATTATCATAAGGCATAAAATATGTAAATGCAATTATTGAAGGTATGTACCATGCCTGGCAGAAATTTCTTTAATTTTGTGCTCTTTATCAAAATTTACACATTTTAATAAGATTACATTTACACACTCATAAGATTACATTTACTTATGAGTGTGCTGAGAGAGAAAAGCAATAATTTATTTTAACCCAAGCCAATAAATGTTGACGTATTATTGAGTGACTCCCTAACTAAAATAAATTTTTATTTTGAGAATTGCCTGACAGAATTTTAGTCAGAGCTTGTGACACACTTACTGCCCTAGCCGGAATAATCATTGTCCCATTTCCAGGAAATTCTACACCGTATAATTGTGCGAGAGACACCTAGGAAATGTAACAAGCAAAATGCAATGCTACATCTGGGAACTGTTCCATCATTCGACATTCATTTCGCACTTTGTTACATTACGTCTAACTCATCAGAGCACCGACAGAGTAAAATAGCACCGCTAGTCTCTGGTATATACTTCACATTATATTCTTCGAAAGTTTAATTGAAGGTCAGAGTGAGTTTAGGCTTTTTCAGCGTCCATATGAGTTAAATGTAATAAAATATTATGACATTATGTTGAGCTGGTGCAGTTGCAAGATTTAGCATTGCATTTTGCTAGTTACATTTCCTAGGTGTCTCATGCACAATTATATTGTGTCAACTATTCATGTTTTGCAAAAATCGGTAGTATCAAATGATATTTATATATGAATTATCTAAATAAAAATCTAATAGTGCAATGTGTATCTAATGTCCGTAATTTTTTTCTGTTCTAGGTTGCTTGGATCCACATCGACAGACAGATGATCCTGACAATCCACAGGCATGTGATTGCCAGGGTGTCACGCTTTAGCGTGTCTCACGATAATCACAAAACTTGGTTACTAAACGTTAACCAAGTCCAGCAAGAAGATAGGGGTTATTACATGTGCCAAGTCAATACCAACCCAATGATCAGCCAAGTTGGTTATTTACAAGTTGTAGGTGAGTAAATAGAAATTTAATACAACACTAATAGTTCAAGAGCCAGGCCAAAAAAATGTAGCTCATTTTGTACTACTTCAAACTAAATTATTCTGAAAATATACCTTAAATTATGATGTAAACGAATAGTCTGTCTATCCAGAGTGGAGCCCTTCATATGAATGCGCTCTCTCAAAATATTAGAAAATCGCACAAATTACAGTTTTCTAGCAATAAGTGGTTCCCTGTAGGTCAAGTGCAAAACATACAGAGGACATTTTTTAAAAATGATAAAGATTCCTATGAAACGAGTGTTTTATCGTCAAAATCGAATAACTACAACTAAAGTTATGACATTTGTTAAATGGCCAAAAATATGCACAAACAGCTAATATTTTTTCAAAGATATTCGGTGACTTTGCATAAATTAACCATTTCTTGCTGTTTTTGAAAGAGCCATAACTTTGATGTTATGGCTCAAAGTCATCCAACTTTGATGATTAAACACTTGTTTTCTAGAACATTTTATCGACTTTAAAAATGTTCTCTACATGATTTGCACACGACCTACAGGGAATCACTTATTTCAAGAAAACTGAAATTTGAGTGATTTTATAAAATTTTGAGCATGCCTAATCATATGAAGAGCTCCACTCTTTATTAGCAGACTATGTTTTTTCTTCATAATTTAAGGCATATTTTCAGAAAAAATTGGTTTGAATTAGCACAAAATGAGTCACAATTGTTCTGGACCGGCTCTTGGACTATAACTATGATACTATGTTTCCCTTGTGACCGTATATTAAAAAGGTATAGATGCAACTATGTTAAATTATTAATTATTATTATTGTACTTTATATTAATTAAACAAATAACTTGAAATATCTTTTTAACCACTTTACTTTTGCTGTAAAAAAATAACTTTTATAAAAATAACATGTCTCGTGAGCCATGTCATAGAGTTATAGTAAAACTGCCGAAAAAGTATAAAACTTTAAAAAAAAAAAAATTGTATCATCTCTTGAAAATGTAGCATGAAAACTTTTCACAAGTGATAACGTTTTTAGAGTTATGTTTTCTAACTAAAAAAAGAAGCTTAAGTTAACACACATACTAAAGTGGGACCTTAAAAGTGGTTTCCCCTCACACCACGCCACTAACTTGATTACCTCCGTCCGCAAGTTTATGGTTTTTTACCTTTTATAAACCTACTTTTATAAAACGCCTCCGACAACTTTTTTTAGATCCCCAAGTGAGTTAACACAAAAATATAACTCCACTTATCCGACCCAGCTCTCTCTCTTCACCCCCTCAGGGTCACTTTAAAAACTTGACAAAAACCACATCTCACTAGAAAAGAAAAGTTATCTAGGTTTTTCCTATAGTTTTTCTAAGGAAAGGATAATTGGTTCGATTATGTATTGTTGATTTTAAAATTAATAACTAACACTTAAGTTAAGGGGATTAATATTGTGTGAACTATTCATTATTTACCAAAAGCTCGGTAGTATCAAATGATATAAAAGTTGTCACGATATAACAGCAAAGCAATTAACTTCGTTACATCCAAACTCACCTTCAATTAATTCCGAAGAATATAATGTGAAGTATTTACCAGAGACGAGCGGTGCTTTCTTACTGCCATCATGCATGGCAAGCAACACAGTTGACACAATGTTGTGTCACTATTCATGTTTTGCAAAACTCGGTAGTATCAAATGATATATGTTTTGCTTGCCATGCATAATGGCGGTAAGAGAGTACCGCTTGTCTCTGTTAAATACTTCACATTATATTCTTCGGAACTAATTGAAGGTCAAAGTGAGTTCAGGCTCTGTCGGCGCCCTGATGAGTTTAGACGTAACGAAACAGAGTGGGACATGACATTATGTCGGGCCGTTAATCATGATAAATGTCGAATGATGGAACAGTTCCCAGGTGTAGGATTTCATCTTGCTTGTTACATTTCCTAGGTGTCTCTCGCACAATTATATTGTGTCAACTATATCTTTACTTAATAAATAAGTACACAAAGTTTCGTTTCAATACGACAAGTATATCCATGATTTTTGAAGGATCATAAAATTTAAGCTTCACTACGCGTGGTCAGTGCTGAATGGGTGACCGCTAGAATAAAAAGGATGTATTTACTATCTGAGGATGAGCAAAGCGAGTCCAAAGTCAAGTTGGTGTATAAATTTAACGAATTGTATATTCTAAGGACTTGCGAAGCAAGTCCGAAGCAGGAAGGACGAGAGTTGCAAATACGATGAGATGAGAATAAGTTCCAAGGTACCCCGTACGAGATTTTTTAGTATGGATATTACGTTAAATTTTGACATTTAAATAAGTTCATAAAAAAGCAGCCTTAAGCATATTAATAAATGGTTATTTTAAATCTTGGGCTCCTAGATACATAGAATCACTTGAAACTTTCCAATCTAAATTTTTCTATTTAATAAGAAGAGTAAATAAAGATTTACTCTACTTATTAAAAGATCAAAATTTGAATAGTCTTCTCTCATACATTACTTAACCTCTTTATACAAGGAAAAAAGGAAAAATATGCAACAAGTCTCTCCACTGATGTTAAAGTATAATGACATAGCCAGCTTTCAGACTTAACAGTTCATCATCAGTGCCTAACCAACAAAGTATAAAATTTAATCTCACAAAAAAGTATACACCAACTTAAGAACTAATTAATAAATATACCAATAAATATACAAGAGTATGTATGTATACGAGCTAAAAAAATAAGTAGATAAATAAATAACAAGATAAAATAAATATTGAATAAAATAAAATATTAATAGGATATTAGGTCGTAAGTAGATTAACCCGGGCTTAAATTCGTTAAATTTAAATTAATAAAGTCTTTTCTAACTTACATACTTACTAACCAGAATCAAAGAACTAATGACAGTGCCTCTTTAACCGCAACACTTCAAGCTACTATGTTAATATTTAATCTATGTTAATATTTATCTATGTTAATATTTACTACCTCTGCATCCATATTAAACATCTCAAATTCTTGATATTGCACTTCAAGATACTTTTACAATTTAATTAAAATTTCCTTATTTTAGCAGCAAATTCTGAAGGCAATTCTTTAAACTTATCCTAGGATCAATAAAAATACTGGAAATTAATCTGCGCTTCATTCACCTAACACATTTTTATTTTCTAACTTTTCTAAGTATTTTTTTTTTTTTTATTTTTTTCATTTAATTTTTCGTCAAGATTAAATATCTCCTTTTAAATTGTTTAATTGTTTTTCTCATTTTCTTTATTTCGCTCGAGATTTAAAACCTTATAAAATTTTCAAAAAAGTTTTGCCTACAAAACAAAACTTGACTTTGGTTTTGTGTTGAAAATTAAAGAAAATAATTTTCAACTGGTTATCCACTCCTCAAGACTCTCGACTTAATCAAATTATTAAATTCAAAAATAAGATTGTATACAACGCTTCACAAGTTAAAAACTGTTAAGAAGTACCAGTAGGTTTCAGAAACAAGCCCTAGATCTGACATTCCAATCAAGTTATTATCTGATATGTGATACGAACCCGGACAGCTGGCACACGTGCTATCACTTAAAGATTGTTACGCTCAGAAGCAACATTTAAAATAAATTTTTTTTGGCATGCGAACTTCCACACCGGATATTTTTTTAAATTTGAAATTAAAAAAATTAAAACAAAATGCATTAATTTGTCAAATAATGTTATTCAGTTAAAAAATTCATATCAATTAAAAAGATTTTTCAAATAACGAACTTTGTTATTAGTCAGAATATGTGAAGTGTTTGATAAATGACAGTTAAATAAATAAAAATAATTTGTTCTGCTATTAAAAGAGTATAAGCCGCCTCCGTGGTCGAGGTCGTTAAGGCGTCAATTAATAAACTGACCTTCGACACCACGGAGGTCTAGGGTTCGCATCCCAGGTTACGCTTTCAGTTAATATAAGCTTATTGTTCAAATAACTTATCGCCTACTTTAGATTACACTTTGAGGGTAACGGTTGTTCAACCACTAGAGGTGGTTCCCGCAGAGGTTATCCCTGATAGGCCACAATGCTTTAAACGGGTATTGTTATTATTATTATTATTATTATTAAAAGAGTATAAACATTAAAAGATTATTATTATAAGATGTGCAATTAAAATAGCTCATCTTTGAATAAGCAAAGCTCGTGCTCGAGGATGGCAGGAGTGTTTATATAATATTTGTTTGCTACAAAAAGTCACAGTTCTTTGAGAAAGGCAAAAATTAAAAAAAAAAATAACTTAAAAACAGCTTTCCTCAAAATTGAATGATGCTTAAAAGTAATATGTTTTTGAGTTAAAAATAAATTAAAATTAGAATTAATTGTCTTCAAAATCAATATTAACAGTTATCACAGCGTTAATCTATTTATATATCAAAGTAAAACCATCTAAAAGAAAATATACATGAATTATATATTATGTAGTTCTTGTGTTCAAATTGTAGAGTTATTATTACAAGAATTAATTGAATTTTGAAATGTTAAAAATGAAACCTGAATACCTTCTTTGATTATTATAATCAAATAAATGAAACAAAATTAGAGTCACATATGCAAAACGTTTAAAATATAAAACAAACCCCAATCAATATGTGAAAAACACAAAGAGATATATACTAGAGCGGCATAGCCTATCTCAATACATTGAGAGGCTGAAACATCTTTTTGGGCTCTTTGAGGCACTTATTGAAAACCTAATTCAAGAGTGAGTTAAGGTTGTAATAAATTAATTGTTTTTGGCGTCCCACACATTTTTTTTGTTTTGGTTTGTATTTTTAACCTTTTACTATATAAGTTACTGTAATTTTGTACTGATTATTTCATTATAATTACAAGCAAAGTTGCTCAGGTTACTTTTTCTATGTTTCAAGATATAACTCATAAGACCTCTCTAGTAAAAATATCTCTATGGAAGAACATACTATAATGGAACCCTGAGAGTCCCAAAAAATCATTGAGTTAATGGTATTGAGTTAATGCAATTGAGGAATGGAATTGAGGAAATACCTTTAGTATTTTTTAAGACTAACGTTTCTTACTGTATTGAGATAGGCTATGCTCTCTCTATGTATAGGCTATGCCCTCTCTTAATTTATTGAGATAGGCTATGCCCTCTTAATTTATTGAGATAGGCTATGCCCTTCTTAATGTATTGAGATAGGCTATGCCCTCTCTTAATGTATTGAGATAGGCTATGCCCTCTCTATGGTTAACTCAATAATTTGAAAAAAGTTTTAGTTCACATTTTGCAAAAAAAATTTATCAGAATGTTTAAATATATTTTTTTTTAACCTCAACTCAATGTAATTTTATCAGATAAAGTTCTAAATAAACCTCACTAGTTGAAAATGTTTGTAAGCAATGTTGTAAGCGTTAATGTCTTTTGAGATCATGTTAAAACACTTTTTGCCTTACCACCAGAGGTACATTTGACATGACGTCAACACGTACTTGGTTTTCTTAAAAGTTATTGTTGACTGGACATAAATGTTTTGACCATTACTTTTTCCCACGGAAAATGGGAAAAAATGTACACGTTTTAACCAAGTGTACACGGGAAATAATTATCCTGTTCAGTTTTAATTCTTGTGTCAATAAATCTTATTGACTAAAAATTATCCTGTTCAGTTTTAATTCTTGTGTCAATAAATCTTATTGACTAAAATTATCCTCAGTTTTAATTCTTGTGTCAATAAATCTTATTGACTAAAAATTATCCTGTTCAGTTTTAATTCTTGTGTCAATAAATCTTATTGACTAAAAATTATCCTGTTCAGTTTTAATTCTTGTGTCAATAAATCTTATTGACTAAAAATTATCCTGTTCAGTTTTAATTCTTGTGTCATAAATCTTATTGACTAAAAATTAAAATTATCCTGTTCAGTTTTAATTCTTGTGTCAATAAATCTTATTGACTAAAAATTATCCTGTTCAGTTTTAATTCTTGTGTCAATAAATCTTATTGTAAAATTATCCTGTTCAGTTTAATTCTTGTGTCAATAAATCTTATTGGTTCAGTTTTAATTCTTGTGTCAATAAATCTTATTGACTAAAAATTATCCTGTTTCTTTAATATTTCTTAGTCAAATTGTTTAAATTTCTTTCGCAAAGGAATATCCTGCTCAGTTGATATTCCTAAGTTAATAAATCAAACGGACTAAGAATTATCCTGTTTCTTTAATATTTCTTAGTCAAATTGTTTAAATTTCTTTCGCAAAGGAATATCCTGTTCAGTTGATATTCCTAAGTTAATAAATCAAACGGACTAAGAATTATCCTGTTCGTCAATATGCCTAATATACAAAGCAATGTGCTGTTTGTTTAATATACATTATGTTCATTGGTCTGATTGGCTGAGGATCATCCTGTCCAGATAGTAATCCTGAGTCAATAAGTCTAATAAACAAAGAAGAATCATGACTTGTTAATATTCCTAAGTCAATAAGTTCATTTGGTGAATGTGTATCGGTAGACAAGGATTTGTCCTTTATCAACCCACTCCGTCCCACAATAAGTGAGAAAATACTTCACTAGTATCTGGAACTAACTTATTACTTAGTGACTTTCAAGACTGCTAACCATACGTCATTTAATACTACCGAGTTTGCAAAGCAAGAATAGTTGGCAAAATATTATAAAAGTGCGGGAGATATCTAGGAAAAATTAAACGTAACAATCCAAACACTATGCTAAGTATGGGAACGGTATCATCATATGACAATCGCCGTCTTTGATAGCTTGACATAATGTTATGTTCCACTTTACTTCATTACATTTAACTCATCTATGCGCTGATAGACACAAGAGCGGAAAAAGCTCTGCTTGTCTCTGGTAAGACTTGAATATAAGACACATTACATTCATCGAAATTTTATATGAGGGGTACAGTGAGTTTAGGCTTTATTGACGCCCTTATGAGTTAGACGTAATAAAACAGAGTGGGACATGGCATTATGTTGACCTATCAAAGATGACGATTTTTGAATGATGAAACAGTTCCCAGATGTAGCATTGCATTTTACTTGATACATTTCTTAGGTGTCTCTCGCAAGATTATAGTTTGACTTCTAACCATGTTTTTCTTATCTCACCAATTGATAATCATTGCAATCACTTCCACTCCTATCCTCAAACGTTACATAGAAGCACCTAAAGATTTTAAATAACTTCCCAAAGAAAATATTTTATAATTAAGACTTCGCGCGAAGTAACGAAAACCCTGGGAATAAAAACTTTTCTAACTTCCATTCTTATTTTAAAAAAGAAAAAAAGTTTCCTCTGGAAAAGGATTGGTTTAACACCTTTAACTCTGTGAATTTGTTTTTCCAAGAAAACTCATTACCGTCAGTTTCCCTTGCTATCATCTTTGTTATTAATTTTATCCTTCTGTCCCTATTCTGTTTAAAAAGATACGAGAGGAATAGTAAATTATTTAATGTATAATTTAGTTTTAAGCCCTTTCTTTAAAGAATTCTTAATTTTTAATTATTTCATTCAATATCCAGTTAAAAAAATAAAATTAAAAAAAAGGTTTGATTAGTTGGATTTTGAGTTTTCTGCTGAGCCATCACGGATTAGGATGAGAATAAGGAGAAAAACATATGCACCAAGGGAGTAAATGCTTTTATAACTGTATATTTGACTCGAGTGAGGAGCTTTCACACGGCTCTAGGGTGCTTCAACATTTACCTGAACCGCGTTTAACCAAACCTGGTTCAGGTTCATTTTCAACGTGGTTTCATGTTTGAGCGTATATATTTTGGGTTTGTGCTCAACATGGTTCACGATCAAACGAACATGGTTCGGCTTCACGTTCTAGAACGCAATAGTATTATTTATTTATAGTATTATTGAACAGAATATTATTTATCATTATAGAATAGAATATAATAGATTTCAGTATTTTCATATAGATATGCATATGTGTGAAATCGTCAAAATTATATAATTAAATCAAAATATATCAAAATTAACATCATCTACACAATTATCTAGACTATTGTAAACATTTTCAGTCAAAATATTTTTTAAACTTTTTATCTCCAGATAGTGTATAATGTTGACTAGTTTTTAGGGAGAAAAGAAGCACTTTTCACTCCCAATGGAGAAAAAGTTACTTTTCGCTTCCTTGAGAGTAAAAAGTTACTTTTTCTCCCTTGGGAATAAAAAACGTTTCATATTATTATTATTAAGGTTACTTGAGCCAATCATATCAATTTTTAGGGGAGTGGTATTCTTTAAATTTATACAGGTGACAGTGGGTAGCACCCCTAAAATTGATCAGGGGGACTCGACCAAAAAATATTTTTATTGGCTCAAAATTCGTTTCAGGTCAAAAGAAGTTGTTTGGAGTAATATTTTTTTTATTTTTGGGGGCAGCAGGCATAGTTTTTGATTGAATCGAAAAACTATTGCTTTGATTCGAAAAATGACTTGAGCCAATTTTTCTAGTATGGCTAGTTATAGTTTCACAAACTATAATTAGTCCTAGTTTACATATAAGCCTGTGAAACTTGTATAGTTTTGAGGTTAGTCTTGTTAGTTTTGAGAACAAGAACGTCTAACAAAATAATTCATTTCGTTAGTATTAATACGGGATGGATATTCAAATTCAAATTATTGTAGATGAAAGGGGCACCTTTTTCATTTATATGAATGAATGGTATTATATCATTTTAAATATATACTCTCTTCTAATAGTATGTTCTTATTTTATTTACAGTTCCACCAAACATATTAGACGATCAGAGCACGCCATCATCAGTGGCAGTTCGAGAAAATCAAAATGTCTCGTTATCATGTAAAGCTGAGGGTCTTCCAGAACCAAAGTTAAGTTGGAGGAGAGAAGACGGTCAAACTATAAGTCTGGACAGGAAAACAAAAGGTAAGGTCTTAGTAAATATGTTGCTAGATTATAAAGTTTAGGTTTTTATTGGAAAGGATTTTTTAACGAACGTCAGTGAGTACTTTCATTCTTTTGACGGCGTGTATTAAAAGAAACTCAGTGTATATTATAGTAACAATTAGTTTTCAGAGCTGTATAATTTTTGGTTACACTGCGACCAATATTTTTTAGTGCAACCAACGACTAATATGGTGTGGAAAAAACTGGAGGATAGTCATGTTGCATATCGTAAAAGCATGTACTTCTCCCATCATCCTTGATGATAGGAAAGCTCTTGCAGAGTAGGAAAAGAAAATACATCTAACATGCATACAATAACCGATAATTTTATTATTTATTTATTTATTATTTTTATTTATTTGTTTGTTATATTTATTATTTTAATTTTAAATGACGGCAAATATGGCGGAGCAATTTAAATTATATCCTGATACGAGTTCCTGATGGAACGTATTACTAGTATTTATCCAATGAAGTTGAGTTAAAATTAGTCTTACTGGTTTTCAAAGGAATGATTAAGAGCACCGGATGGTATGAGATGCCAAACATGCTAAACGTAGATCCGCGTTGTCGAATGTTCAATAAGAAAGGTCAGTTTCTTTAATGGCAGATTGTTTTTAAATCAGAAATCCAGACAAAGAACGACACAATGCTGTGTTAAGTGACATTTTATTAGCTAAAGGATTTAACAAAATGTTAAAAGCAAAATTAAAACATAGTTATCTCTTACTTGAAATCCTTTGATCCCGTATAAATTCTAAATTTAAAGTTCCAGTTGAAAATTTGTTTGAAAAAATGTTGCCTTCCTTCCATAAGCCAACTAAACCCGGATGAAAGGTTTAAACCAGGTTGCGTTTTGACTCTTTTTTCCGTTCTAAAACTGCCACGATTTAAAGGATCGAGGGTTTACATTTTACCAAGGGATTTTCACCGACGAATAATTATCCAAAGGGATCACTTTTAAATCCAAGTCAAAAGCAGGACCATTTTCTCAGTTAAAAAGGATTTTAATAATTTCTAGACGGTTCAGAGGATGTTTTAATACTATAATAGTCTTTGATTTGTTTTCGTTTTAAGTATTTTAACAATTTAAATAGATATTTCCATCTGGAAAAGAATATGTTTTCCGCATATTTCCTATTCCAGTAGTCCAAAATCATTCCGTCGTTGTTTTATATAGAAACTTGGTATTTTCTACACAAGATCGGTAAATTATGCTGATGTTTCTAGCGTCTTCGCGACTAAAATATACAATGATACAAATCGAACTAATACTGATAATGCGATAAAACTAAGCACATACGTTAGTCTTATACATGAGTGTCATATCTCAACTAGGTCGCGTCTCTTTTCTGAGTTTTATGATACTTAGACTTTTTTTTTAAATAATTATTGCGGGTTAATGACATAAAAAAATATTTTCCTAATAGCACGACTACAGTGGTAGACTGATTTTCGTTCAAAGTTTCAACTCGCTTGCATAAATACACTAGGAGTTACGATGATAACAGACACACATACAGACAACTTTGTAAAAACCACTCAGGAGGCCTTAAAAGCACCTGAAGCTGATAAATCCGGTGACGTCCCGGGTTCGGATTGTTTTGCAAACACAATACTTTTCGTCTCTGGTAAGTACTTACTAAGTAGTAGTAGTACTTACTCTGGTAAGTACACATTATATTCTTCGGAATTAATTAAAGGCCAAAGTTTGTTCAGGCTCTGTTGGCGCCCTGATGAGTTAGACGTAACGAAACAGAGTGGGACATGACATTATGTCGAGTCATCAAGTATGACGAATGTCGAATGATGGAACAGTTCCCAGATGTAGCATTGCATTTTGCTTGTTACATTTCCTTGGTGTCTCTCAAACAATTATATTGTGTCAACTATTCATCTTTTGTAAATCTTGGTAGTATCAAAATGATACAATACTTTTCCTACGGTATAAATGAGGAAAACTGACCAATATTGATGTAAATCTTAATGTACATTAAATTTGATGGTCATTGACATCTGAATGTTGATATTGGTCGCCATTATAAGTATTTACTTTTGATATTAATACTTGTGTGAGTCCCGATAAGACTAGGTGAGAATCACTTTAGGGTGACAGTAGATTCTTAAAAGAATGAACTGATTCTTATTTACTTTTGAATTTGTAAAATTTAACAACCTTACGACGCATGACATATTATTGTCAGATTGCTACGCACATAATATATGAGAAAATTACATAACTATTAAATGTTTGGTCTTCTAAGCTTTATAATACTCTAGATATTTAGTTAAATAATAATTATGGATCAACCGAGTCCGGTAGCTTAATGGTAGAGCACTCCTCTTTTGAACTGGAGGTCGAGGGTTCAAATCCAGCCGGGGGAGGGGGTTATCCCGTGTACTGTACACTCGGGAGTTCTTGAATTTAAGGGTGGCTAACCCAGCCCCAGTTTTACGTGGTTTCCTTTGCTGCTAATACACATATGTGAGGTTGGTTCCTGTTTCATCTAGATCCACGTTATCGTTAGCTCACTAAAAGTTATGTTCTGCGGGCTTGGGGAGATGAAGGTCGGAAAGATATATACTGGTCATCATATGTCCAAAAACTTTGTCAGTGAATGTGAAGGCGGTGACACATATAACGTAAGTTACTGGGAACGAGGTGCTCAGTTCTTGAAGACAGACGTCTCCTAATAGCACCGCGGAGCTTTAACTTTCAGGTCAGGGCTAAAGAATGAGTTTGTGCACGCTGACATCTGGGTGCTAGAGTTCTCTGTTGGGTGGCACTGGACTGGCCAGTCTGGTGATGCTAGAGGAGCTGATGAGGTTGGTGAGACTGGTTAAAGGACGGGGCCAAGTGAGACTAATGTGATCAGAGGAGGTAGTGAGACTAGATGAACTAATCACACTGTGAATTTTAGTTGGAGCTAGCCAGAGCGGTGAGCTTAACCAGAGTCTAGCTGGTCTAGATGAACTAGGCACACTGTGATCTAGTCGTAGGCACTATCCAGGGCAGTGAGTTTGATTAGATTCTGGTTGGGCTAGATGAACAAGACACACATATGAACTAGTTATATGCGCCACCATGTACGGAGGGTTTGCTTCCTTGATGATTGGATGTGTACAAACTCTGGGGTAGATTAGTTGAGTGAGATTTGAGCAAAGAGGAAACGCTAAAAACGACCCTACGGGTTAAAGCGTTAAACTAATCGTTGGGTTATTATAACTTTTTGAGAATGAACGAATCGTGTCCGAAGGTATAACACAGTGAACTTCGGATCAATATTGTATTTAAAGAATAAGCGTAGCGAGACCAAAGTGATGCTGCTTTAAGCTTTAGATAATCATGACATTGTAAGAACGAGCAAAGCGAGTCTAAAGATGTAAGAAAAAAACTTAGGTACACCATACCCTATTTTTTTTCTTTAAGTGATTAAATTTTAAAATTAACTGCCACTAATGCACATTAATAGTACTTTTCATAAATTTTAAGTTTTCACTATCGGATACAGTTGCCTGTTTTTAATTTATTTTAATAAAGAAAAGAAAAATAAGAAATTTAATGACTCTTATAAAAAAAAGAATAATTTATAATTATAGTTCCCTTAAAACTTTATCTTAATATTTTTAATTAAAAAAATAAAGAAAAAAATTGTGAAGTTATATTGTTTTTCATCGAGTAAAATGATTTAATATCTTTAAAAGAAGTTAATTGAGGGTGGAAGAAAAGTTTTTATAGTGGGGGAGCTACTTTAATCAGAAATGTGAAACCCAGTGTGGTGTGAAAAGAGAGGGAAAAGAGGTTTGGGAAATCACAGAGACAACTGGAATTGGCCTAGAGGGCTTTGTAAAAGGGTTAAAGGTGGCTAAGCTATAAAAACCCTTTGCTTACTGTATCTGAAATACAAGCAAGGCAATAGAAACAATACAAGCTAGGACAAGAAAAGAAAACTCAGTCGGACATAGTGGACTTGGGAAAAGGTAGCGGTATGGTTCCCCGGGGGAAAGCTGCAAAACCTTCTCTCACTTGCTTATTGCACCGATGGGAAAAACCAAGGACTCAACCTTCTATCTCAGTATACAAGAAGCGAAATGGTATTAAGAAAATAAATGAAGAAATATAAAAACCTGGGAATAAACAAATATTACATGGATGTATTAAATTGGATACAACGTTTGTTATGGACGTATAAAGCGATTCAGTGGATTATCATTCGATAAAAAACAAATGTCGGTTTATTGAATAAAAATTTAATTAAGTAAATAAATTAAAATTAATTAATAGTTTTGCGTAACGAAACTATTTCATTTCAACAACTTTTCATTTAGAATGCGTGTTTCCTTGCTTAACAACCCATTTTTTGCTTAAGGTTCCGGTTCATGCTTTTGAACCTGAGCAGTTACTCAATTGTCAAGTACTGCTCGTAATTCATTTTGTCTGTATTTTGGAAAGATATGCGCATAATTATCCAGTTGGTTGTACAACACTATGCGTCTAAAATTAGAAGTACGCACTATTATATGCTTAGTTACTTATCATTAAGCTTAGTCAGTTATCTTCAAAGGTTTTAGCGCATTTACTTTGAAAAATACAGATGGCGGAGGTTCGATTTGCGCCATGATGCCTATCCCATTAGCGAATTTTATTCCCAAAGGAAATTCTTTAATAAGATACAACATTACAAATTTAGTATAATATTTTAAACATCACTTAAATAGCATTACTTTCTATTATTTGTACTTACAAATGATAGAAAGAAATGCATGAATATTGATAAATAAAGTGTTGAAAACTTGCTTGAATAAAACAAGTTTTTCAAAAAAGTAAATTACAACATAATTATAATGCATTAGTTATTCCCCCTCCGTTCGATTTCGGCACCGTGTTCGATTTCGGCATCGGAGGTCCGGGGTTCGCAGCCCGGGCTATGCTCTAAGATTTTATGAATAGTATTTGTATTAAAAAGATTTCGCCAACTTTAATTAATTCTTAGAGTGTAGTAGATGCAACCCACCTGAGGTGGTTCCCGCAGGGCTAATACCCTTATGGGCCGAAAGGCCCTAAAACGGGCATTTTTTTTTTATTTCCCCTCTACCGAAGCCTCCAAAAGTGTTAAATTATTGCACATAAAAGAACAGCTTTATAAAAATTAATACCTATTATGAGTCAACAGTATATAAGGTAGTTATGTTTGAAACCATAATCATGACTGATTTTTTTGCAATTAGAAAATCATCAAAGCATGCCGCTAAGACGAGATTGGTCCTGCAACCAAATACGAGTACAACATGCCATGGTGGCACAGGAAAGTTTTATTTTAACGCTAGTGATTTTTTGTAAGATATATAAACTGCGGAAGTTTTAATCTGTGATACAAATATCTGACTTTAGACTTGGTGTTTCTATAATACTACACACGGCTAAAATCAGTTGACAGCCGGGAAAAATAATGCGAGGGAGCCAATAAGGTTAGTCCTGTATGTTAAACCACTCTCACTTTAAAATCAGACCAACCTTATTGGTTCCTCTACACTATCTTCCCGCTGTCAACTGATTTTAGCCGTGTGACGTACTATAGATACTCTAAAGACACAAGTTATAATCGAAATATTGAAGTATGCATATTAAATTATACACTTATTAAGGATATAAGTAAAAACGAAGTAAAAACTTTAATATAGGAATTAAGGTCTTTGATAATTGATTATAAAATTCAAAATACTTCTATAAAAATAATAACTACTTTTTTTAACTTTGAATTAGCTAAAAGCTACTCAAACAACTTAAACTTAATTAACAAATTTGTTAAATATATTTTCATAACGACTTGACAAAGTATTTATTTTAAATACTTGTCTAAGTTTTATATCAGTTTGTTATTGCTCGAATAGTTTTTATACATTTTAAGTAGTAAAATAACTTTATATGGTGTTAAAAAAGTTAATTTTGGAACAAGATATGTGTAGAACATGAGGAAAAGAGAGGTTGTAATGTGTCATGAAATAGAGAGAGAAGGAGAATGAGAGAGAAAGAGTGGAGAGAGGAGTAATGAAGAGCATAGAGTATTCCTGAGTTAGATGTGTTTGAAAAGCTTCGTGACTCATATGGCTATATAGTCGAAAAAGCAATCAGGTTAAACGTTTGTTAGGTTTTTGAACAAGTTTTCCCCGTAAACCTTCTCACACAAGTCTTTTTCCTTATTATAAGCTTTTCTCACACTTTCCTTTACCGAAAAACTCGGGAAACCTTTGCTTAGTAGGAAATTACTAAAACTCTGTACTCTACGGATTATATCGTTTGAGAAAGAAGTTAATAGAGTTCTTCTACCGAATTTAAAGCCCCGCAATAAACTTTATTTCAAAGTAGTCTGTCGTCGTATGAAAAATTTTAACTTTACTCTCAATTGTTTTCGTGATTATGAAATATGATGGTTCACCATAATAATGAACTGTTCACAATAATGGGGGAAGGATTGAAATGGTGAAATTATTTCTAAAATTTAACAACTGGGTAAAAAAACCGTTACTAAAAAACTTCATAAATATATTTCTATGCAATACATTTATGAAGAATACATTCTAGAAATGCATTCTATAAAATACATTTAATATCGTTTATGAATTTTCTATGAAAGTTTGCTAAAACAGGACTAGTATAGAAACGGTTAAAGGACTCATAAAATTTTTTTTCTTTTCCTCATTTGTACCTTATGTATGTAGGTGAAGTATTTTGTTGACACTAAATATCTGATTCCAGGGTTTCAATTGAAATATCTGTTCCAGGTGTTTTTAACACCTCATAAGTGGTTTTTACATAGTTGTCTGCCAGTATGTCCGTGTGTTTCTCTTTGTGTGTTTATTATTATCGTAGCCCTTGGTCTGTTTACGCTTAAGAGTCGAATCTTAATAAAACATCAAATTATTTGTTTTGTATATGACGTCAATAACCGTCATAAAAGACTCAGCAATAATTAAGCTGCTTAATTTAAAACTTTAAATTAAGCATTGCTTTAATTTTTTTTTTTAAATTTTTTAAGACCAATCTTTGTTTTAAGTATCAATCTTATCTTGACGACATGCCTTGCTGATTTTCTAATTGCACAAAAATCATCCATTTTGTTTGAATCATTTTAAAATGAATAACGCTTTTACTCCTGTAAAATTCCCACAGATGTGCTAAATTTCATTATAATGATTACATTTGTTTAATTTTTATTGAATAGCATAAGTTTATTAAAATATTGTTAAGATTGGAAAAATAATCCAATTGTGTCTCTTTATGTAGTAAATAAGTAAACTAAGTTTGAATTCAGAATAGCAAATATATTACTGGTTTTTGTTAGATCACTTATCTTACCTCCAAGGAGCGTGGCTATTTAATCACGGTTTTTGCTGTCTATAAATAAGCAAAGGTGAGCGTAGAGAATACGATATGGTAAAAAAATCCATACGCTCCCTTGACACGATTTTGGACATTGGGATCCATAGGCTCCCTTGACATGATTTTGGACATTGGGATCCATAGGCTCCCTTGACATGATTTTGGACATTGGGATCCATAGGCTCCCTGGTCATGATGTTGGACATTAGGATCCATAGGCTCTCTGGACATGATTTTGGACATTGGGATCCATAGGCTCCCTTAACGTGATTTTAGACATTGGGATCCACAGGCTCCCTGGACATGATGTTGGACATAGGGATCCATAGGCTCCCTGGACATGATGTTGGACATTAGGATCCATAGGCTCCCTGGACATGATTTTGGACATTGGGATCCATAGGCTCCCTTAACGTGATTTTAGACATTGGGATCCATAGGCTCCCTTAACGTGATTTTAGACGTTGGGATCCATAGGCTCCCTGGACATGATGTTGGACATAGGGATCCATAGGCTCCCTGGACATGATTTTGGACATAGGATCCATAGGCTCCCTGGACATGATGTTGGACATTGGGATCCATAGGCTCCCTGGACATGATTTTGTACATAGGATCCATAGGCTCCCTTCACGTGATTTTGAACATTGGGTCTGACCAGAATTGTGGGCTGTTATGTTTATGTTATGTATTTCCCAATTTCCTCCAAATTAGCTCAATTTTTTATCGCATGACTTGAATACGTTTTTTAAATAATTGTAAGAAATCGGAAAAATCCAAATGAGCAGAAATTCGGTACAAGTCTATACCTTTACGTGATAAAAAGTACACCAAGTTTTGTTTTAATACATGAAGTATATCAATGATTTTTGGTGGATCATAAAAGTTAAGCAGCATCGAGTTTGGACAGTGCTGTATGGGTGACCACTGAGAATGAAACGAATATATTTATTATTTGAGGACGTGCGAAGTGAATCTGAAGATGTGTTGCACTATTAATTTGGCGATATGTATATTGCAGCATGAGCGTAGCAAATCCGATGTGATTCGCGATGTGTACCTCGGAAAGTTCCTAGGTGCCCTGTACCAGTTTTTTCTCTTTGAATTGGCTAAAAAGTAACTTATCAAAGAGAATCCCATGTGTTTCCATTTGTTTTTAAACATCATAAAAAAACTTCAAACTATTTCAAACATTTATCCACTGGAATTTCAAATTAACTGGAAGCCACGAAAAATTCGTACGACATATTAAAAACGGTATAATTCTAATATTTGATGAGACTGCAAAGCATAGGAGAGAACACTGTTAGATTTATAACATGAGATGACTCAGCGAAATATATGTTAGCTGTAACATTAAATGTGGAATAATTATAACTAATATGTCACCACTTATCATGTTTCTCGTTATCTTTGAAATATTGATATTTATTTTACTATTAATTACTTAATTTTTAGACTAACTTCAAAAGAACATAATGCATTTCGTAGTATAAGCAATTTTATTCCTAGTTAAAGGAAAATTAATCAATTCTCCGTTGTTTGTAGAGTGCGGTCAGAGAGCGATGGTTCCAAGCATTGATTTTAAAATACCTTTTATATCGTTGATTATTAGTATCTCTAATTTTGTGTGGAGTGGAATTATAAGGTATTTTCACTTTTACCCGGATATGCATTAATTAGAAACGAAAAATTTTAAATAATTTTCGATGTTATGTTCTTTGTCTCCTTTATGTTATAGTTAATTTATTTTTTCTTCCCTGCCTTTCGTTGAGAGAGAGGCATTGCAATATCGAGAATTAGAGATTTGCAATAAAAATTCTAAATTTTCATCGAATGTCAGTGACAGCATTTACCTATAAGTTCAAATAATCAGAAACTACGTGGTGCCTATTTGTGTTCACGGGGGTATTTTTGAAATTTTTCTTTAAACGCGATTGGTCAATCGGAAAAAGCAATTAAACGAAATTTGTTTAGTGTTTTACTTATGTTCTTTGAGTAGAAAAACGTATTAGATTTTAAATAGGAAGCCGGCATGACGTATGACTTATTTGAACATGTTACTCTCTATTCTTGTTATTGCTGCGGTTTCTTTACTAAATATTCCACGGCAGTAACTGGTGTCTCTTAGGTGGTAACATCTCACACTCGTCTGTTGCTCTGGTATGGTAATGGAGGAATAGAGAAATGGTGATTGGTGAAATGGAGTAATGGAGAAATTGTGATTGGGGAAATGAAGTGATGGAGAAATAGATAAATGGTGATTGGTGAACTGGAGTAATGGTGAAGATGTGAGAAATATTGATTGAATTGAGTGCGGTGATAGTGTCGTAATGACGTGTGAATGGAACTTGGATCTTTGAAATAAGTCTAAAAACTATTAGCACTACTGTAGTTAATGTAACGTCAGGTGCCTCGGCAACGTACATGAGTTCTCGAGAGATCACCACGTTCATCAATCGAGAGTGTTCAGTAATGGATGGTGGACCGCCTAATTTGGTCACTTGCGGTCAGGTGCGAACCTAAAGTTGATGCGGGCTGGATTCAGCTCAAAAGCATCAATGTTACTAGAGAGATCATACCTTTCAGTATGTGACATTTTCAGTCATACTAATCCAATGAATATGTACTCTGACCTTATATAGTAGCATGACTGCATAGTTAACATTACACCAATGTCAGCCAACTGAAAACCAAAAACTTGTGTCGACAAACTGCAGTAGCTTCTGCTGTTTCATAATTCGGTTATTATGAAGTATGGTGTATTTCGGTCACTACAGCGTCAATGCAGATTTTAAACTCAATGTTTCACTTCCATTGTGGGAGGTATCTTCAGGACTTAAGAACATGATGGATGAAAACATAATCCTCTGCAAAATTAAACTCAAAAGCACATCTAAGTTATGTATTAAGAACAGGGTTTTTTCATCTATGATGTCTCCATTGTGTTTCATGTTGAAGATGCCTCCCACATTTGAAGCGAAACGTCAGATTTATCATTTACATTAAATCGGTCACCGCTGAAGAACCTAAATCATTATTTGGGGTGCGATTTACGTTGTGATGACTAGGTGATTTAGAGCACTTGTAATTAATAGTATAGTCTCATAAAAATGTTGAATGAATCTTGGTCACTTTTATTACTTATATTTTTCTGTGGTATTTTTTAATAAATTAATAATAATAAATAATTAATTTATTTGAAAAATTATCTTCATTAAGAGTTGAATCCTCCTTATTGTTCCTTATTATGTTCAGTAATAAAGTAATTTTTGGATTTAATTTTATCTGTGTAATTATTAAGAGCTATGCTTTTCTTTCTAACTCTTGTACTTTAACTTTATTCAAATTTGATTCAGCTTGTTTAATTTTAACTTAATACTTATTGGTTCCTAATTTTATTCCTTATATTTACAAACATGATTATGCCTTTGGGTGAAGGCTAAATTTAGTCTTATCTTTACTCAAATATTTGATAATTTTTCCTCAAAAGTGCCCTTACTCTATTACAGAATAATTTACAGTATAATCATACACCAACTTCTTTAATAATTTGATTATAAATTATTTTTCATTGTTGCAGTCCCTGTCCAAGAAGGCGATCAGCTTGATCTAGTAAGGATCACTAGGAATGAGATGGGTGCTTACTTGTGCATAGCATCCAATGGAGTTCCTCCTTCAGTCAGTAAGAGGATTATCCTAGACGTCGAATGTAAGTCACTCTTTTATTTCTAACACTTCGAGTCTATACATGTTTATATCTCAACAAGCATTCCCTTCCTCTTTAGGAATATGTTTTCACTGAAGAAGAAATATAATTCCTTAGAATACTAAACCATACAAAAAACATTGTACCTTGTATGTACTAATGTAACTATACCTTAGATATAAAATGTAATTATTTTATTTAATTGTATTATTAAATATTTCATCCAATTATTTCGTATAACACTATTTTATTTTTCCTTCAGGTTAATTATTTTTTATATCAATTCTCTTGAAAAAGCAAATAAATTAATTAAGTAGCCTTGCATTCTGGAACTCATCATGAATCAATTAGTTTATATTGTTAATAATGTAAACTAAAGTTAAATAAATAAATTGTGATTTATTTTTCAATTATTTTTAACCTAGAATTTTACATCCACTACTATCTACCTAATGTTAATTGCATTTTATCGTTTTTACTCTGTCGCATACATTTATATCGTTTGCTTCAGTATCGATGGAAATTGATTGTAATTTGTTGTTTAATCAAAACAGATCATTGTACTTTGTTCGATGGTAGTTCCCTTCTTGATATTTAAACACAACTGTGACGTCACATATTCTTATAAAAACCAATTTAACCGTTCTGTTTGCATCGTTTGACTGTTTGAATTGCTTACTTGCTAAAATGGTGAAGTATAGTTAGACGGTTACAAAAAGTTTCCGATTGGTTTCGATATTGATCAAAATATTTTCTTGTAGCGTCTCTGACAAATATGTTAGTTTTTGTTGCTCGCTCAAGAGGACGGATCCTAATTATATATTTTCCGAAAATCTTTTGACACTTTTGTTTACCAAAGTGTTATCTTAAACATTTCATAAATTAAAATATTCTTTTGGAATTTGTCTAAGGAAAATGACCTTATGAGTATGGTCTATGAAGGAGGTGAGGGAAAAGGCGGTTTTTTAGAAGGTGATTTATTGATTGATCTAGCTCATTTTAATATTAACGACCTTTGAAAGCTCTTACGACTTTAAACCCTATTTTGACACATACTGTTTCCATATAGAAAACCATATTTTACAACCTTTTAAAAACCATACACAATTTGAAAACTGTATTTCGATAAGTAATCACTCGTCCTTTTCATATAGTAAGTATTTATTGAAGCAAAACCGGATTTCTGAAGTAATGACATCTAAGTTGCTGGAAATTTGAGTTTCCCTACCAGACTGTTTAAAAAGTTGCCGGGCTATCTTGACAGCCGAAGATTTGAATTCATGGTCTAGCAGACTGTCTAAAGAGTTGCTGGTCTGTCTAGACTGTCGGTGTATTGAGTACAGGGTCTACCAGACTGTTTAAACATTTGCCGGACTGTCTAGACAGTCGAAGATTTAGATTAAGAATCTAGCAGAATGTCTAGAAGAGCTGGTCTGTCTACACTGTCGGAGAATTGAGTACAGGGTCTACCAGATTGTAAATAGTTCCCGGACTGTCTAGACAGTCGAAGATTTAGATTAAGGATCTAGCAAACTGTCTAAAGACTTGCTGGTCTATCTAACCTACTAATGATTTAGGTTTAGTTCTTACCAAACTGTCACAGAGTTGAGTTAAGGTTCTACCAGACTGTCTAATGACTGTAGCCTGAATGACACTACAATTAGACTACATTATTTAGAGAGTTTTTATGCTATATTAAAAATCTATCTAGTTAACAGTGTAGGAAAATTGTGTTAAGGAACCAGTGAGAATGGCCTGATATAAAATTGTTGGCGTGGTTTAACATCGAGGACTAATCTCATAAGCTTCCTTTCTTTATTTCCCCCGCTGCCAACTGATAGTCATATTATCAGAACATTTTTACTATTAAGAAAATTATCTTGTCACTGGATTCCTATCCTTCCTTTCTATGTTATGATGTTAGCTATCACAACAATAATCAGGCTTATATTAAAATATTCTGTACCGTGAAATTTATTATTACGTAAAAACGACAGTCTCTCCACTAACAGTAAACTACATTTAAAAAGCTGGCTTTCGACTGTTAAGACCCGTCATCAGTGTCTACCAACAATGTAAAAACAATAAAGCATTAAGTAAAATACAAAGTATAATAGGGCTGTTATAACTTTGTGATATATTTCTTTTTACAGATTAATAGATCTGATCTTAAATTGTAGATAATTGTGAGGAAATAGTTGTATTTGATTTTTAGTTTCCCCCAATTTATGTTGGTAAGAGAAAATAAAGTTGGGAAAAAGAGGGAAAAGAGTAGAAGCTGCAATAGAAGGTCAGGTTGATGTATGGGAGTTTGGTAAGAATGTGGATTGGTAGGCGGTATGCTCAAGAACAAAGGGTCAAAAAGAGTTGTTTGCCAAAAACTTTTCTTGACATAAGCTTTTCTCGACAGATTTCCTCTCTAACTTTGTTGGAAAATCTTACCTTACTTATGCCAAAAAATAACTTGTCTATTATCGCTAATATATCGTGAGCAAAATTTTTATCATACTTTATCTATTCTTTAGATAGAGATCGACCAAGAACTAAAAAAAATGTGCTCTGCTGTCGTTTCAACATCCAGTTTTTAATTAAATGTAACCTTTCATGTTAGATAACTTTAATTTTTATTTAAATAGCATATCATAACACTATTAAATTACAATTAAACAAAAAATCAAGTGTTTACGTTTTTAACCATTTTCAACATATTAATCGGGATTTGGTAACCGCACTTTAAGTCCATATTATTGACATTTTCTCCAACTTTTCCACATTGTAGGTTAAACGCTAAGTACGTTTCAGACGAGTGCAAGCTACGCATTCAGCGTCTAATGCTACTTCCCAGCTATGGGTGTTTCTTGATATTTCAAAGAATTTAGCGCAAAATAAAACTTACTAGGCTATAAAACTAGCTGCTATTAATGACTGAACTGTTTTTAGTAAGTCACCCGTGGTGTAGAGGTTAATGTACGCGGCCAATACTCAGAATGCATAGACTTTAAACTTCCCAGATTATTTAGTCATGGGTTCAATCCCAGTAAGGGCCTCTGGAATCTTTATGAGAGGGATAAAAATTCTGCGTACCACGTCCTTCAGATGGGACGTTAAGCCGGTAGTCTCGAGCCTGTGTGTTGTCAGGCACTCGTTAAACATCCCTTATCCTAAATGAAACTGGGTGTAGGCAAAATTTAGGACCCTCATAGTAGATGCATTATAATACTATAGTCTGTCGGCATTGGAGGTTTTAACAGCGATGGCACGTGTTGTTCCTAGTTTTTCTCTAGACTATAAGAGTCAGTGAATATATGTATAATCGCTTGAAAAAAGCATGAAAGGAACCATATAAATCCACGGCTCTTCTGTCTAGATTAGATGAAATATACCTACACTTAGAATGAAAAAGAGTAGAACACTAGGGAGCTGGCAAAAAGGGCCCAACAACGTGGCCTACTTGCCTGGTAGTTACTACCCCCCCCCCCCCCTTACTACTAAACTGTTTTTAGAAATAAATCTGGTAAACGCTACATTCTGTCCTTAAATTAGTTTATTATAATACGACACACGGCTAAAATCAGTTGACAGTGTGAAAAAATAATGCGAGTGAGCCAATGATATTAGTCCTGTACGTTAAACCACGCCCTCAATAACAAATAAGGCCAACCTTATTGGTTCCACAACACTATTTTCCCGTGCTATCAACTGATTTTAACCGTGTGTCGTACTTTAATGCTTTTTTTCTGCCGTGAGCAGATAAAAAATTCTTTGTAGAGACAATAATCTAAGAAAAAGTGGAAAATGCTTGTGGTCGTAAATTTTGTAAACAATTACATTATTTATCTTTGAATAGATTTATCTTAGCTAAGCTTTTAAGAATTGGTCTTGTTGTTTTTTCCTCTTATTATTTTGACTAACCTTTTAAGACCGAAGCCTACTAGAGTGCTCTTAGTAGGGATCAATTAAAAGCTGGCAGCTGGGAGTAAAGAACCCTGCTCCTAAAACATAATAGAGTTTGTGAGTAGAAGGTCTCGTTAACCTTTCAATAATGACTTCTATATACATCATTATAATCGCACCTTTCCAACAGCAATAATAAACTATTTAAACAAAATATTAACTAAATAATATGTTATCTATTTAGAGCAGCTCTTAACGCATAAAAGCAACATCGACTTCAATTTACTGAATTTTGATCGGATATGTAAACGATCTTAGGAACTTTTCGTCATGAGAATGACTCTTATCAGTATAAGCTATCTATAATTATTATTACCATAACAGCTAAATTTTCATTTTGTCTCTTAAGCGCCTAAACACATAACTTATACTTTATGGAGACCAATACTGTTGATAATATACATTGGTTCAATCTCAGCTCGGGCCTCTGGGATTTGTATGAGAGGGATAAAAATTCTGCATACCACGTCCTTCAGAAGGGACGTAAAGCCGGTGGTCTCGAGACTGTGCGTTGTCAGGTACTCGTTAAAGATCCCTTACCCTAAATGAAACTGGGTATAGGCAAAATTTAGGACCCTCATAATAGATTCAATATAATTCTATAGTGTGTCTGCTTTGTAGTTTAAAGTGTATGGAGGTTTGGTTTTACAGTGAGGGCAAGTGTTGTTCCTAGTTTTCACTAGACTATAAGAGTCAGTGAACATATGTATGATTGCTTGAAAAAAGCATGAAAAGGAACCATAGAAATTCACGGCTCTGTCTAGATTAGATGAAATATACCTTCACTTAAAATTAAAAGGAGTAGAACACTTTCTTAGGGATCCTACTTGCCTGGTAGCTACTACCACTCCCCCCATATTACTACTACTTACTGATAATATACAGTTAATAATGACTCTTATAAGGTTGTTCGGATGATGATTCAGATTGACTTCCTGATACCAAGGTGCCCCCGTGCCGCGGAGCGGCCCAAGGATTGACTCCGCGTTGTGGATAAGGACTACAGACCAGTATTTTAATATCCTTGTATATTCCGTTGGTATATTGGGAAAGCGTTGTATTTGCACTAAACATCTGAAACCAGGATTTTTCCTAAAATAAGCGTTTCAATTGTTTAAGTGAGATTGAGCACACACAGATGAGATTGAGTGGAGTTATTCATACTAAGAAACGAAGAAAAGATTCTCCCCACAAAAACAATAGTTTATTAGCAAAGCGCTTTCAACATAACATGAGATCATCATCAGTGCCTGTACAAATAAGTTATTACAAATTTAAACAAATTACATCAGAAAAGCCAAATAAAGAGAAATAAAAAAAGAAACACAAAAATGCAAAAATTACTTAAACAGAAACGCGGAAATAAAAAAGAACAATAATAAATGAATAAAACTAAATCATAAGCAAAAAATATGAAACAAATACAGCAAATAAAAATAAAATAAATTACCATGAAGATAACTTTCATCTTTATTGAAAAATCATAAAACGTGGAAAATGATGCGATCAGATTGAGATTTAACAGGCATGTAGTCATGCAGAAGACTAACATGTGTGCCAAGTTTCATAATATTATCTACATTAATTTAATTTTTATCGAATGACTTGTATACGTGTTTAAAACATTGTTATAACCAGGAAACAATCCAATTAAGTTGGAACTTGTTACAAGTTCATACCTTTATGTAATAAACACATTAAGTTTCGTTTCAATACGACAAGTAAATCTACGATTTTTGTTGGATCTTAAAAATGAATCAGTATTGAGCGTGGTTAGTGCTGTATGGGTGACCGCTGAGAATGAAATATATGCGTTTACTATCTGAAGACGAGCGAAGCGAGTCCAAAGCAAGGAGGATGAGCGTAGCACATCCGATGTGACGAGGAAAAGTTTTTGAAATAGCCTGTACCCGATTTTATTATCAAATGGCAAGTCTCTTTTAAAAAATTGAAAGTTCAAATCCGATTAAACTAAATTTTGATACAAGCGTATTCTTTTATACAATAATCACATAAACGAAATTTGATTTCAACACAGCTATATAATATATTATATATATATAAATATATATATATATATATATATATACGAATGGTTTTATACTATCCGAGGACGACCGTTGCGAGTCCGAAAACGGCAATATGAATTTGGTGGGATCCTAAAAAAAGTTACTCCAAAAAAGTTAGGACGAGTTTAACGCATATAATAGGTGCGGATTTGTGTAGAAAATGCTGTATGGAGGAAAAATGTTCCAAAATACCCTGTACCTGAATTTTTTGAATGAGTCAAAATTCTACTTTTGCGTACACTTGATAAATAATAACGTCTAGTTAAATTCCCAGCCTTAGACAAAATTAGTTTCCTCATACAATATTGATTTAAAATCCCTACCTGATAGGTTTTATTTCTAAAAGACATTTTCTCTATATTTATTTTTCCTTATCGTAATAGTTTTACTTGTTTGCTGGAAATACTCCACCGGTATTCGTTCCCAATAGAATGTTCTTTACTTCTTCCAGTAGTATTAACTTTTTTTTGTCTCTGTCCTTTATGTTGTATAGAAGACTCAGTGCTCCCCCCCCTTCCCTCCACTACCAACAGGTCAGCAGACTATGTCATTGGACCAGATATTTTTTTCTTCAACTTTCAACAAGTTTACTTTTTTTTACTCTCCGCTATTACTTCCTCTTTCATTTACTAAATGACTTTTTAAGGAAATTCGCATAGATTTGTTCAATGTATAAATATATATATATTATATATATTATATATATAATATATATATATATATATATATATATATATATATATATATATATATGAACGACGTTTTCTAGGAGACGAGACACAATAACTTCGCTTTCTAAGATTTAATTGAAACTCGGTACAGATATATATATGTATTTATATATTTATAAGGTATTAGTTTCAGGCATTATTTTTAAGTTTTTAGGCGTTTGGTACGCCAATGATTTATATCAAAATTTAGAGGTTTCACAAAATATAAGTTATTTATTTATTTTATTTTTTCAGATCATTGCGTAGCTTATACTCAAATTAGATGCAAAATGTCAATAATAGCTAAAACTACAATTAAAATACACTTATAAAAAAGTAAATAACAATAAAATCATTGTTTTAATAATAACTAAAATATAAAACTTTAGTCATTATTAATACATAGGAAGTCCTGAACAGTATAAAAGGATATAGACTGGAGATACTTTTTCAACTCTTTAGTAAATTTATTTGCATCAATAGAAATGCTGTCCAAGGAACTTGGTAATTTGTTAAATTAAAACTTTGTTACTACAATAACAAGGTTTTTGTTATGGTTATTTTATAATTTAATTATAATTATAAATAACATTATCAAGCAAATGTTATTTACTTGATGGTACGATTCGTCTTTATTTCTAGTGGTACTATCATGAAGCCGCCTCCGTGGACGAGGTCGTTAAGGTGTTAGTCTTTGACACCCACGGAGGTCTGGGGCTCACATCCCAGGTTACGCTCTCAGTATATAGAATATTATTGTTTAGATAAATTATCGCCAACATTAGAATTCACTTTAAGCCTAACGGTTGCTACTACCACCCGAGGTGGTTCCCGCAGGGGTTATCCCTGATAAGCCGCAAGGCTCTAAACGGGCATTATAATTATTATTACTATCATGAACTGTACTAGCCTTCACTGACGTATCAGGTGTCTGTACTACAACTTTACATGCTTGATATATAAACAAACCAGCAAGAGTTATAATAATGTTTTTTTTTTTAAAAAAGGACTTAGCGGAGCCACGTGGAGGTATTCCATAAATCAACCTAACCGATTTTAATTTGGAACTTTAAACGAGCAAGGTATTAAAAAAGATTTAATTAAAGTCATGATGTTTCCACTAAAGCCCAACTTATGCAATTTTATGAAATTAATGCCATGTACGAGTAAATCAAAGGCTTTGATGAGATCGAAAAACAGACCACCGACAAAATATTTAACATCGATATTACTTACTATGTCATGAACCGCACCGGATGTAGCAGAGCTAGTAGAAAACCCAGATCTAAAGATCATAAAACACTTTATTGATAAATCCTCCCAGACCACCACCTCTAACAGGAGTTCGATATGGATAATAATGTTAAGCATTTAAATTCAGGTACAGAGTTCATGTATTGATAGTTATTTTAATAAATCTATATCATAGGTATATAGAAATAGGTATACCTAGCATAGTAGCATAGGTATGCAGTTATTCTATTTTATAATCAATTTATTTTTTATTATGTTTTTTAAGATTGTAAATATATAAACATTAATTTATGTGAAAGTAAATAAACTCCAAACCTCCTTAGTTCGGAGGTCTAGGCCCGTATTCAAAGACGTTTCCTAACATTTTCCTAACTTTTTCCTAACATTTTCCTAACATTTTT
This sequence comes from Microvelia longipes, assembly GCA_018340805.1. Lineage (NCBI taxonomy): Eukaryota > Metazoa > Arthropoda > Insecta > Hemiptera > Veliidae > Microvelia > Microvelia longipes. The sequence continues at coordinate 17,824,237 of JACMZG010000002.1, forward strand.
CCTAACATTCTCCTAACATTTTCCTAACGTTCTTCTATTGTGTTTTAAAAGTCTTTTAGAGGCTTCGCATGATTTTATTTAGTAAGAGCCTAAGGTAGTTAAGTCAAAAAGTGATACCATTGTAAGTAACGTAATATATCGCAAAATATCAATTTTATTAACTTATTACCTGGATTTACGACACACTTTGTCATAAACAACAATGCGGCCTTGCTTTGGCAAATGTTAAATATATTAGAAACTTTATTTACATATGTTTTCAGTAAACAGTAGAGTTAATACAAATACAATGTTCAATTATTGTAACAGCTTTCATAAATAAAGCAGTATCAAGCGTTTCAAGTTTGAACGTGGACCAGGTTGTACAAATCCAAAGGTGTCTAAATGAAGACCTGTTAATCAGTGCAACACTGTTTTCATTTTGCTAAATCATTTACACAATTTTGTTTTTCATATTTTGTCATCAAATTCATTTTTGTTTGTGTAAAATTTTTTTGGTATAATAATGGCTGAATTATTCACACCGGACCAACTGAATGTCCTTTTTGAATCGATAGCCCGCCACAAACAGACCATAGAAAATAAAAAATCTGATTGTGTTAAAAGAATTTCAGGGTAAACTCCCTAATAGTAAGATAAGTGGATTAACAGTATTATGTAAATTTATGTAGATAGTTATTAATACGACAAAGTGTGTCGTAAATCCAGGTAATAAGTTAATAACATTGATATTTTGCGATATATTACGTTATTTACAATGGTATCACTTTTTGACTTAACTACCTTATTACTAAAAAAAATCATGTGAAGCCACTAAATGACTTTTAAAACACGGGAACGATCATTTAAATTTCGTGGCTTAAAAACATTTCCCTTACCTAAACCTAAGGTGAGTGTTAGGAGAATGTTAGGAGTTAGGAAAATGTTAGGAGAATGTTAGGAAAATGTTAGGAAAAAGTTAGGTGTTAGGAAAATGTTAGGAGAATGTTAGGAAAATGTTAGGAGAATGTTAGGAAAATGTTAGGAAAACGTCTTTGAATACGGGCCTTAGAGTTAATCTTCAAAACTCCAAGATTTCCTTGGTTATCTTTGTTATAAATTAATTGATAAAAATATTTGAAATCTATTAAAATATGTTTTAGAATGAGCACGAATAGAGTCCATCTTAATATGGATCTTAATATAGTCTTATTCCATCGTAATACAACGAAAGAATAAGAAGTCTCTCCACAGTTAAAGATTTTATTCAAACTAAAACAGAGCGCTTTTGACCTAACAAGAGGTCAATAAGACAAAAAATGTCAAAACAAAACCTGTACATAAAATTACAAACTATACCAAAGCAAACTGGTGAATTACAGAAATGGAATGATAAGTAAATAAAATATAAATGTATAACCGTTGAGCAGAGAATAAAGTCTTGGAAATAGTAGTCTTAAATATAAAACAAAATCAAGAAGATTTGAGTAGGCCTTCTCTCCCCTCTCTCGCTTAAATTAAGATCACCAACAGTGTCCTGACTTCTAAATATCTCTGTTTTCCAAAAAGTTCTGATGATCACTATAGGCACTGATGATGACCTCTTGTTAGGTCAAAAGTGCTCTGCTTTAGTTTTAATAATCTCTTAAACTGTGAAGAGACTTTTAATTCTTTCGTTCTATTCTATTAAAATAATTTAATTAAATAACCATTAGATTATTAAATTTAAAATAATTTACTAACCAAACTTTCGCTAGTACTTAACACCTGTCCAATTAACTTAAACTTGAAGAGTTAAAGCAAATCTGTAAAGCTAGCGAATCAGTCGAGATAGTTTTTATAAAATTCTATTTCAATTATTACTTTGCTGTATTTTTTTTTATTTTATTTTCTCTAATCCTTCCAACCTTTTAACTCTAAATTCTTCTTTTTCTGCCGAACCCCTTCTGTGTATTTTTCTTTTCCACAGAGTTTTTTTTCTAGATGTTTCAATTTCTAGTTCTTTTATACCATTGATTGTTGGCAATATTTTTTAAATTGATTGCTTTTTTCTACTTCTATATCTTTATATCCTATCACAAAAGAGGAAACTATTACGATGATAAATTGTTTTGTTAAGAAAAGTAATTTTATAGCAGAGGTATGCACTATGCACACAATGCCTCCGTACCATATTTCTAATATGAAATAAACTCAAAATATACATCCGACAAAAAATAATGCAATGCCTTTTTTTAAAAAATGTATTCATACATACATACATACACACACTCACACACACACACATACATATATATATATATATATAATATATATATATATATATATATATATATATATATATATATATATATAGATTATTGTTAAATAATAATAAGAATAGAAGGATATCCCTGGACCGGTTTCGGCATAACGCCATTATCAGCAGCCAGGGCGACACTCGAGCTCTTAACTAATAAAATTATATCAGTGAATAACTTCTAGTCTCAGGATGTAGGAGAGAGTTTATATAGGAAATGTGTACTGAGTCAAGGCCGTGACCCTGAGAAGTCAGGTGTGTGAGTCAGGTGTGCGTGTGAGTCATCTGACGTTATGATGCTTTGTGTCTTTTAATATGATGTGTACCGGTGTCATGGTTTTCCCGTTTTCGTTTTTTGTCAAGTGCTGGTTTGAGTACCGAAAAAGTAATGTCCGAATTGAAAGTAAGTTGTTCGTTAATAATTGTCTTGTCAGTAATTCTGTGTTTGTAAATTTCTAGTCTTTCAAGTACGTCAAGTTTAGGTTCTTTTGATTGTTTGTGTAGCAGTATCATTGAGTTTGACATTGTATCTGGTTCGTGTCCGTGTGTGCGAAGGTGATTGGCGAAGTTAGAATCTGAATTATCTTTTATGAATGAGTGTAACTGCTCTTTATACTTAGTGTTTAGTGTACGATATGTTCTACCTATATAATTGTGTTGACAATATTTGCAAGTTATCTTGTAAACTCCACTTTGGTTATATAAATTTGAGTTATTTGGGTTATTGGAGTTATGTGTTAATTTAATTCTCTCATGATAATGATGAGAAATCATTATCAATGATTTCTCATCATTGACCTAAAAACTCTCATTTTTTACCTCCAGTAACTTATTATTATAATAATATTATTATAATAATATTATTATTCAAGGATTATTAATAACTTACATTATGAAGATTTAGGTCTTCCGGTGGTGACCGCGTCAATGTAGATGAAGAATCCGACGTTTCGCTTCCACTGTGGGAGGCATCTTCAGGGATGTAGGACATCATGGATAGAAACACAATGCTCTACAAAAAACTGAGTTCAGTTTTGTAGAGCATTTGGTTCCTATCCATGATGTCCTACATCCCTGAGATGCCTCCCACAGTGGAAGTGAAACGTCGGATTCTTCATCTACATTGACGCGGTCACCACCGGAAGACCTAAATCTTCATGACAATAACCGCGGAAGCCTACGCAACTTACATTATGTATCATTCTTTAACACTTCGGACTATAAATAAGGTATAATAAATACCTTAATTATATTGCAGTACGTCTTTAAACTCGCTTCGCTCATTCTTAGACTGTTAAACACATCTGTCTCTTCGCAATTTAGAAGCATAAATAATTAGTAGTTTGCTATACAGGTTATAAATTGGTTTGAACTCTGACTTCTCTGTTATAAAATTTCCTTCATCTATCCCAGAATTTAATTTAATTTGCGATATGTACCTTATCAAAAATTTTTGGATTGACAAAATAAAAAATCCAAAATAATCTAAAATAATTGAAGCACGTGCTGTCTACAACTTGTAGTGCAACTTAATATTTATTTATAATGACTTGATATTCTTTACATATTTAAAAATATTCTTTACCACTTATTCATCCTTTTTTTTACTTTTGATATCAGCAAACCGTTCCTAAAAAGATAAAATAACAAAGAAAACAAAGATGCTTTTCTTATCATTTCTTCTCGTTTCTGACAAAAATACGAGAAAGAATTTTTCTTTTTGTAAAAACAAGAAATAAGGCATTTTCACTTAATCTTGGGTTACATTTTTGTATTATTATTATTTTTTATATGTATACAATTTATTCTCTCTTATTTTCCATATTGTATTTTTAAGGCTATGTTCCATTTAAGCGAATGTTCATCAGAACTTAACGCTTTTGAGGTTGTTCGAATGACGGAGCTGGCGAGGGAGTTTTTATAATTCCCTCCTGATTTTATAATTATATGCATTGAAAGTTTTTATATTTTATTTATTTTTTTTAAATAATAGTTTTTTTATTTTATATTTATGTATGTATATTATGCTTACAAGCATATCCCAAAAACACACACAGAGTCTGTCTCTCTCTTTTCGAGTGTATATATATATATATATATATATATATATATATATATATATATATATATATATATATATTTATGTGTGTGTGTCTGTTATCACCGTATCTCCCCTACTAGTGTATTCATGGTAGAGAGTTGAAACTTAATACAAAAATAAATACTTATGTCGAGTTGTGCTATCCGGAAAATATTTGATTTATGTTGTTTTGTGTCAGCTAATAGAGTATTTGCACAATCTTTTTTTTACTGCATTATCTTTAAGTACGTCATATAAAAGAACACCCTGTAAAATATTTGAATGAAAAACTTATACTTTTGATGATACAGCAATAAAACGAAAAATATATTTCAACATGTTCTTTTGGTGGATAAACGGCCTCGACTGCTTTTGTGACGTCAAACGTAAGAATACCGCCGTGTAGTACAATATTCACTAGAGCAACACTCATAAGAGTTTATTCTATACTGTCAACAAGATGAAACTGACAGCTGTAGTCATCACGTTCCTTAGGCATTGCATTACCTAGAACACAGAGTTGTTTATTTTCAGTCTTCTTTACATACTATTGAACTGTAAGCAACAGTTGACCTTACGATATTTCTAACTTAAACTCCCATCTGTTCCTTAAACGAACGTTCCGTTTTTACCCCACTCTCTCACCCATTCCCCCTCTCCACTTCTTTAAATGCTTATTTCTACTATTTAAAATTGAATTTAATATTTTTTTTTAGCTTAATATATTTTTTTAAACACATTTAATCATTTTATGAGCAAACAATGTTTTTGGAAAAATGCAAATACTCTATTAGGAACTATAAATAATCGTTAGTCTGCTTCGAAGGTTTAATATATAAATAAATAATATATATATATAATTATATATATTAATATATATATATTATATATAAATATATTAATATATAGAGTTTAATTTAATATATATAATATATGAGTTTTGCAGAGGCTGCAAAAGAGCTATCTGAAGCCAAAAGAGTTGCTCATGACTTTGCTAGGAAACATATTGGTAAGTCGGCTATGAGAATGAAAAAGACACATGATGCAGCAAGTCTTCCACGAGAAGTTATAGAAGGAGCAAAAGTATGGTTATACAATCCTCTTAGAAAGAAGGGACTAGCACCGAAGTTACAGTCAGCATGGGAAGGACCGTACACGGTCAAGAAAAAAGTAAACGATTTAATTTACCTCATAGAAATAGAACAAAAGAAAGAAGGTGGTGATCCATGTAGACAGATTAGCTCCTTACTATGAGATTAGCCCCTTAATATGAATGAGAAAAGGCTTTTAAGGAAAGAGGGGGATGCGTGTGACATAATAACATTATGTCAAGATTATTATTGAATTTTGATTTAATAAATAAGTAATCAATTTTGAGTTGAAACTATGAATTGTTTTAATATATATATATATATATATATATATATTATATATATATATATATATATATATTATATATATATGTGTGTGTGTGTGTGTGTGTTGTGTGTATGTATATGTGTGTATGAGTATAGATAATGTTATTATAAATCCTGCAATCACAAAACCTACTTGTACGAAATGAGGAACCACAAAACAAATATGTGTTACACTTAAGTTCAGGCTCCAAGTTTTCCAGGCTTTTAAATTTTTAAAAGGGAATTTGCTGAAATCTAAGATTCTACCTTAATTTTCCTTTTAGGAGTTTTTAAGACACCCAGAGGTTTATTTTTTAATAAAAAATTGGTTTAAATAATAAACCATGGATGTAATAAACTAAAGTCAGAGACAGTGCAATTAATTCTACAGCCTGAGCACTTTATGTCCCTAGGGAGAGATGCTTAGTTGAGATAATATTCAAAACCCCAGTTTGGTTTAAACCTTGCTCAGGTTATCACGTTAACTTTTTAACTTTATTAAATTTTTAAGCAGAGATGGAGCTTGCTTGAGAGGACAGTTATGCTTGATATTTTCAAGCAACCAAAGAGTCGCTCCCAAAGCGCTCGTTCTGTTTGATTTATATATATTTTGCTTTTATACCGGGACCTTTTTACCGAACAATATTTAAACTTAACGTATTTTACTATGTATTTGTATAAAATGTACATGAATAAATAGTTGCCGGAAAACATCGATTTTAATTCATAATTTGCTTTAGGTATCAATGAATTTTGCCTCCGTTTGTAGAAAAAAGGTTAAATGTTTGTTATAATAGATTTGGAGTCCTAGAATAAATTTTCAATTTTTACTTTTCCTCAACTATACCCTAGGTATATAGGAAAAGTATTGTTTTTGCAAAAAAATCCAAAACCGGGATGAAACCGGAATTATCCGTTTCAGGTCTTGTTAGGACCTACTGAGTAGTTTTCTTAAATTGTATGTGTGTGCGTGGTTGTCTGTTATCATCGTACCTCCCAGAGAGTTGGAACTTCGTACCAAAATTAGTCTTTAGGTGTAGTTGTGCTATTCGAAAAGTAATCTTTTTATGGCGTCATTCACTAGCAATAACAACTTACCAAAACTAATTGGCTCTAATAACCCAATTATAGAAAACACTTTTTATTCCCTAGGGAGAAAAAGTTATATTTTACTCCCAAGGGAGTGAAAAGTAACTTTTTCTCCCTTGGGAGTGAAAAATGCCTCTTTACTCCCTAAAAACTAGTCAATAATCTTTACATTATACACTGTTAGGAGATAAAGTTTGCTGCAAAAACGCTGAATTCTACATTCTCATTGTAGTTCAATAAGTGGCAACACTGTTTGAACAGTGTAAATTCTTTCTGTTATCTATTTTTTATTTCTTTACAATCGAACTTAAATTTAAATTAATCATTTGTATTTATTTAACTGGAAATAAAAGAAGAAAACAAATTTCTACTTATTGTTAAATCAAGATGTTTAAAAAAAATGTTATATTTTTTTATTATTAACCTCAGAAAAATAGCATACACTAAATAGCTGTGAATGACATCTACTTTTACTAACTCGCTTTGCTCGCTATAAAGTATAGTAGCCTCGGTAAAGAAAAATAATAATTTCAAAGCCTTGAGTATAATAATACTATTATTAGAAACCAACGACTTGGACTTATTTCCTTACTTTTTCTACACATACTTATTTTTGTTAGGAATTTCAAATATTTCATAAATTAACAAATAAAAGAAAACTGATTGTGACTCGCTTCGAGAAAAAAAAGAATCTTCAAAGAAAATTCATTTTTCTTATTTTGTTAAACAAACAATAAACAGTAGTATTAGGTTAAAAGAAACAAGGAAAACTTGAAATATCAAAAAGTCCTCTTTGTGCTTTTTTCCGATAACTTTTTGTCATGTTTCTTAAAAAGAAATCCTTCCAGACAATTCAATAAAGAAATGTCAGGTTTATTCTCTTTTTTCTTTCGTTTTTACGTTTTGATAAAAAAAATCTGGTAAAATGGAGAAAGAATGCGTCTGTTCATTTTTTATATTTCATGATTCAAGATGTAGAAGTTGAAAATATAAAGGTAAGTGTGAAAAAAATTCTGGCGCGGTGGTCCGCATGTCGGGCGAATTTCGTTTGGAATGCGTGTTTCCGTGCTTTTTACATCATAATAAGTTTACAACTAGTAAATAAATAATTCCGGCGCGGTGTCCGCTGTCGGCGAATTTCATTTAGAATGCGTGTTTCCGTGCTAAACAACCATTTCTTGCTTATGCAAGAAGTCAATGCCCATTGGCGTGGTTCCGGTTCATGCTTTAGAACCTAGCAGTTATCAATTGTCAAGCAAGCTCGTAACTCATTTTGTCTGTATTTTCCAAAGGAAATGCGCATAATCATCCAGTTGTTGTTACAAAACTATGCCTCTAAATTAGAAGTACGCACTATTATTTGCACTAGTTTTAAAGATTAGTTACTTATCTTTAAGTTAGTCAGATTACTTTAAAGGTTTTAGCCATTTCTTTGAAAATACAGACAAATGAGTTACGAGTTGTGCTTGACATGAGTAACTGCTTAGGTTCTAAAGCATGACCGAACCACGCAAATGGAATGATGGGTTCTTGCATAAGCAAAGAAATGGTTGTTTAGAACGGAAACAGCATTCTAAATGAAATTCGCCGAACAGCGGCCACCGCGGCGGAATTAATTTATTTACTAGTTGTAAACCTATATAATGTAAAAAGCACGGAAACACGCATCCAAAGGAATTCGCCCGACATGCGGACCACCGCGCCAGAATTATTATTTAGTTGTAAAAATATATCAGGTAAAAAACGATAAAAAATTATTGTCCCTACTAGGATTTGAACCCAGGTATCTGGGTTTGAGAGCTCGCATCCAAAGGAATTCGCCCGGCATTGCGGACCACCGCGCCAGAATTATTTTCTAGGTTGTAACTATATTCAGTAAAAAAAAAACGAAAAAAATTATCGACTTCAGGATGTGAACCCAGGTACCCTGAGTTTGAGTGGTCGTAATTGACTCCGGACCACTGCCATTTAACTCAGAGGCCCAAAAAACATTGAAACGACACCCTACTCGAAATTTAATTTCAACGACCCGTAATTGTTGGTTTCTATAGTTTTTGTGGTTTTTCGACTTTAAGTTACCCAAAAACTTAAAGTGGTCGTATCGTATTCGGACCGGTTTCATTTCGATCAGCGCCCAAATTACATAGAAAGGACACCCTACTCAAAATTTATTTTATTTGGACCTAATTTGGTTTTTGGCAATTGTACAATGATTTTTTCGATTTTTAGGTCACTTAGAGTGGTCGATCGACTTCGGACGGGTTCATTCGATTCAGGTCTCAAAAAACAAAATATTGACCTTTTCGCGCAAAAATATTAACCCTGAATTTTGCTGATTTTTGAAATTTCGCTGACTCAGCAAACCCGGGTTATGACGTCACAAAATATTTGTTTTCAATAGGGTGGTCCTCCAAAGGTTGATTTTTGGTTCCAAGTTTGGTTAAAAATATATTATCCGTTCGAAAGATAGAGTGTTTACAAGAAAGTGTTAGACTTACCACGTATATATAGAATAATATATATATATTATATTAATATATTATATTATTATATTACTATATAATTATATATTTATAACAATTATATTATATATATATATAATATATATATATATATAAAAAGTTCTCGCGAAATTTTTTTTCGATAATTACGGGACTTGAAAGATTTGTGTGTGGTCGAAGGTTTAGAATTCTCAGCCAATGAGCCTTCATATAGCAGAATTTTTTCCAAAGGAAATTCGTAAAAATAGTTTAAATTAGAGATTAAACATGGGAAACAAGTTAGAAATAAGTTAAAAGTGCTGTTATAAATAATAATTGTAAGTTATAAATTAATTGATGAAATTCTTTTTCTTCTTCAAATTCTGTTTCCTTGTCTTTTAGATGCAGAGGATGCTTCTTAATAGCAAAAAAATGTAATTCCCGTTACCATTAAGCTTTTATTACATTTGTTACTTTTATTTTCAAGTGTTGACTGTGACTCGTAATAATTACACCTAGGTAGATAACAATTAATTGAGGTTAGAGTAGCTAGTCGAAGTCACTTACACCTGGCTTCCAAATAACCATATAAATCTGAGGTTAGACGTACAGGTCGAAAAGTACATTAAACCTAGGCTTCAAAATAACACTTAAAATCTGGGTTTAGACGATAGTAGGTTTCGAGTCGAAGTAAATACACACCTTAGGCTTCAATAACAGCTTATCTTGAGAGTTAGACGTAGTAGATCGAAGTCATTGACACCATAGGTTAAGATAACCATTAAATGGGTTAGACGTAGCAGAGGTTCAATTCATTACACGCCTTAGGCTTCAAAATAACACTTTAATCTGAGATTTAGGCGTTAGCGAGGTCGAAGTCATTAAACCTATGCTTCAAATAACAATTAAATTTGAGTTAAGATTAGGCGAGGAGGTGAGTAGATCCTTACTATTGCTTTAGGAATAATCATGACATCTGAGAACGAGGCGAATCTGTGTACAAGTATATATAACATGTAAGAAAATTTACAGGAATCTATTTATTTATACTGAAGCGAGGATTATTTACGACGAGCGAAGCGAATTCCAGTTAAGGTTAAAGGTATTAGTTATTAAGGTTAGTAGGACATAAGGGGTATGAGTGGTATTTGTATTAATGTGTGTTATTTATATAATCCTTTGTTAAGTTTTAGTTTCAAAGAAAAAATAAACAAGAGCATTATACGTAGGAACAGAGAGGAAATGGTATCAAGCAGTTTTTATTTCAAATTTAGATTGAAAACCCTCTTTTTGGTTTTCAATCTCACAAATATCTTAGCAAGCAATGGCATCGATTGGTAGCTGGGTGTATTGTTCATGGGTTTTTACAAAAATTCTATGTTAAACTGTAAATATAATTTAGTTACGCCAATATGTTGGATTGACGGTTTAAACAGAACATAATGGTTTGCGGGCTCTAACACTAAAACCCCTTTAATGTCTAGGTGAGAGGTTTTGAGGCTTTTGCCTCTCTATTATTGTGGCTTTGACTTGAGAATTTTAACCTGTGGTTTCCAAGGTGAAGGGCCTTGCCGGAATTTCCGCTCGAGATGCTCTTTTATTTGTTGTTTTCTCTTCCATATTCCACCGGTTTTCTCTCGTTGAGATTTTTATCGGTAATTTTTTTTTATTTAATATAAATCAATTATCAATCAACTTCGTATTTTTACATTTATTTGTGAAAATAAATATCTCCTGTTTTAGTCAAAATAATCAAAATCTAAGACGACACTTCTCAATTGATTCAGATTATGTATTTCCTTAATTATTTTAATGTCTAAAATATTATGTAACTCACATTCTCATTAATAAAAGAGTTATACTTTTTTTAGAAAAGTTTTTAACATTTCTAAAAAAAGTGTAACTAGTAGTTTTAGCCACAATTTTTTAAATGGTGCAGGGTACTCGGAACTTTTCCTTTTACTACATTGGATTTGCTAGCTTATCTTTCGATTGTTTCGGTTCTCAGATTAAGAGTCACAGAAGTATATTGCTAGACGTCTTTAGACTGCTTGCTCGTCCTCAGATAGTTTAAATACATTCGTTGTATTCCGCCCGTCAGTATCCAGGCACTGACCACGCTCAAAGTGTGGTCAGTTTTTCGTTTCACAGTCAAAGTGAAACGAAACTTATAAAACTTATTTATTACGTAAAGGGGAAATCATGGACTGAATTTCAAGAATGAAAAGTAAATTTTTTTTTTATTTTTACATTTTTTTAAAGACGTTCATTCGATAAAAAATGTTTTGATGCCGATAATGATATGAAACTTGGCACATTTGTTGGTCTTATATGTGAGCTGAATTTCAAATTAATCGAAACATTTTTCCGGTTTTTATGAATTTCAGAAGTTTTTGCTGAGTAATTATGCGTTAATAAGGATATAAAAATTTAATTTTTCAAAAATCATAACATGACCTATAGATAGATTTTTGTATTAAGTTTCAACTCTCTTGCCAATTACACTCAGAGCCATGATGATAACACACACACACGCGCACACAAACAACACACACACTTAAAGACAGACCACTTTGTAAAAATCTACTTATGAAGCAGATGATTGATGTGGAATCCCGATTTCGGTTCTATTCGCAAATTTAATACTTTCCCCATAGTGAAGTAAAAATAAGAAAGAGGAAGAGTAAAAATATGATTAAAAATTATATTTATTACTAAATATTAGAGTTAGGTTGAAAAATAATACTTCATAGATTACCTGGTACATTTTTTTCAAATTTAAATACAGTTGCCTCTTTTTGTTCTCATAATGTATCGGAGCGTTATGAGGCTAATAGGTTTTATATTCCATTATAAAATATAGGATTCAATTTTCATAAAATAATTGTTACGGTGGATTTGACTTGAAAATTGGATACGATCCGATTATTAGATGCGCCGTGACAACGCAGTTTTCCTTTATGAACGTCTGATACAAATATTTTACAACTTACTCTTACAACAAACATACTTGTTTTTATCTCTTTAATGATGTGCCTTAATATCTTTTTTTTTTCTTTTAAATCCCTTTGTTACATTTTCAGTACCAAAAGAGTAAAAAATAAATAAAAAGGTATAGATAAAACAGGGAGAAAAAAAAGGAATCAAGCATTTTTATTTACAAACTTTTCTTTTAAAGTTCGGAGGAGCCTCTAAAAAAATTCTTATCTCCAAAACATGGAAAAAAACCATTTTTATTTATTTCTCTTTATTCACGGTAAACATAAAGATGCTGGGAGAGGGTAAAGGCATAAAGGCAATTGGTCCGTTTAGGTAGAAAAAAAAAGTATTTTGGGTATAAATGGAAAGAGGGGTAGTTTATAAGAAGGTTATTTTTTTGTTACTTCTAAAGGTATCATAATGCCCGGTAAATGTTATCTATAAAGTTTAAAGGGTTGTAAATCATCAAACCTTGTGCCTCCGGTAGTGCGGGTTTAATATACCTTGAAAGTAACAAAACCTGGGTTGATATCTAGATAGAAAAGTTAGTAAGCACGAAGTCCCTACGTAAGATTGTTTATAATGCTTTATAATAGTTTCATAGTTTCACGGAAAACTTAAACTTTTGATAAGTAAAACGGATTCGAGATTATTTACTTTAAAGTTAGTAATTTAATTTAATTGTTTGTTTGAAATATAGCTGTAGCTCGGAATCATAACTTGAGTTTTAAAAATGAATTTTTTTGTCCGGACAGTGATTATAGGTAAATAAATTTAAAAATGTGTTTGCCTAATTACAAAAGGAGTCATATTCGTTTTATTCACAAACTTTTCTTTATAAGTTCGGAGGAGCCTCTAAATAAATGCCTACCTGTTTTCGCGAAATTCTATAACAATTTATGGATTAATACATTTACTTTTCCTTACAAACTACTGTAGGTTAATAAGATAGTATTTCTGTTTGTGTTGACCCTAAAAATCTAAAACTTAGATTTAATCATAATCATTTTCATGATTTTTTCAAGGATCTTCAATAAAGGGGATGACGCACTTAGTCGATTTGCCTTACAAAAAAGTGACCCCATCGAAAACCAAAAAAAGTAGAGAGAATTCAACACGAAACACACGTCAAAAACCAACTCCACATGTTTGGTACAAACTGCGCATGCTTACTATTCTTATAACAGCGCAGGTCATAAATTTTAGAGGCAAACTTACCTCTCAATGGTTTCCCATTGTTTGTTGCTTGAGAAGGTTATAAACACGCTTAAATTATCACTCACTGAAATGGCTAAGTATAGTCCAAAAATTAAAATTAAATAAGCACAAATGACTTAACAAGCACCACAAATGTAACAACCACGAGAAGTACAGAAGAAAGTTGAGAAGCAAACTCGACAACCTTGCTAAATAACCTGCATTTGGCGCCTTTTTCATTATAACCGTTCGGAATAACCTAACCTATAACTTGTTTACAAATAGTGAGCCCTAATATTAGTTTTCAAATTTAATGTTGTAAAAATTCGCTTGCTGTACGATTCTTTTTCAAGAAAAACTTTATCCTTTGTAAAATTTTCACAGGGAAAAAACTAGCATATTCCAGACTTAATTTTCTCGGAGCAAGTTTTTCCTCTTCTCTAGCTTTCTTTCTCCTCTAGCTCTCTTCCTTGCCTATTCGACTTATATCTATTCTTACTTTTTTTTTTGCTTTGAAAATTGTAAAATCTCATTTTAAAGTTTCCATTTACCTGAGATTGTATTTTTTTATTCATCTTCTTTCGCATTTTATAGTAAGAGGAGCTTCACTAACTATTTTTCATCGATTACACTGTTGGTACATCGGAGAAGTAATGTATTTGCAATGAAAATTCGAAACTTGGATATCAATTTAAATTTCTTTTTAATGCTTTTAGAAAACCTCGTTTGTGATTTTTACCAAGTGTGTCTGTTATCAATCCTAGCCTCCCACATTGTTTATATTAGAAAGTTGAAACATGGCACTGTATTCATTTATCAAGACTATTGTACTTTTCGAAAAATTAACTTTTTACGACGTCTCTATAAATCTCATTAATGACTAAGGAAAAATTACGACATTTTCAAAAAAAATCAATGATTTTTGTATGAAATATTTCTGACGTCATTACCCCACAATGATGACACAGCGGAAATTTCTAAAAATCTTAAATCACCAAAAATAGTCTGATCGTTAACACATGTTAAGTTTAAAAGTTAATATCAGCATTAGTTCCGGTTATATTGATTGACATATTGTAACCAAATTGTCACAAAAGTGTGGAATAGAGGATCTCATGTTACAAAACAAAGATGTTTTAATCTGCTATAATATAGATATATATAATTTAATGTAAGAAATTAACACTAAAACCAAGGCTACTTTGAGAGGATACAAAGGGTTAAGAAGCTAGGATGATTTGATAGTCAGGTGAGAGCCAGAGATAATAATAAGGAATAAGGGAATATGCGATAAGGGTGTCTAAGGCTAGTATCCAGAATCACTTTTAAAAATCTCTCCTAGGTTGTTCCTAGCCTTCTCCTAGGTTGTTCCTAGCTTTCTCCTAGGCCTAGCGGTATTCAGAATAATTTTTTGAAATTTCTCCTAGTTGTCCGGCCTCTCCTGGTTTTTCCTAGCTTTCTCTCTAGCGGTCTTATTTTTGAATTTTCTAGGTTGTTCCTAGCTTTTTCCTAGAATTTAAGGTGCAAACTTAGGAAAAGGCTAGAAGAAACCTAGGAGAGATCTCTTCCTAGCCCCAGGGACGGTTGAAAATGTTCTAAAATGGACTCTAAATCTAGGAGGAAGCTAGGAATAACCTAGGAAGAACCTAGGAGAGATTTTTTAAATACTTTTGATCATTCTGAATACTGCCTAAGAGGTCTGTGATGTATTGTCACAATACATAATATAATGTAAACACATCACAATTTTTGACTAAAACCTTTAAAAATTCGCATATATCGTGGTAATATGGCACTTATATAAGACTTAGTAATCTGGCAAACTGATAAAGGACACTATGGCCGCAAAGCGGGCACTGAGAGGTACAGGGTTTGGAAAACTTGACTTGAAAAGTCAAGGAAACTTGAACAGTTTCCATGTTATTATAACCTGACTTTACTAAGGGATATCTGCGCACTTCTGCGTGTATCAGGTAACTGCTTTTATTATTCTGGTATGATGCTCATTTAAATTGTTGTTTTGACATCGATAGTATCGATAAGTATCGAGAGTCATGTTAAATTCAACATGAGGTAAATTTTATTTGATATGAGGCAAGATAGTTATCTTCGCAATTCATGTAATAAAGGGAAGTATCCGAGCTGTTTGAAAAGGGCTTTATAGTATCACCCCTTTTGAGGTTCAGAAGGAGGTAGAATTAACATGGGTATTCTAGACCTTCAACTAGACCTTCCTCATCCCTTTATTAATGAAGTCTAAAGGATACCAAGCCAAAAACAAAAGGATCAACATTCCCCCCTAGACCGTCTCAGATGTAATTGAGCATCTTTTCACCCTCGTCCAAACATAGAATTAGTCTGTGTAAATTGACTGAAATTTAGACAATTAACTTGCTCTCTAAACTCAGTTAAACTATTACTCTTTAATTTCAGCTTCCCTACTGACAGTTATAATTACCATCAAACACTTTACTTGAGAAATTAAAGCTTAGAAATTGTAAATAATATTAATGTAATTAAATCTAGAAGGAATATAATTAATAGTAATGAAATTAAATCTAGAACAAATATAATTTATAGTAATGCAATTAAATTTAAAACAAATTTAATTAATAGTAATGTATATAATTATTATATTAATTAATTATTATTAATTATTATAATTAACATTTGATGATTTACTGGTTGTTGTAGTCATTTCATAACACTAGTCAATTAATATATTATATATTATATATATTATATAATATATATATATATTTATATATATATATATATATATATATATATATTTAACATTTTTATGATTTACACTGTTTTTATTCATTTCACGAAACAGCTAGTTAAATAATATAATTGTATAACATTTTATAATTTAACTGGTTGTTATTGTCATTTCATGAAGTTACAAGGTATTTTGTTAAAAAACAAATTTTGTGGTTAGGTAGAAACATTAATATATTTTTTGCCAATAACTTTTAGAACACTAACCAATTCTTATTATATAATTACTATTTTTTGAGCGACAGTACTGTTGGTACTTTACGGACTCAAAAGTACTAGTAAAAAGTGCTATAGAAGTTTGATAAAGGCCTCAAAAATGTCTTACTGTCTTGGCATTAAAAATAATCATAAGATAGTAAATTTTGATCGAAATATTAAATTTTACCTCAAATCTAAGAAGATAAAGAAGAATAAAAGTTAAAACTTATTCGACTTCAAGTATTTAAAAACCATTTATTAGTTATAATAATATTTCTCATCAATTTTTCTTGTAGTGAATTATTGTTAATTAATTTGTTTGACTAAAAATCAGTATGGACTGTAAGATTTAATGTGCTCTAAAATAATATTACATTTTACATGGCGGTAATATTATTTTATTGCTTTGAAAATTAATTTTTGACTCGCTATCAACTAATTTTTTACTCCATATTCATTTAGAAATTAAAATAAATAATGTAATCTTAATTATTTTACATACGAAATATATGCTTATTTAAACTGAAACAATAGTACGTGATTATATTTTTATTTATTTATTATTTACACATAAATAAAATGTGTATTTTATTTAATGAATAACTTATTAATTAAATTATTAAAGGTTAAAAAATGTAATAAACTTTAAGTACGGATTTTCGCAAGTCCTGTTGAAGTGTTTAGAAATTGTTTTTAGCTTGATCTCATTTGGAGTTATTTTTGGTGAGGTAGGCTTCTAGGGCTTTCAGAAAAAAGGAGTTTAAATGTTTTATAGTTAAAACGCCTCCTATAGCCTTTAGAAATACCTGAACCCGTTTTTAATTCCCATAATCCTCTTTCGTATTTTTTCCCCGCGATGTATATAGCAATATCAAGAGCTTATTTTTGAGCGTTTTTTATTTCGGAGCCAAAAAAGTATGAAAGCCCTCCTTTTTTTCCTAGAGTTTAAGGCTCGGAAAAAATCAGAGGGGTCACTAAAAAACGAGCCATGTATAAAAGGCTAAGTAAATAGAAAAAAGAGGAAATAAAACAATTGTTAAAAATAAAAAAAAGTTTGTTGAAAAAAGATTGACAGACAATAGATTATAACTCCTGAAAATACGCTTTTAAATTCCCCACTGTTCTCAAATCAGAAATTGTTTTTAATAACTTTCTTTATTTAATATAACACCATTTTTTGTGTATCTTATTCATTAAACTTGAGATTATTATAATTTATTGTTTTTAATTTATAAGTATTATTTATTGCACTCAGTAAATGGACTTTTATTACCTATATTTTATTTAAAAAATAAGGCGGTTTCCTTGCAGCGTTGCGTTTGTTTATTTTATTGAATTCTCTCAATCCAACTTAACACACTGTAACTGATAAAATATGTTTAATTTAAATTCTAAATGCTCGTAAATCAGATAAATAACAATTAATAAAACTCCCTGTTTTATTGTTTTTATATAATCCATTTTTTATTTTTTCTGTGTAATTTATAAATTTAAATATAAAATAATATTAATAATGTGTTTAGGATTCATTTTATTTTATCATACATTATTATACATTGTATTATATTTTATGCTATATTTCTATCTAAGGATGAATATGATAAAATTAATAAAATAAGTTTAAATTATTGTATCTAGTTGAACAAATCTGTGACGTTAGTTATTTTTTCAAATAATTTATTCATTCGATAGGATGTCGTAAGTTATGCAATATAAAATAAAAACAATTCTTAACAATCGTTAAATATACCAAAAACTGCGGTCACTCTGCAGCCAACATAAACAATACTAATTCAAGCACTTATTCTTTAAACAATACTAATACCAGCACTTATTCTTCAAACAATAATCTTAAAATACCAGCACCACGGTACAAGACCATTCTTCAAACCAATTTAAACAATACTAATACAGCACTCATTCTCTTCAAACTCATCTTAACAATACTAATACCAGCACTCCATTTCTTCAAACAATTAAATTACAAGGCATTCTTTAAACAATACTAATACCAGCACTCATTCTTCAAACAATAATAATACAAGCACTCATTCTTTAAACAATACTAATACCAGCACCTTCAAACAATATAACAGCACTCTTTACAAACTATAATACAGCACTCATTCTTTAAACAATACTATACCAGCACTCATTCTTCAAATACAGCATCATTCTTTAAACAATACTAATACCAGCACTCATTCTTCAAACAATACTAATACAAGCACTCATTCTTTAAACAATACTAATACAGCACTCATTCTTCAAACAATAATAATACAAGCACTCATTCTTTAAACAATACTAATACCAGCACCATCTTCAAACCAACTAATATACAAGACTCTTCTTTAAACAATACTAATACCAGCACTCATTCTTCAACAATACTAAACCAATTCTTTATCTCTCATTCTTACAATCATAATCTTACTCTCTCTTAAACAATACTCATCTTAAAAACTATACAACACTCATTCTTAAACAATACTAATACAAACACTCATTCTTAAACAATACTAATACAAGCACTCATTCTTTAAACAATACTAATAGAAGCACTCATTCTTTAAACAATACTAATATAAGAACTTTATTATTAAGTACTAAGTAAGTTATTTGAAAATTCAACCAATAGGACTTCTCTAGTAATAGTATCATTATGTTATTATCTCACTGTTATAGTTAATTACAACAGTTTATGTTATAATTTATTATAACAGTTTAATATATTTCATTATAACAGTATGTTATATTTTATTATAACAGTTAAGGTTATATTTAATTATTATTTTCCTCAAGAAGATACATTCTAAAAACATCATTCTAAGACTAATTATTCTCTTCATTATTCTCTGTAATATTAAAAAAAAATTTAACTGTACAGATAATTTTAAAACGTATTTCTATTACATATAAATAAAAATATGCGTGTTCATCACAGTTTCTAGGAGAACAAAAATAATTTGATTTTCTGAGTGTTAGTTTCAAAGGTTCGAACAACAAAAAATATTCCTCCCACCGTACTCCAAGATCGCTAAATAATTATAGTTTTCATTTTATAAAACGTGATTTTTGCTTTTTATTTAAACCAATGAATATTCATCAATATTCCCACTTTCATGCTCAGCAAATTACATCAGTCCTCAAATTTGAATGGAATTAGGTGTTTCAATAAATTACCCCCTTTAATAGTTCCCCCCAAAACTTTCAAAAAAATTGTAGCTTGAGAAAGCCTACTATAATGTTAACGATATTTAAGCTGATAACTTAGTATTCCCATCCAAAATATTTAGTGTTTGTCATGTAATGTTATGTTTTTTCTGTCAAGTTTGTTATTCAAGTTATGCTATGTATTTTTATGCAGTCTATGAAATTATTTATTATCATAGTTTTATTCATTCCATAGTAAAATTTTGAGTATTGAGAACATTTGTAATAACAGAACTTCAAGTTTGAAAATAAATAAATACATAAATAAATAAATAAAACCGTGGTAGGTATATTGGAAAAGTAATGTGCCAACACTAATAATCTTTACTTTAAAATTGTCTTATTCAAGTGTTTTGAACCTCCTGAGTAGTTTTTACTAAGTTGTGTAGCTATATGAGTATCACATTATGTGTAGCTACTAAAAAAATGTATGCTAGAGTTAGAACTTTGTAAAAAAACAATATTTAGTCTAGTTTTGCTATCCTGGAAACATTGTTTCTGTCATTAATGGCTCTGAAAAAAAACTAAAATTCATAAATCACGTGTAGTGCTATCTAATTACTACAAAATTTAAAAACTCTTTAGAAGTCGGACCAAATGCTAATGATCTATTATTTTTAA
The DNA here is from genome assembly GCA_018340805.1 of Microvelia longipes. Lineage (NCBI taxonomy): Eukaryota > Metazoa > Arthropoda > Insecta > Hemiptera > Veliidae > Microvelia > Microvelia longipes. The sequence continues at coordinate 17,844,556 of JACMZG010000002.1, forward strand.
AAATGACAATTTTAAATTTTAATGTAAAAATAAAAAAGAATTAAAATATATTTCTGTTCGCGTCCCTACACACGTAAAAATGTATTGATCGTTTTTAAATTTAGCACGCATGTATTTATATTTAAGAAAAGCAAATGTGCCACGTTTCAATAGCATTAGATAATTTGTTATCAAAAGACGTGTATACGTCTTTTGACTACTCGTCTTTTGTATACTCGTTAAGGAGCTACGAGTAAGGGCAGTACTTGAATGGGTCACCGTTAGGATTAAGCGGATTTTTCTTCTATCTGAACACGAGCAAAGCGAGTCCGACAACGTGCTGTTATATAAAGTAACTGATTTTCATACTCCGAGGATGAAGCGAATGCCATATCATGAGTAAAACTTCCGAGGTACCCAGTACCTCCATTTTTATGTCTCTCCATTTTTAAAGTATTTCAAACAAAGAAAATGTTATTTCATTCAAACCATTAAATTTTATTGAAGTACTTAATTTTCAGAAAATTAGGTTACATTATATTAGTTTTATAAACAAGCTCTGAATTAAAGTATATAAAAATCTTTTGTTTTTCCAAATTAGTTTAATCCCTTATATTTGTTAACTTTATAGATTAAGGTAGGGAAGGAGAAGAAAAGTTGAAAATTGGAAGTAGTTGAGGATGTACGTGCAAGTTTTCTTGTAGCTTTTGTATCTTTGTTCTTGTTTGGGGGGGGGGCCTCCTAGAATTTTATTCCCTACCACAAGCCTATCAATGTTAGATGAGACCATCTCTTTTCTTTTTCCTTTACTTACACTTTTTCTCTTTTTACTTCCATTATAAGAATTGGCAAAAGTTTTCGGTTTTTACTCAAAGCTAAAAGAAGATATAGGAAAGAAAGGGTGGGGGGAAAGAAAATTCAGGATGTGAGAGAATAAAGGTAGTAGAAAATGCTATTAGCTTTGTAAAATTGGGGTGTTTTTCCTTATTTTTACTTGAAAAAAGGTGAAAAGACGCGTTCTACCGCGATACCGCCAAACAATCTTCTGCCTACATCTAAACCCTTTTTAAGAAAATCGATCCAAATTTTTATTTCTTTAGCTTAAAATTAAGTCTATTATCTAGGATTGTTTGGGATAAAAGTAGTTTGTTTGGGTGTGGTGTGATAAACTTTTATCTTCAATTTATACCTTTCAATGCTGAGTTAGTTATAGAAGTTAAATTATTTTATGCATTGAATTAAAATAGACAAGAAATACACTGAATGAAGCAGGGAAGTCGTGTGAAAGCACTCATGGACTTCTAATAAGCAAAACGCCTTTACACAAATATTCTTTAATGACAAAATGGCTCTCAACTAGATTTCTTTTCACGGGTCTGATATCTGACCATCATCAGACTGAAGAGAGTTATGCTGCTTGTGAGTCGTTGCTAGTTATGACTAAGACTGACTTATATGACAATAATAAACTGCGTAGGCTTCCGCGGATATTAATAATAATAATATTTATTATTATTTTAAAAGCATACATACAGTATAATATAAATAAGCAAAAACATTTATAAGTAATAATAATAAAAGTCTATTTGACAATGGAATATGCAAATGAAACTAATGAAAAAATAAATTATTAAAAGCCGCATAAGCTATAGCTTGTGCGCGCTATTATTCATCTATTATTTGTTTTCCCTTATAGATAGTATGTTATTTATAATGTTAATCATTCATAAATATTTATTTACAAATATTTTGTTAATTTATAAATTTAATTACATTTCAAAGGTGAAAATTCCATGAATTTTGGTTAATTAAAAACAAACAAAACATTTTTTCCTTTTCATTTTAAAATTAAAAAAAAATAAATAAACACAAATAAAAAAATAAAAATAAATAAAAATATAAAATAATATTATACAAAAAATAAAACTAAGTATTTTAAGAGTAGGTTAGTTAAGATAATTTAGTTTTAGTAGGTGGCGATTAGCCACAGTATAACATCTTTTGTACTCTTTGAAGTAAAGATTAGATTTAATATGGTAGGTAATTGATTAAAAATAAAGGACCTCTTGCTGCAGCGTGACGTTGCATGAGGATGTTCTACATCTGTAAGTTCTCACAAGTCTATTTTGCTTATTTCTAGTGCTTAAATCGTAGTTTATATAGTTTTTTGTTTCGTTAAAATATTAATAATACTTGTTTTGTGATAATTGCTTAACAGTAAGAACAGGGAAATCCAAAAAGAGTTGTTCAGTTGAATAGAGTCTAGGCTTTCTTAGGATTGTTTTAAACAGCTTTCTGAGCTATTTCTAATGAAAGTAGATGAGTTGGGTGAGCAGAACCCCACCCCTATACCATAACTGATAATTGATTCCACTAACGCGTGATAGATTGTTTTCATTAATTTTCATCACAAAATTCTCTGAGACATCTAAAATAATATCGTCGTTAGACATCTAGACCTAAAATATTGTCATGAAGATTTAGGTCTTCCGGTGGTGACCGCGTTAATGTAGATGAAGAATCCGACGTTTCGCTTCCACTGTGGGCGGCATCTTCAAGGATATAGGACTTTATTCCATTACATTATGTAGGGTTCAGTTTTGTAGAGCATTGTGTTTCTATCCATAATGTCCCACATCTCTGAAGATGCCTCCCACAGTGAAAGCGAAACGTCGGATTCTTCATCTACATTAACGCGGTCACCACCGGAAGACCTAAATATTTTTGTATGACAATGTTTATACTTCCCTCATTTATACCGTAGGTATATAGGAAAAGTATTGTGGTTAGAAAAAAGATAAACATGACTGTAAACATAGAGATATATACTAGAGGAGGCATAGCATATCTCAATACATTAAGAGACCTAAAACATCTATTTGGGGCTCTCATGGGCTCTGTGTAACCTCATTCAAACCTCTTCTAAGAGTGACTTAAGGTTATAATAAATCAATTGTTTTCGACTTTCTGCACATTGTTAGTGTTTTGATTTGTATTTTTAACGTTCTACTATATAAGTCACTGTAATTTTGTTCTTTTATTTGATTATATCGATAGTTGAAGATGGTAAGGTTATTTTTTCAATGTTTCAAAATTTTTCCTGCTCGTAACTCATTTTGTCTGTATTTCCAAAGGAAATGCGCAAATCATCCAGTTGTTGTACAAAACTATGCCTCTAAAATTAGAAGTACACATTATTTGCACTAGTTTAAAGCTTAGTTACTTATCATTAAGCTTAGTCAGTTATCTTTAAAGGTTTTAGCGCATTTCCTTTGAAATATTCAGACAAAATGAGTTACGAGCAGTGCTTGACAATTGAGTAACTGCTAGGTTCTAAGCATGAACCGGAACCACGCAATGGGCATGGTTTTGCATAAGCAAGAAAAGGTTGTTTAAACGGAAACACGTATTCTAAATAAAATTCGCCCGACAGCGGACCACCGTGCCGGAATTATTTATTTAGTAGATGTAAACTTATATAAAAAGCACGGAAACACGCATTCAAAGGAATTCGCCCGACATGCGGACCACCGCGCAGAATTATTTTCTTAGTTAAACTTATAAAAAAACGATAAAAAATTACTGTCCCTACTAGGATTTGAACCCAGGTACTTTGGGTTTTAATGCTCGCATCCAACGGAAATTCGCCGACATGCGACCACCGCGCCAGAATTATTTTAGTTGTAAACTTATATTAGTAAAAAAACGATAAAAAATTATCGACCCTTCCAGGAGAATCCAGGTACCCTGAGTTTGAGTGGACGTATTGACTCCGGACCACTGGCATTTATCTCAGAGGCCCAAAAACATTGAAAACGACACCCTACCGAAATTCAATTTTGAACCACCGTAATTTTGGTTTTCTATAATTTTTGTGTTTTTCGACTTTTTGGTAACTTAAAGTGGTCGTATCGACTTCGGACCGGTTTCATTCGACTCAGCGCCCAAAATACATAGAAAACGACACCCTACTCGAAATTTTTTTATCGACCTAAATTTTGGTTTCGGTAATTAGAATGGTTTTTTCGTTTTTTAGGTCACTTATAATGCTTGTATCGACTTCGGACCAGTTTCATTCGATTCAGCGTCTCAAGAAACATATATATTGACTTTTTTCGCGGAAAAAAATATTAACCCAGAATTTTGCCGATTTTTTGAAAATTTTGCTGACTCAGCAAACCGGGTAAATGACGTCACAAAAAACCTGGTTTTCAATAGGGTTCGTGTCCTCCCGAAGTTGATTTTTGTACCAAGTTTTGGTAAAAAATATTAAATCCGTTCGAAAGATAGAGTGTTACAGAAAGTGTCTAGAAATATATATATATATATATATATATATATATATATATATATATATATATATATATATTATATATATATATATATATATATATATATATATAAATATATATATATATATATATATATATAAATATATTAATATATATATAATTATATATAAGTTTCGCAAAAAGTATTTTCGTCATTAGGACCTCTGAAACGGATTTGTGTCGGTCCGAGGTTCGAATTCCGCCATGACGCCTATCCCATTAGGCGAATTTTTAAAGGAAATTCGCTAAAAAGATAAATGAAATGATTTGCATGATTGGTCTCCATATTAGTTTAGTCGGATGAGTGGGCACAAATGAGACAATGTGAATATTGTTTTACAGAACTATATTTTGCTCCACACTGAGCATATTCATGTTACACGTTAATACCTAAAAAATAAAAACCTTAAATAGTGAATAATTCATAATAAACAGGGAAATCAAAAAAAAAGACTGTAAACAAATAAATAAAGAATAAAAAAAAGATAAACATGACTGTAAACAAATAAATAAATAAGAATAAGAAAATAAACAACTGTAAATAATAAGAATAAAAAGAAGATAAATATGGCTGTGAACAAATAAATAAATAAGAATAAAAAAAAGATAAACATGGCTGTAAACAAAAAAAATATAAATGTAAAAAAAATTATCTCTACATTGATGTCAAGTTACTTCTTCAAATTTTGCTCTTATTTTAAGTTATTTTTTTACATTAAAAAACTGTTAATAAAATTTGAAATAAAAATAGGAAAAAATATTAATGTAGGAATAAAGAATTGATGTGAAGAACACGTCTCGAAAAGAGTTCTTTAGCTTGACTACTTTTTAGCTGGAAACTTTCCTAGGGGCAGTTTTTTAACTGAGTTACTCAATGCGTGTTTCTTCATGATGACTACAAGCACGTAGCAGACATAAAGGACCAAAACCATCGAGTGTGAATTAGTCAAAAGATACGGGTTTCAGTTTTTTTTCAGTACTTAGAGCTTAAAGTTATAACTTGGCTAACTTTTCTCAAGAAAGATATTAGACAGAAACTATCCTTTATTGCTTCTGTACGGAACTTCGTGTGCAAACATATAAAGCGTAGTAATGTATCTTTGAAATTGTCTGGCTAGGAGAAGCCACGTATAATATAAAATGCTTAAGGAAAGAAGTTTTCAAGTCACTGAGATAAAAATATAAATAGAAATTATTTCGGACGTATTTTTAGCTTAACCCACTTTTATTCTTTAGATTATAGCTTTTATTATCAAATTCTCTATGTGCAGAATGAGTATTTTATGATAATAAAGTGTGAGAGTAATATGTTAGCTTAATAAGAAATAACACATTTAAAATAGATTTTCAATTTTTTTGTTCCTTGCCGAGTTGTTCAGAGGTAGAACTAACGTCTTTTGTTTTAAAATATCCTTAGTTCAATGCCAGCCAAGAATGCAGTAATTTTTACTTATCATAAGCTTTGAAATAAGAAATTATGGTAAACCCAAGTAATCTTCCTTGACTTTGTGTAAAAAATTATGTTATTCACATAATTCCGTTACACGTTGAAGGAAACATTGATTTAGGATGTAAGTAAAGAGCGCAAGTACTTATATTATTACGCAAGTACTTATATTATTACGCAATACTTATATTATTACGCAGTAATTAGTACTATATTATTAAGAGCGCAAGTTTTTATATTATTTCTTTAAATTCTTTATTCATTAATTAATTCTTTATATAAACCTAATTTTTACTTCATTATCACTTGTTCTCTTTCTTTAAAGAGGAATTCTCGAGATGTTTATATGTTATTCTTATTTCTTAAAAGGTTCGTTACCCTTAACGCTTGATATCATAAAAAGAAAGGGAGGAACAAAAACATTTCTCACTCTAAAAACGTAATATACTGATATAAAAAGAAAGTATGCTATGAAGACATAATAATAATAATAATCTTACTGGTATCGTACGTAAGTAGAACATACATCTAGGTAAAGAAGCCTATAAGGAAATATGAAAACTCCCTAAAAACCAACAAGAAAAAAACGAAAAAAATGTACGTTGAGAAAAATTGTAGGGTAAAGAAAAGAGAGCTTAAAATTTCACCTTGAAGAACACCTAAGAGTGAACGAAAAAGTAAAACTGCTTCATTTTCAAGGAAAACTCAGTAAAAAAATGAAAATTCTCGAGTAAAGATATACTTTAATATTAGACTCGGCGAGTTATTGCATCCCTAAGTAAGAAGTTTATATGCACTGACATTCCTTTACTTTATCTGCTTATTTGTGATGTTTTTCATAAACTCTTTAACTTTATGTAAGATATTTATTTATATATGCTTCTTATTCTTCATATTTTCTGCTTATATTTACTTCTTGGAGGAAACTACTTACAAATATTTTTTAAGGGAATGAAAATATTTTTTTACGTAAGATGGGAAAATTATTATTGAAAAATATATTTAACAAATTTCGCTTTAGTATGATCTGAAAATTGGTTTTTCTTTTAATTCTATTAAGAACTACACTCTACCTATTTGGATGTTTTTCTTTGTTTCTTTCTATCAGTATTATATAACCTAAAACTTATACCGCCATAGGAATTTATAAGACTGTAGAGGGAGTAGTAGTTCTAGTGGTAAGAGTAGGGAGGCCAAGCCTGGTTAGTAGACTTCGCTTTTGGATCCTTTTCACCAACCCCAAAATTATACATCCACCACTACACAACCGTTACCCTATTAAACCTCCTTCTAAGTTGGATAAAGGAAAGAAGGTCCTGCCATCTTAGAGACTCCAAATCCTCCTCGTAAAACTCTTCTACTCCAGGAAGTTAAAGCATGAGCCATTGCTAATCCTTCAAATTTGCCTGTGTAATAATAGACTGTTTTCTCCTCGTCATATTTTCGTTATATTATGACATATTAGACGTATGGGGTTTTCACATATGGGGTTTTTTATTAATGCTAAGTGTCGATTGAATCTGTAGTGTCCTGCTAGAATACCTACTATAAGCTCGAGACTGGAATTTTCAAGATCAAGAAGCCATCTAGATTTTCTCCTGTTTATTGCAAGCAGCGTTATCTTTGATTGTCTACATCGATTATTATTTTCCCATATCATTTTAGCCTTTTTTCAACCAGTCTATTGCAGGGTCTGATCCACAAATGAGTGTAGAAGCTCCCTCTGGTTATTTCGCCTGCCATTTCATATCTAGATATACTTGAAAATGCGTATCTTGGGGCCCGAGAGCAGAGAGAGATGGAAAAATCTTAAACATCTTGTTTAACCCCTAAACAAAAGCCGTCTTAGGGGTCTTGGCTACAAACTCTCTTTCGGCTTTAGAACACAATTACCAACAGCATGAGTGACTGAAGCAAATCATGTATGGCCTTTCTCCAGTTTTGGCTAGCCAACCCTGTAAGAGTATGTTCCGTTCTGCTACTGGAGTATACCGAGTCACAAACCTAATGGTGTGACTAACCTAATGCCATAATGAAACGGGAGTTATTAGTAAGTGCCATTGAATTTAGTAGGCAACTCTCTAGCTCTCACAACTTCAAGCTTAACTCCTGTCTGATTACGACTGTACTGTCAAACTAGCAGAGAAGGTATATAGGTTTATGGTCAAAGTATCTTCATAATATTCATAAATTAATGGGGATGTTAATTAGTATCTCAGTAAAAACACAATGCGTGTAAAAATACCTGAAAAAGCTATCATAATGAGACTGGAAAACCATTCCAGTGATTTTAATCTGTAGGGAGAAGTAGGGAATGAGTAAAATTCTTTACACATAAGTTTTAGAAAATTATTTAACTATTTTAAAGTTTAATATGTGCGCCAATACAATCACAGCCACGGAGGCCGTGGCCAGATGCCAATACGATCACAGCCACGGAGGCCGTGGCCAATACGATCACAGCCACGGAGGCCGGGGCCAAGATCTGCGCCAATACAATCACAGCCACGGAGGTCGTAGCCAAGATCTGCGCCAATACAATCACAGCCACGGAGGCCGTGGCCAAGATCTGCGCCAATTGAACATCTAACCAGTTCTTACTCTCATAAAAGTTGAATTTTGTCATAGGTTGTGATCGAATGTGTCTAGCTGTTTGAGGTGCATCATACTGTCTATGATTAACCTACCTTTGATACATTATACCTTTGATTATATCATATTTTACTACCTTTGATATATTATATTTATTTATATTGTAACTTATCTTATTTTTTATCTTAATTTTGTAAATTCTTGTATAATGGCTCACGCTGTAAATTATAAATATTAAAAAATAATAATAACAAGATAAATGCGCATTTATGCACCCATTTATGTTTAAATGTAATCATACCTCAAACATACATATGCAATGGTGTAACGTGTGATTTTTTTCTTTAAAGTGCTCAAACGTGGGTTTAAGAACGTTCAAGCAATTGAACGCAATATTAGCTATGAATATCTTCTCTCCATAGGAAAAAAGAAAATTATGAAATTGGGTAAAGTATTTATAGAGAATAAGACGAGAAAAAATCTCAGTGTTGCATAATAAGAAAAATAAATTATGCAAAACTTTAAATAATAGATTGGAAAGAATATACGAGATGATAGACATAGAAGGTGTAAACGGAAAAGCGCCAGTTTTTAGAAGAACAAAATATAGATGCATAAACTACATTTTTTCTTTAAAAAAGGCAAGGTTTTGTATTCAAATTGCCTCATAAAGATTGCCTTTACCTCCCTCATAAGAATAAAAAAACATGGAGGCAATAGAAGCTTCAAAAAAAAGAAAAAAAGAGGGATACTTTCCAAGAAAGTATGAATATAAAGCAAATGGCATCGAACGGAGGAAATAGTGTGAGAGAGAAAAAGAGAGGAAGGCAATTTTCCGAAACACCGAACAAAAAGTTCAGTTTGAGAACATAAAGAAAAGAGATAGAACTCAACATTCATCGAATAAGGGCCAGTTAAAAGAAGGAAAAATTGTTACCGAACTATAAAATAAAGGTTGTGTAAGATTTATGTTTGTGTGTTATTCTAAATAGCTTAAGCAATAAAATTGGTGTTACTGCTCACTGAGCAATGATTTATTGATAACAATAAGCAATGATGATGCAATATAAAATATATGATAAATTATTGACAATAGGAAAGAGAATATAAATGAAAAATGACAGAGTTTTATAGAGATAGATTTGTCACGTGGGGATTCATACATTTGGTATTTATTTAAGTTCAAGTAAAAATATATTTTTTGAAAAATTAATAATAATATAAAATAATAATAATTGTTATTATATATATTATAATAATAATAAATAATAATAATAATTTTTATATATATTATAATAATAATAATAAAATAATATAATAATAATAATAATAATTTATATATAATATTATATTGTCATTATATTATAATAATAATAAAAGTAATAATAATAATTACCAACCAGCGTGCCCCTCGATGCCGATTTTGCAATAGTGCTTCACATCTTTGAAGAGTGTGCACTAGCAGAGTTGAGGACGATGTGCGACGCACTGGCGAGTGCGGCAGTCACCTTCTCCGAGGTTAGGATTGCCTTTCAGCATAAGTAGAACATATTAGGTAGACGGAACTGAAAATGTTTTAATTTTGACAATTTTTCATTGATTTTCACATTGACATTGATCTACGTAGCAAATTTCAAGTGTCTGCGATTGCTGGTAGTGCCTCGAAGCAAAAGCCACTTTACTCATCAAAAGATGAGTGACTGTCAAACCTGCCTAACTTTGAGCCATTATATCTCAACACTTGTGAATAGTTAGAGATATGAAATTTGGTAGAATGGGTCAGTTCAACATCTTTTAGTCAATATTAAAATTATATTTTTTAATGTCCTTTATAAAAAGATACAGGAAGGTAAATTAGCTTCGAGATGCTTCCTGTAAAGGATGGTACACCAGTGACCGCGGGGCTTGGCGGGGGCACTGCCGTGCCCCCAGATTCTTCACTGTACTCTATAAAATAAATTAATACTTTATTTACTAATACTCTCTAGTAATAGAGTGCAAATATTTAATTAAAAGACTTGACAGTTCATTAACATTGAGAAGAATAGAGTGTGAGATAAAAGATTAAGAATTCAAAAGGCACTGATGTCGCAAGGTAAATTTAATTTTAAATAAAATGAAACAGTATAATTGTACGAGAGACACCTAGGAATGCAACTAGCAATTTTTTTAATAGTATTCCTATATTTTTTAATAAATATTGTATATTGTTATATATTATATATAGTAACAATTAAATTATAAATAATTGTTGTCTTCTAGTAATTAAAGGAAACATCTAGTCATCTATCTCTTAGTAATGTTTTCTTTTTTAATGAAAAATATTTAGATAAGTACTAATTTACATAAGCAATATTTACATAAGCAATATTTACAAAAGCAATATTTTTATAAGCAATATTTTCATAAGCAATGCATTCATAAGCAATATTTTTATAAGCAATATTTACACAAGCAATATTTTCATAAGCAATATTTACATAAGCAATATTTACAAAAGCAATATTTACATTAGCAATATTTCTAATACCAACTCAATCAATTTTTTTGTTATATTATACTTTATATGGATTTTTAAATATAATATTATACTTTATATAAATAAGAATATAGTTTTAGTTTTGTAATTTTCTTAAGATTCTTGAAATTGATGTTACCTGGTAGTTCATTGTACAATTTAATGGATGTGTACTTCCAAGCTTTAAGGTTGGACAACTTTTAAGGTTGTCTTTACTAGTTCTAATCGTAGTATTCTTTTTGCTGCTCTGGTTACACCAGAAACTCTTTCAATAGATTTATTATGTTTTTTAAGGACAAAGTATTTCATTTGCCACATCAACTCAATATTAAGAATATTTAGTTTTTTAAACAGAGGGCCGGATTTCCCCTCTCTCTCCTTATTGAACCAACGTAAGTGAGTTCTTACATTTCAAAAGATTTGGACGGCTTGTTTGTATGTTTGTTTGTACGTGTCGCGATAACTGCCGTAAAATTTTACCGATTTGAATAAAATTTTGTACACATGTAAAATTAACTATGTGTCAGACCTGTTAAAAATTAAATTTAAAGGAATAACTCGAGTAATATATCGTTTGAAAGCTCTTGATTAGTAGAACAAAAAATGCGATATACTATATTGCGAAATGTTTAACATGACAGCCATAATTTTATATTACTTCTTGAGCCAATTTTTATATCTATAAAATCAGATGCAGTTGTTAAATTACTTAATCCCAGTCAACACCAGTTCACAGAACCCTTAGATTTGTCTTTAAAGTTTATTTAATAAAGGTCCATTATGAATATCAAAAAATACTTGGATACTAGGACTGCGCCGTCAGGTGTTATTTTGCAACTTTTATGAGTTATTAATAGCAATTATTTATGAGCAATTATTATGTACGAGTATTTTGACGTTTTTTTAACATCCCTAAATTCTCCATTAACTACAACAACCTGAGTACAGTCTAGAAAGTAACTTTTACACTACTTAATAATAATTATATAATTATTATTAATAATGTTATTATCAACAATAATAACATTTAAAACTTAAACAGAAAATAACTAGAAGTTAAAACCATAGAAGAGTGATAATAAGGGCAACCAGTATAGTAATATTGCTCAGATATGTAAAGTATGCTTTGAATTTTAGAAATAAGATAAAGGCGGTTAAATTAAAATAAGGCATAATAAGAATAATAAATTTAAAAATTAATAAAATGTAATACCTAATTAGACAGCACCAAAAGAGGGAGAGGCGTGCCTTCAGGAACAGATAGCGTGTTTTAATAGCACATTTTTTACGATTTGTTTCTTAAATGCTCTAATCCGTTCGTTTAACGAATAAAAATCACGCAAACGGTTTGTTTATGTTTTGATAATTATACGGATAAGGTATGCTTAAGAATTTTCACTCTGATGGGTCTAATGGAATCGACTCTCTGATCATTGACGTTATAACAGAGAAATAGGATGGTTTAAATGTGTAATGAAGGTTTATTAAATGTTTTTTAAGGTTTAATATAAATTAAGAAAATTTCATGACATTGGTTTTATTATACGCATTCATTATTTTTAAAATATCTATATTATTTAAATCTATGATTTCACTTGCCACAGATAGGGTTAAATTTTTGCTGAGTAAAGACTCAGCAAAAGTTTTGTATAATCATAAAACGCGGACGAGCGAAGTGAGTCTGAAGTAGGGATGACGAGTGTAGTGAAATGGATGTGATGAAAAAAGTTCCGATGTACCCCGTACCTGATTTGTCTTGTTTAAAATGGCTGCAACTTTAAGACGCAAGTTGACTGTTGCTATGTTTAGTTTTCTATTTGTGGAGAATGGTCTGATTTATTTATTTATGATAATAAATTCCACACTCTAATTACTTCTACTCATTGAGGTAAATTTCTAGAGGGGTCCGATAGATTAAATTTTTAATCATCGAAAAAGTAATCTGACTTCCTCGCTTATAAATACAATCAAATTATTAGTACAAACTTTCAGTAATACAAAGAACGTGCGGGAAGCCGAAAACAATTGATTTATTACAACATTAACTCACTCTTGGAGGAGGTTTCAATGAGGTACATAGAGGTACATAGGTACATTAATTAATGAGGTAAATAGAGCCCCTGAGAGCCCCATAAAATGTTTCAGGCCTCTCAATATAATGAGATAGGCTATGCCCCCTCTAGTATTTATCTCTATGCTTCTACTAAATGTGTTCTGTCGGATTTTATCATTTAGCCATTTTTGAAAAAGCAGTTTTTTCTCACCAATAGATAAGCTTTAAAACCATAAAATATTTATACTAGAGGGAGCATAGCCTATCTCATTACATTAAGAGGCCTGAAACAACTTTTTGGGACTCTCAGGGGCTCTGTGTAACCTCATTGAAACCTTCTACAAGAGTAAGTTTAAGTTATAATAAATCAATTAATTTCGGCTTCTTGTAAATTGTTTGTGTTTTAAATGTTTAAATATAAGTAATAGTAATTTTGTATTGATTATTTGATTTTATTTATAAGCGAAGGTGTCAGGTTACTTTTTTAATGTTTCAAAATTTAACTTATACAACCCCTCTAGTAATAATATCTCTTTGTTTAAAACCATATTTTATCGTTTTTTTACTTATGTTAAAGTTTTATTATTATTTGATTTCTTTTTGAGTAGTAGTTTATCTTATCTCTTTTTACTCCATGTTTTATTATAATGTTATATTTATTTGTTTTTTAAACGCTAATGATGACCTGTGTGGGTCAAAACTCAGCTTTCTAAGTTGGGTTACCATTTTTGTATACAATATACTTTTGAAAAATGATAAGAAAAAAATAGAAGTACATTAACCGACAAATTCTAAGTTGATTTTATATCGAATGTACTTAAAAAGGTATAAAAGTTTTAGCTCTGTATAAAATACTCGAAATAACTTCAACATATTATAATTTAATTTAATTACCTGAGCAAAGTTATTATCTCACTTAATGCTTTTTTATAGTTTAAAAGAATAAAAGTTACTTCCAGAAAAAAAACACTATGCATAAAAGTTAACTTTTAACTTAAAAGTATAAAAAAAGACTTGACGGATAAAAAAGTGAAGTCGATTGGTATGAAAAACGAGGGAAAAGAGAAAAACAAGGAAAAAAGGGCAGAAGACTGTCGCAACAACGCGAGAAGATAGAAATTAATAATTACCTAACATGAAAGTTGAAAAAAGTGAAAAAAGATCTTTTTTAGCTTTAAGAGTTCTTAAAAGAAGCGAAAATGTCGACTAAGTGGCGAAGTAAAAAGTCAAGTCGAGAAAGAATTCTTAATGCTTTTAAGTATAAAAAGTTTTTTATTCTTCTTTTTTAACACTGTCATCTATAGTATGCAAAAGATATGATAAAGTGGGAGAAAAATCCTCTTATTTTTTTTTAAGAAAAAATGACATGGTAAGAAAAGAGTTGATGCAACTTTGAGTTTGTAGATGATACGTTCAGGTATTATTTCAGGGTTGATGATACGTATTTGTGTTTGAGAGAATGTTCAAACACAAACACGTATGTTCGTGTGGGTGTTCGTGTTTGAGAATGTTCGTGTGTGTGTTTGTGTTTGGGAATGTTCGTGTGTGTTTGTGTTTGAGAATGTTCGTGTGTGTGTTTGTGTTTGAAAATGTTCGTGTTGTGTTTGTGTTCTAGCGGTTCAGTCATACTTATTCTACTCACTTACTTCAATTCAATTTTAAAGATAAGCTAGTTTTAGTTGCATGCTACCCCATTTTGTTATAACAAAATGGGGTAGATTAAATTAAAAGCAGTGTATTAGATAAGTTGTAAAGATAGGATTTAGACCAAAAATGTATGCTCAAATGATTAAGTACCTGACTAGATAAGAGATAGCTAAGGTATTTCAAGGATGACCACTGTTTGTAATAGTTGACAATAAAAAAAATATTGAGAAACAGTTACACGTTATATGATAGTTAAAAGATACTAAATAACCTCAGCAGATGAAGTAGATGTTTAAGTATGTACCTGAGGGTACCCGAGTGATGGAAAGGCCTGTAGTGGATGGGATGAATGGCTTGTTTCTATGGGTCTATCAGCCAACATATAACTAACTCGCAAGGAGCAAAATAAAGAGATTCTACGAATTTAATGAAGCAATACTGGCTTGATGAATTAGGATGGCGGAATATGTCAGAGCCAGTGTTAACTGAGATGAAGAAGAAAAATCTAGGTATAGATGTACAAATCAAAAATGTTAGTTCTATAGACCAACTGATGGAACTGTTGTTCATCATTGTAAGTTACATTAACTTTAATAGCACTAAGTAACTGAGCAACTGAGTTGTGTGTCAGAACACACAACTCAGTTTTGTGTCGGAGCACACTACTCATTTTTTTATCAGAGCGCACAACTTAGTATTGACCTTCATTTTGACTCTTCTGAGTATATATGTATATATACTTATATGTATGTATAATTGGATGGTAATGAGATTTTGTTTCTAGACGTTTCTACAGGACACGCATAATAACTTTCAATCCCATTTTTTTGGATCTGAATGAAATTTGGTTTTAGGATTTCCGCCCACATATCTGTATGTACATCACATCTATACGATATGCTAGCTCTATTAATAATATAGCTATGTATCTGTAATCTCTACAATAATGATAATAACTTGTAAATAACAAATCTTGCAAATACAAAAAAATGAAATAAAAAACTCGTTTACTTCTAATTATATGAATGTTAATTACGTCTAAAAGTAAAGTAATTAATGAATGAAATGACAAAAAAAATGAAAACATAATTAAGCAGAAACAATTTTAAAAAAATGAGAAGATAAAAAGAAATAATTAGTAAAGGAATTACAATGCAGTACATATTTCATCTCGAGCCTGAAAGATTGGAAGTTCGTTACGAACCGGGTTTACACTGAGGATCATTTGAGGCTGTTATCCGGTCTGCTGCACAAAATATCTTCACTGCCTTTCTTTTCTATTTAATGAGAGAAAATTAAAGACTCCTAACCTTTTCTTAAAGACTAACTAGATAAAAAAAGAAAGGTTGAAAAATCTGGTATTGGGTATCTCGGAACTTTATTTTATCAATTTCTCTTTTAAACGGTTAATGGGGATGAACTGATATCTTTAGTTGTGTAAAATTCAACACTTTGATTTTTGATAGTTAACAGATCGCGAGAATCACAAATAAAAGTAGACACATACATTTTTTAGGAATCTTAAAAGAATCAGAAAATATCTAGTTTTAGTTTTAAAGAAATTTCGATTAATACTAAATTTCATTCTTTTTTAAAACTTAACGTATATTCTTACATAGTTTTCAACGCTGAATCCAAATATAATTGAGTTTAAATTTGATTTAAGCGTGTATAGCTTTACGTAATAATAAAGTGCAAGTTTTGTTTCAATACGACAAGTATATCCACGGCAGTTATTGGATCATAAAAGTTAAGCAGCATCGTGCGAGTAAGGGTGGAAGGGTAACCGCTAGGAATAAAACATAATGTATTAACTATTTTAGGACAAGCGTAGCGAGACCAAAGACTATTTTTATTATAAATTTGCCGGTTTGTATATCCTGAGTACGAGCGAAGCTAGTACATGAAACATTAAGGAAGGAAAAGTTCCAAGGTACCCCGTCCCTGATTTTTTTAAAATAGGACTGCTGTGTGCAACAATTTTCACTTCTTTAATTTGTTTTCATTTTATTTTACAAGTATAGTTGTCAATGGTTTTCCTTTTAATAATTTCAATTTTACTCATTCTATTTCCATTCACTCATTTATATTTTATTTCTTAAATTATTTACATTCTATTTCTTAGTCCTCTTTCACTAGTTTTCATTCCATTTCTCAGTTCTCTTTCACTTGTTTTCATTCTATTTTTCAGTTCTCTTTCACTTGTTTTCATTCTATTTCTCAGTTCTCTTTCACTAGTTTTCATTCTATTTCTCAGTTCTCATTCATTGTTTTCATTGTATTTCTCAGTTCCCTTTCACTTGTTTTCATTTTATTTCATAGTTCCCATTCATTTTTTCATTCTATTTCTCAACCCTCTCTTTAACGAGTTACCTTTTTATTGCAAAAAAATTCGTTTAAATATACCAAACAACAATTTAAATAAATTAAAAAAGCAAATTTTGTGCAAATTCTCACTCTCTTAATAGATTTCGAAAGAATCCTACTTAAGCCTTTTACCCAATAAAGAAAGTTTCAAAATGAGACGCTTAAAATTCTTTTTTTTTACTCAAACAAAATAAGTCTAAAATGGAGTGGTTCTAAAACATTACTGGGTACATTTCTCTGAATTCCTTGTCAATGGTGGGGGGAAGGTCGGGTAGTATTCCTAGGTGAAGTTCACAGTTTTTGTTTCTCGCCTGTCATTTATATGATAATACCTTCTTTTCCCAAGCTTTTTTTCAACAAAGGTCTTTCACGTCTCTGAGTTTATTGAAAAGGACTCTAAAGGTCTAAGTGGTTTCATTGTTTTAAAATGTTTATTAGCTTGAGAATCTTATTACGTTTATTTTATATTTAAGTTTATTTTATTTATTTCTGGTCTTTACCTCATCCTATAATGTTTAGTTTATTTACCTTTTTTCTATTTAAACCAATGATTATTTTATTTGTTTATTGGTTAATTTATTTAATTTTCTTTTGCTCTTTTCTTCTTTGGTGTTTATTTTATATGCAAGTTTTTTTTTCTCTCTACATTACTTTTTTCTGTTTTCAAGTTCAACGTCTTATCTTTACTTAGTATTCAGTTTTCAGTTTTTTTTAAATACTTTTATTTAATAAAATTCTTAATTTTAATTTTTTCGTTATCTACTTCCTCAACTAATGTTTATACTACAATAAAGTTTACTTAATTTATTTTTTCTATTCTCTACTACAACTTATAATTTTAACTTTTTATTGTGTTATTTTACTTTATTTCTTGCGGATTCACTAAGGAAAATGAGCTTATCTGTGTTTCTTATAATCCAAAGTATATTTATCTTACTTGCTTTGGGCATTGGCTATATCAACTGATATATATTTTATATTTAAGCTTATTTATTATGCATATTTTTTTATCTTTGCTACACTTACTGTTCTTTGTCTTATATTAAATTTAATGCATCTATCTTGTTCAGTTCACCACTCAAACTACTGATGTTTATTTTGTATATCTAACTTGTTCTGTACTTTACAATATCTTCTAATGTTTATTTTGTATATCTAACTTGTTCTGTACTTTGCTATATCTCCTAATGTTTAATTCGTATATCTAAGTTGATCTGTACTCTACTACATCTACTGATGTTTACTTTATTGATCTAACTTGTTCTATATACTCTACTATATCTCCTAATGTTTACTTTATTGATCTAACTTCTTCTGTACTCTACTACATTTAATAATGTTTATTTTATTTATCTAACTTGTTCTGTGCTCTACTACATTTAATAATGTTTATTTTGTATATCTAATTTGATCTGTACTCTTCTATATTTACTGATGTTTATTTTGTGTATCTAACTTATTTAGTACTTTGTTATACTAACTAAATTTATGGTTATAATTGTTTCCAAATTTTATTCTTCTCTGATCACTGATACACATTGTATTAGATATATACAATAGAATGGTGAATTTCTCTACCATGTAACCATAAAGATTTTGTTGAACACTTAATCAAGTACTAAAAACTTCAAATTCATTGAAATTTAACTTATTCCAATTCACTTTATAATGCGCAGTCTACAATCTCATTGGCTGCGCGTGCCCATTTATTTATATTTCATACGATACCCTTCAATTAATTATTTTTTTATTTCATCATTATGCATTTTTGTATTTATTTATATTATTATCATTTACTTATTCGTACTTATATGTTAACATTGGTTTGATATTATTAGAAGTCTCATGTGTAGATGCAGATATAAGTTTCGCCCACAGTTCCAAGGTCTTGCTTATGATTCCATCCAGCTTCAAGAAACATGCCTAAACTCTTGTCAGGCAGGGGTATCTCATTCTTAATATCTAACCTATTACAAAGGCGAAGCGAGTAGAATATTTCGGTAGAGCAGTGGAGGGGGGAAGTAAAAAGAATGACCCTTGTAGTAAATTTTAGTCACGATCCTCCTGTAAGTTTTATCTTATAACGGCTCTGAAATATTATGAAGGTCTGGGAGACTTTTTTCCCTTCAACTTTTACTTTATTGTTTCAAAAATGAAGAAATCTTTTAAAAGTTTGTATAAACAAATTAATCTTAACATAGCTTCATCTTCCTTAAGTGGCAGATTAAAGCGAAATATTATGGGGGTATTCTGTCTAAATTGGAATACATTTTCCTTGACGGCCTATAGACTAGACTAGAGTACCTATACCGGGTGGAACATTTCAGGTGCATTAACATCATTGTTGATGACCTATCAACATTAGGTCTACAAAAATAAAAGGTAAACATAGTTCTAGTCTTTCTTAAATGGTCTCTAACTCTCGCAAATTGACTCTTGCATGTTCAAATTTTTATATATGTTATCACTTCTGGTAATTTAAAAAAATTAAATTACAGCATACCATTATAATGCCTATTTTATTAACTGCATTAAACTTTAAAACATTAGATGCTAATGTCATAATACTCGGGCAATTTTCTAAAACGCTATTGTTTTAAAAATATAATAAACTTTTGTTAACAAGATTTCTTTCTCGTGGTTATGAAATCTATCATATATGTCAAACAATAACTTAATGAAATGTAATTATAACGTAAGTAGTATCAAGTTTATTAAATAAACTGCGTAGGCTTCCGCGGTTATTGTCATGAAGATTTAGGTCTTCCGGTGGTGACCACGTCAATGTAGATGAAGAATCCGACGTTTCGCTTCCACTTTGGGAGGCATCTTCAGGGATGCAGGACATTATGGATAGAAACACAATGCTCTACAACACTGAACTGAATCCCTTTCCACAGCTACAAGGGATCTTATAGACAACCACTAGTTTTCCTTGGAAGGGAATCTTTAACACTTCCAAGGAAATCTCTGGTAGTGGAACAGATATTGAAGATAGTTCCAATATCGTTGCGTGCCAGAACCTTGCTGATCCTATCCGTAGTTCCTTTGACATATGGTAGATACGCTTTCCTCCTGTGTTCTTATCTCTCATTCTCGCTGGTTGATGACAGTTCGTAACGACGGATAGTCCTGTTTATGTCCTCTCTCTTGTAGCCGTTGTTAGAAAGTGCTGCCTGGAGGTGTAGTTTCCTAAGTTTATTAAAATTTGATGCAATTTATCAAACAGTTAATATTTTTTCTAAATTATCAAATTTAGTTTTTTACCATGTTACCAAAAGTGGTAACAAAATTACCTTATTTGGGGAATAATGACACCTTATAACCCACGTGTAAATTCAACCCACGTTAAATTCTATTGTCGGTGCAAACCACGAGAGCTAATTGTCATTAATCCCTCAGCTTATGCTCAACTTCCTCGTCTAACGCTTTAGGATTTATGAATCAGGATTCCTTCAACTATGCCTAAGGAATCATTCAGTAACTAGGGATATAAGAGAGTATATTATTCAATAGGTATATAAATTACTACCAGTGATATTGACTGTACTTTCATTATACCGGGTGGAACACTAAAACACAAGTTTATGTAACAATAAATTATAAAATCTACAAGAAAATCCTAAATTTTCTAAATGGTCCCTACCCTGAGCAAAAGACTCTTGCAAGTTCAAATTTACCATTATAATACAAAATTTCAACCTATCATGCATATAATTCCTATATTAAGGTGATAAGGTCCTCCAATTGTATAAAACTTAACCTGTTGTCATAATATCACTGTGACCCTGTGGGACTAACTTCTAGTCAAGGGATTTGTACTACATAGTGTATTGCTTTATTTTTCAAGGTACTAAAGGATAATTAGTCTCGAGCCATTAGATCATTAAAAAAAGTTTTTCTTAATTAAAATGACTTCCTCCGCTCATTATCTTGAGTCTTTTCGTCAGCTCTGTTTTAAAAATCTCTTTGATGACTTACTTCGTTCCTTTAGTTAAAAAAGGTATTTACTTATTTAAGTTAGGAGCTTTATAAAAAAAATCCTAGATGCTTCTCATAACTTTTCATACATTCTTATCTTGTACATTTTTAAAGATTTTGTTTTACACTGAAATTTCTACTGGGAAAGAACTGCGGCAAAAAACAACTGCGGCTGGATTTGGCGTTAAAAAATGATATATTGGTAGTTACATGCATTGAATGTGGAGTTGCATGTTGTTACTGGGTTTAGGTTTATATAGTTTCATCTTAATAATGCCTTCAGAGTTTCAGTATAAACTAAACCTTTATCCCGGTAGGTTTTGGTTCTAAACCCCTTGGGATGTCATGTATATGCTTTATGCAAGCCTTGTATTCAAGGCAGGAATACGTATTCTCTTGAGTATATATCCCCCCCCCCCCTCCCAATGCTCTCTTGGAATGCCAGAAGACTCTTTCTCAACGGTAGTCTGAAACCTTAAGCTCTCTTTCATTCCAACCTAAATTATTTCTATACCTTTGGAAAAGGTTGGGGGTGAAATAGAAAATAGCCCTACAAATTTTCATTCACTTAGTTTTGAATCTAATATTAGACAAGTTTTTACGTTAGATGTAGAGATACCATTAGATTTATTAATACCTTTCTAGCTCTCACACAAATTTTACACCCTAACACTTTTATACCTATGTAAACTCTTCATTTAAATCTAACAAGTTTATAATATCCTATTTCTCACTTCTCTGTCTCTTATAGAAAATAACACATTAGAAAAGGAAAAAATTGCCTCCTCTTTTTTCCCAATTTGCGTTCTTTAACTAAATTTCGTCTCTTGCTAATCCCACATATCAAATAAATAGTTGGTTTATGTATTTAAAAAATGTATGCACGTATTTATGGATGAATGAATGCATGTATGTATGGTAGATGACACATGTCTTGTCAACATGTCACAGCTCGAACGGATAATCTTATTACAACTAAACATTCTATAAGATATTGTGATAGTAATTAGGGAGAGTAAGTAGTAAGTAGGCCGCGTTGTTGGGCCCTTTTTGCTAACTCCCTTAGATAGAAGATAGTGTTCTACCTTATGAGTCGTGGTCAGGCATCACGTCTAATCCAAGAGCCGTGACTTTTTAATCTAAGTTCTCTAGCATCAACTAGAAACAACACATGCCTCACTGCCAGACCAGGTTTTCCTCCTCTCGAAACTATAAGGCAGAAACATATATATTTAATATAAACTATTATTAAGGGTCCTAAATTTTGCCTCAACCCAGGTTCATTTAGGGTTAGGGATCTTTTACGAGTACCTGACATCGCACAGGCTTGGAACCACCGGCTTTACGTCCCTTTCAAAGGACGGCAGGTGAAAGGATTTCCATCCCTCGCATGAAAATCCTAGAGGCCCCGACCGGGATTGAACCCGGGCTGTCTGCTGGCAGGCCCACGTGCTATTACACCACCGGACCCCCAACATTGTATAAGATTCAAGTTTATATCGTAAATGTAAAATGTAGCGTAACAATTGATAGATACAATAAGAAGAGCAGTTAAATATTCCACAATCTAATCTAAATTAATGTCACCAATATATGACACTATTCCTCTCTATCGAGATGAAGCTCCTTCTCGAACTTTGTACAGCATTATCCAGCTTTGTACAGCATCATCCAGTTTACGTAATGGATCACCTACACTCGCACTACTTTTTTGCACCCTCAAGCCTCTCAAGCACATTGGACAACCCATCCCAGAGCTTGTTAAACTTGACTACTTATGGCTTTTGGATTCTATTTTACTATTTGGTCCAAATAACTAACATATTAATTTCCTTATTGAGGTATACTCCTTAGGTTTTAGCTTTAAATTTTCTTTACGTAAACGAATGAATACTTGCTTCAGACGTTTAATGTGTTCCTCGATCGTTCTGCTCCATTTAACTACATCATCTAAGTACGTTGTAGCTATTCGTCATTTTAGCCCATTTAACACTGAGTCGATGCGGCGCTTAATTATCTTAGGGACATTACTTAACCCGAATGGCACGACTTTGAATTTGTGACAGAAATATTATATCTATAAGGAAGCGAATTTCTTTTTAATTGCGTACTTCTTTGCTTAACAATACATTTGTTTAAATTTTGATTTTTTTGTGCATTGCTCGATCAGTAGCACTACTGTTAGATACTTAATCTGTTTCAAACTCTTTAAAAGAAACCTGTATATTTATTCCATGGGTTATACAAAACTAGGGTCATAACTTCAAGATCGGCATTGAAGAGCATTATTGCATCCATTTAAAGCTCTATCTTGAGCAAATTCGCCTTTGAAAGAAAACATTCCCGCCTGTTGGACTTCTGTGCCAGAATAGGATTGTATTTATAAACTTAGGTTGTGTAAATATAAACATAAAAGCTATAGCCGGTACCAAGATTAGTGCTAAGACTGTGTTGATGACGGTTGAGGTTAATGGTGTCATCTTCTTCAGACACAATGACAATAAATATGTTTCCAACATAATATGTTTAACAGATCACCTGAAACATCTCTGTAATCTTTGGTATACAAATATTTTTAAGTGATCGCAAAATTACCTCAGACTTTAGATACATTCCCAAATTGCATTGAAACGAAACTTAGTATACTTATTTATTATGTAATGGTACACACTTGAACAAAATTTCAATTTAATTACAATATTTTTCTGTTAGTACTGTACACAAGTACTAACTAATGATGATATAGCCAAAGGTGTAATTAAAGATTGACTCTTAACCAATCACCTGCACCATTCGAACAAATCCTCTGGTATGAGGCACAGTAAACTTATGTTAAAAGGACCCAGTCCCAAAGTAACAGAGGATCTTCTCAATCTAAGCAGAAGGGACCTTAGATCAGTAACTGGACTACTGAATGGTAGTCATTAACTGGTCTAGTCATTGACTACTGATAGTAGACAGTGACTGGTCACTGTCACCTTCGAAAACACCTCCATAATATTGGTATCTTTAAAGATAACCCAGTGTGTAGGCTTTGTGAATCGGAAACCGAAACTGCCTCTCACATACTTCTGAGATGTGAAGCCCCAGCCTCTCAAAGGTTCTCCAACTTTAGTAGCAGCACTCTCACTAAGTTTGACTCTACCAATGAATTACTGATCAAAAAGATCCTAGACCTAGTCCGGAGAAAAGGATTATTCTGACCTGGACCAATTGAGGGGATTGTACAATAGACTTCCAGTCGCAGTGCGAATAGGGTCTATCTTCGACTCCAACCCCAATCATTAATAATAATAATAATAATAATAACTAATGCTGATAATGAGATGAAACTAGACACATATGTTAGTCTTTACACATGGCTAATGTATAATTCCGGTGACATCCCAGTTTCGGATTTTTTTGCTAACAATACTTTTCCTGTACACCTACAGTATAAATGACGAAAAGTAAAAAACTAAAAAGAAGAACTCTTTTCCTATCGTCTTTCTAAAAACAAGAAATAGGAAAAGGAAATTTATAAATAATATATATTATTTCCCCCCTACTCCTTCTTGCTTGGCTGTCCTTTTATGATGTATGAGTTTCATGTCATTCTGTTGTCTGTAAAGAAGGGTACATGGGATATCGTCCCCCATGAGAACGGGGAAAAGGCTAGGGGTCACAGCGACGCTGGACTGCAAGCAACTTCAGTGAATATAAATGATGTCCTCTTTTTCTCCTCTTTCTCCTTATTCTACGCTTGTGTTCTCTTCATCCCTCTTGAGTCATACTTTTTTTACATGGAATAGAAAAAGAGGGGCATTTCCCCTTTTTCTGGCTTCTTTGTTGGAATAGAAGTGTGGAAATTCATAGACATTTCTAGCATGACTTGATTGAAGAGGAATAATGGAGGTTGACCCCTTAGTAAGTTAGCTACTTATTAGACCCATAGACACTGAGCCATAGTAAGTTTATAATAGTTATAATAAAATAAACATTTGTACAGTTATATTACAGTTTATAGTAATGATTTAATAGTTTTAGAAACACTATTAGCTCACCAGTGTCTCTAAAGATATTAAAAAGATACCAACCCAACCGGGATTCCTGACCGAAATTGCTGTTTTTATACACCGTGTAAACGGAGGATGAAATAGTGGATTGGTTCATGTTTATTTTATTCTGGGTGACAAATAGGTGATAATACGTCTATAACCCTTGCAATAAAAATATATATTACTTATTATTATAATAATAATACCTATATTACGTTAGAACATAAATCTTGCATTGGTACAAGGTGGATTCAAAAAAATTATAAAACGGATAAAAATCAGTAAATCGGATGCGAAGTGCATCCGATTTCAATATTAAATTGAAGATTAAAATTGATCTGGCATTGCCTCAATGCATGAAGCATTGAGGCAACATTGCTGTCTGTTTCCCCTTTTAGGGCAGGAAAGGACTGCGGTCCTTCATCAATTTTATAAAAAAAATACTACGTTGTTTTACAAGAAAGGGACTTTATATTACGAACAAAATAGATTATTATAATAAATGTTATTTTTATGTTTTTAATATTATGGAGAACCCTTCCATGATTGATAGGACGGACGAAATATTGATAAATACGCAATAAATTATCAACTAAACGGGCGATGAAATGAAGCAATGACATTTAGATTTATGTCCTTTCTTGTAATATATTGCCATATTTAATTTGTTAAAAGCTTAATAGGTTATTAACAAGTTACGCTCAGAAAAATTCCTCGTGTTTCAGTTACTGTTTTGTGTTATTTGTTTGTTTTATTGTTCTTTTGTGTTACTTGGCGGGCCTTTACGCAACCACCTTGCCTTGTTTCGCAATGCGAGGTCCGCTTTAGACACCTCTTCTCGTCTTTGTGACCACATTGACCCGATTTCCCGGGCTTGTCATGCTGTACATGTTGGTGCTGCCTTGTTGCTTGTTTGGGACTCATTTCGCTTGCAAGAAAGCAATTCCATACAGAGGGGTGTATTGCCTTGAATGTATTAAGGTATTAGAAATACTTAAATAATAATAATGTTAAAAATACTTGTATCATTTGATAATACCAAGTTTTGCTAAACATGAATAATTGACACAATAATCTGAACTATTGTCACATGACATTATGACTCATAATGTCATGTCCCACTCTGACAGGCTGGGTTTAGGTGCCAACAGAGCCTAAACTCACTCTGACCATCCATTAAAATTGAACTAATTTGATTTTATTAACTATAGACTATGAAACAATCGAACTTAAAGAGAAAGGATCTTATAAACTTACTGTATAAAGCATGGTTACTTACCAAAATTTAAACATCTCGAGTGACACTTAACTCAGAGGGACAAACTTAGAATGAAGTGTGTGTAAACTATCAAAATAATGTCAACTAATCTCTGTAACTGAACTGAAAGCTGTGAACTTAGCTACGGCTAGTAATTAAACCGAGATCTGCTCCCGAGAACTCGCTCCCAATTAATTGATGTATTGGTCATAAGATGAATTTAGTTGATGTAACTGCATCATCACAGTATGCGATTCTCAGACTACCTTTACCTACACCCCGCCTACACCATCACTACTGACAGTGACCAGTCAGTAGTCCTGTAACTGTTTCAAGGTCCCTTCTTTGGCTACATCAGCAGGTAGTTAGTACTTGTGTACGTTTTTTAAAAATTGTAAAATAGAAAATATTGTAATTAAGTTGAAATTCAGTTCAATTAATGTATTGGTCAAGATGAATTTAGTTGATGTAACTGCATCATCACAGTATGCGATTATCAAACTACCTTTACCTACACCCCCCTTATTATTAATGATTGTGTTTGGAATCGAGGATAGATCCCATTTGCACTGCGACTGCAAGTCTATTGTACAATCCCCTCAATTGGTCCAGGTCAGAATAATCCTTTTCCCCGGACTAGGTCTAGGATCTTTTTGACCAGTGATTCATTGGTAGCGTCAAACTTAGTGAGAGTGCTGCTACTAAAGTTGGAGAACCTTTGAAAGGCTAGGGCTTCACATCTCTGAAGTATGTGAGAGGCAGTTTCGGTTTCCGATTTCACAAAGCCTACACACAGGGTTATCTTTAAAGATACCAATAGTATGGAGGTGTTTTCGGAGGTGACAGTGACCATTCAGTATTCCAGTTAGTGTTCTAAGGTCCCTTCTACTTAAACTGAGGTGGTCCTCTGTTACTTTGGGACTGGGTCCTTTTAACATAAGTTTACTGTGCCTTATGCCAGAGGATTTGTTCCAGTAGTGCAGGTAATTGGTTAAGAGCAAATCTTAATAACCCTTTTGGTTATAGCTTTGGGTATGCCTACTATGGGTTCAGAGCCCACAGGAGTGGTCTCAGACCCCTTTTTTGCAAGGATGTCTGCTTGCTCATTACCTTCAATTCCCTTATGGCCAGGCGCCCATCTGATTGCTACATCATTGTTGACTGACAAGGTCAGATGGTTTTGTAAGCACTCCCAGACAAGCTTAGAGTTGACTTTGTATGAACCAAGAGCTTTAATGGCAGATTGGCTGTCAGTAAAAATATTTATAGAAGTCTGATTAAGATTGTTTTTA
Organism: Microvelia longipes; assembly: GCA_018340805.1. Classification (NCBI taxonomy): domain Eukaryota; kingdom Metazoa; phylum Arthropoda; class Insecta; order Hemiptera; family Veliidae; genus Microvelia; species Microvelia longipes. The sequence continues at coordinate 17,872,058 of JACMZG010000002.1, forward strand.
ATATGTTTTAAACAAGCATTAATAGCGACTATTTTTGCCTGAAACCCTGTGGCATACTTTCCTAAAGGAAATAAGGTTTTGTTTCATTTGGATTCAAAATTGCGATCGAAAGTTATCGTGTCCTATAAAAAACGTCTAGAACACAAAAATCTCGTACATACATATACACACACCCACACACACACACACACACACATATATATATATATATATATATATATATATATATATATATATATATATATATATATATATATATATATATATATATATATATATATATATATATATAATATATAATCACAAACCCCATAGTCATGGTTAAATCAAAAACTTTAATAAAATTGAGCTCTTTCAAATATTTCTCCGCAAAACTTCATGTGCTTTTTTTAGCAGCTTAGTTCCATATTTGGCAGCTTATTTTTATTACTACTTATGCCACTAATTCCTGTTTCCTAATATAACGACATATTCTAACACATGTTTGAAAGTCGGCGATGAATACAATGTGAAAACACCTTTACGTTTGTTACCTATATTACAACCATATTTACTACGTTTCAAGTGTCGAGTTACACACCATAAATTACACCATTTCATTCAATTTGTCATACACAGGATTACCTGAATAAAAAAAAGGTAGTAATCTATATTTGTCATCACTATCCTATCTAAAGAGGGAAATAAAAAAGGGTAGAGTTAAAAAACCTTCTAATATAAGTAGTCTCTGGTGAGTTAAGGGAGGTGGGTATGGACTGCGTTAGTATCTCCAGGGATAGGTTTTACCCCAAGTTTCATCTCTCCACTATCTTCAGAAGCATAAATCTCCGCCTATTCCCTTAACACTTGCGGCTAAATGTGTCTAACGTAAAACCACACTGGAATCGTGTTTTGTGTCCCTAAACAGACGTTATATGAGTGCTATATGCCGTCTCATCTCTCCGCACCTCCAATATAAATATTTAATAACACAGATTACTCTTTGCTTTTTCTAATGTACCAGAAACTGTATGTAATCAGTTTCCGGTACAGTTCGTACCTTAAGTATATAGTAAAGTAAAATATAAACCAAGTAGGAAACAAATGCGATTTCTGTCAGACCTGTCTTGTAGTTCACATTTTGTCCACCAGGTAGTTGTCTCATATTTTTCTATGGGCGCAGCCATTTTTTTCACCCTTGTAAATGTAAACAAACTATTTACGGTACTCAAAATTTTGGTTTTTGTTGCATTTCTTTGTACATTTTAGTATAAAATGTTAATAATTTGTGTTAGAAATACGTTTTGTCACATCCAATAGAGGTTTAATTGCTAATCTTTATCTATTGCTAATCTAGGTTTGTTTAAATTACTTAAAACGACCGCCTAATTAACTCTTTTCCCCTTCAAATATTAATTGTAATTAGAATTTTTTCAACTTTAACCTACAAGTTTTTAATATAATAAATCCAGTCGTAATTTTAAGTTAAATTTAACTTAAGTTAAATTTAATAAAATATACTGCGTCTGTATTTTTTATTATCTCTTTTTCTTTAACTGATTTAATGTAACAATTATTTCGCAGAATTTAATACAAAATCATTACACTATCTCGTACGTATTAAAGTACGAAAACATGATAGTAGTAGTAGTAATAGGGTAAGGTGGCAAAGTCTGGCAAATATGCCACAATGTTAGGCCCTTCTTGCCAGCCCCGCTTTCTTAGCCTACACCACCTCCACCAATATTTTCCTGGAAAGGTTGATATATTGTAGGATATCTCTCCAACTAAGAGAAGAAAGATCCTCTTCATACAAGAGGCCTACGCCAAATATGCGGTTACGAAGAGTAGTATAGGCCTCACACTCTGCAAGCAGGTGAAAGGCTGTCTCCTCATAAAGCCCACACATGGGTTAGTTAGCCTCTGAGATTATGCCTAAAGTATTAAGATACTTATTTAATCTAGAGTGACCGGTCAAAACACTAACTAGGTTCCTAAGGCAAGGCTTACTAAGGTTAATTAGAAAATTTTATTTATTGCAATTGGCCTTGTAATGAAAATTTTTGCCTGTCTGCAACCAGCAAAGGCATGCCAGTTAAGTTTTAGGGTGTTCATTAGCCAGCTATCCAAGAGTGTTTTAGCATGTGTTGCTGAGAAGGGAAAGACAGGTTCTGGTCAATGAATGGGGTTTCTGCTCCCCCCATTTCTGACACCCATATCGTCTTGTACCCACTTAAGTTCAACAGTTTTACTCTTTGCCAAGAGAGACAAGTGAGCTCTACATTTTTAAACAAAGGCGGAGGAGCTACTAGGATCGGAGGTAAGGGCGTTAATTGCAGCCTAACTATCAACGCAGATTATAATGGAATTCTCATTAACTTCTCGCTCTACTGGAAGGGTCGCAACCATCAAGATAGCATAGACCTCTGCTTGGAACAAAGTAGCATGATGCCCAAGAGAGTAACTTAGTTCTACAGAATATTTAGGAATATAGACCCCTGAACCAGTGAGGCCTTCCCGGCCTTTCTTAAAGCCATCTGTGAAACAAGTTAGTTCGTGCTCGGCTTCTTTTATTGTAGGTTCAGACCAGTAGGTTCTAGAAGGTATAACACTGCTAATATTGTTGATAATGGCTACTTGGCTACCGCTCTCTCTGGGGTTGGCTGCTGCTAATATGGGTAATTCCTCTAGAACAATGCTTTCAATCCCAGCATGTTTGTTGTTATATATGGATTCCACATACCAGTGTCTCGAAGTCTAATAAAAGTGGCTGCTGCTTCTCTTAATATCACATTGGTTAATTTTGGTAAACATAAAAGAACTTCTAGAGCAACTGTTAGAGTGGTTTTCATGGGTCCTGTTATAGCAAGACAAGCTAATCTTTGAACTTTGGTAAGCTTGCGATCAGTTGTGGTTTTCTTCACAGCAGGCCACCAGACCAAATAACCATATTGTATCCTTGGTCTGACAATAGCTGTGTAAAGTACTTTTGGTTTGAGTCCCTATGTTTTCCCAACTGCGTAATTCTTCATCATATACACAGTGGGAGTTATGCGTGATGCAGGCACACACACCCTCACCCAGATACCATTTAACTCGATAAAAAATTCCTTAAACAAGTTATTATTATAAAACCTCGGGTTTAGATATTTAGGATGAACACAATACTTTTCCTAAGTATTCCTGATAGTACGCGAGAAAAAGTAACAGATAATAAAACCAAGTTATGTATTTCTTTTTATTCTTATAACATCACCTCGCAGTTTTAATTAAAATGTTTTGTTAAATACGCAATAATAAAAGAGATGTTGAATAAAAATTCATTGCGCACACAGCCGCAGAGCAACTACTGAACGACCTTTAATTAAATTATTCCCTAGTTATAATGAGCAATTATTCCATATTAAAAAGATTCCTTATGAATTATGTATTTTTGTGATAACTCTGGGAAAAGTTGTAACAAATTAAATATTAATTAGTCGAATCATTTCATACGGGTAATGAAGCGTTTTCAATTCCAATTTTTATAGGTTGTCCAAATATTTAGACTTCTTGGGATTTTATTGGTAAAGGCGAATTAAGTAAAAATTATTCCTGAGCTATCGTGCACTCTGTCGTATAATTATTGAACACTTTATAGTTATGTTCTACATTTAATAGACTATTTAATTTGTTTATAAACTGTAAATGTATAAATAAATTGAAATTTACAATTAAATAGAAGTGTATGAATGTATAGAAATTTATAAATAAATATATGTGTATAAATAAATAGAAATGTACAATTAAATAGAAGTGTATGAACGTGTAGAATTGTTCAATTAAATAGAAATGCGTAATTAGGTAACTTGAGTGTGACACCATAACATCTGTAATAACTTTCAGCAATGTTCAGCGAATATTTTAAAGTTCTCTTACAAAGTTAATGGCTGTTTCGGATGCTCATCGAAAAGATAGAATACCTTTCACACAATGGAGATTTCTCCGCAAATATATTTTACACAAAAACCTCTTAAATTTAAACGACTTTCAATAAAATTTTCTTAGGCACTATATGAACTAATGATGAATTAAAATATATGTTCCTGAAAAAATAAAAAAAAACTAAAGGAACTAAATTTACCAGATTTTTTTCTAAAGGCATTAAAGATCTTGACTAAAATAAAGTATATTATGTGACTAGGCTGTAAAATGAGATTTTATTAAAAAATATAAAATGAATAAAATCGCCTTACAGACACGTTGCATGTACATTTTTCAATTAAATTAAATTGAAGTTAAATATTTTAGTTTATTTAATTTACTTACCAATTTGCGTAGCGGTTGTAAAGTAAAATTTTACAGCCAGTAAATGTTGAGTATATATTTTATGGACTTCTTTACTTACATTTTTGAGGAGGTAAAGTAGACACTTTACAGTGCTCAAAAATGGAGTTGCAATTAATCATAAAATAAAAAATACCTCACCCCTCGACACATTGCATGCTGATATACTTATCCTAGCAAATGCTTATTTAGCATACTTAGAGCCTCTGTGATCTATGATTTAAATTTTATTAAAGAATTTCAATTTTCGTGGTAAATTCCTCTTTCCTATTAGAAGGTACTTAACTTATTTATTAAGATTTCTCATATCTATATGATATTCAATCTATATTGGTATTAGTAATTGATATTTGCTACATCGTAATAGTAAAGTGCGTAGTGAGGTTCTTACTTCTGAATTATTGTCATAATGTAGCATTGCCATAGTAAAATCAATATACAATATATGCATTTTTGAATGTGCATTTTTCTTAAATTAATACTTTTGCTTATTGCTTCTTCTCTTTCTGTTACAGTTTCGCCAATGATTTGGGTGCCAAATCAGCTGGTTGGTGCGCCAGCTGGGACAGACGTCACTCTCGAGTGCAACACTGAGGCCTATCCTCGTGCCATATCATACTGGGTGTATGACGGAGTAATGATTCTACCCACTAAGAAATACATCACTAAAATACAAGAAAATAGTTATAAAACACACATGAAGTTAACTGTTAGAAATCTGACGGTACGAGACTTCGGCTCTTATAGATGTATTTCTAAAAATTCCCTAGGCGAAACCGAAGGATCTATTAGATTATACGGTATGTACTAAAAGTAATTCCAGTAAATATACTTATATATTTTAGATATTACGTTATTAAATTATTGCTTCACTAAGCATAGATTTGTAATAGATTAAATAAGCAGATAGTTTCGTAAAAATTATTACAAAGGCGCATTTAGTTCTGCGTATACACCAAGCTGTACTCTGGAACCCCTGGAAATACGTTTGGTATCTTGTTGGTAGCTTCGTAGCATTAATGCGCAGACGTACTCCTTATATTTAAAGCTAAACATATTTAAGGACAAACATATTTAAGGACAGACATATTTAAGGACAGACATATTTAAGGACAGACATATTTAAGGACAGACATATTTAAGGATAGACATATTTAAGAATTTAACCAATTTTATAAACTACCCTCATACAGAACAACAACAACACAAAGACAGAGGCGATACAAAGCTGTGACCTTATGGAACAACTTACCAACCAACATTAAGGAAATTGACAGCAGAACCACATTTAAAACTAAACTAAAAATCAATCTACCCGACTCCCAACTTAAGACAGCCAAAGAAATAAAAATTAAAATAATAAGAAGCAAAGAAAACAATTCACTAAGTCTAGTGAATTGAATAATATGTAATGTGTGTACGTGTGTGTTGTGTGCGTATCTATGAATATTTATATAATATAGATAATAGATATTCATACATTAAAGTACTTACGCTAAAGTAAAATAAATAAATCACCAGTTTTGTATCGTCTTAATATGTTTACATTATTGACTAAAAACTTAGAATAACATTAAAAAAGACTTAAACTAAGATATATATGGCAGATATCTAATCAAAATGTATAAAAACAACGCCTTTTTGCCTATGTAAATACAATTAAAATAATAGATGTGTGAAATTAAATACTGCCCTCCACGGCACAAGAATATTTTTTTTATTCTTTAGTGGAGGGATATACCACTATGTCAAAATTAAATTATTGTATTGATAAACAAATAAAGGTTTAAAAAAAGAATATACATATTTCAGGATAAACGGAAGAACTAAGATTATTTAGAGTCCATCCTTTTTACATTTTTTTGTATTATTTATTTTTCAAGACACATTGTAATAGTGCAAATAATGTATTTATTTTGTATTTGTACAACATTATATTGCACCATATTATAAATAATGTGTTTACATTTGACTATTGCCACTAACTAAACACTGACTAAATTATTAATTTTATCAGCATCACTAGATCATATTTATTTAATTCTTTTTCTTTAATATATACTCTTAAAGTATTTATGTTTCTCTTTGATTTTTACATTAGAACGGAATGCAATGATAAGTTAATATGATATTTCTAAGGATAAAAATATATCTTATCTCTCTTTTCTTGTATCAATTCTTGATACTTATATGGCAAAGATACGCTTAAATTCGACTTCGTTTCCTTAATACCATCATCACAGCATGTTACCTCGTATAAACCTTATCAGAGCATATCTGATTTTACCAGCCAACATGTGTTATACATTACGACAAAGGAAATGTCATATATGATATTTTAAGTAAAGAATAAAAGACGGTAAAAAAGAAAATGGGCTTTCTTTGGGTTTTTTCTCTGTGTAAAAAGGGCCATTTCTATTCGGTTAGAAAAGCCATTATCGGCGGCTACTCAAAACATTTTCTTTCTGTTTTTGGTCCTCTTCTGTGCTTTATAATTAGACAAAACGGAAATAAATGCATTATTAAGGAAAATATTGGGTAGTGTTTTAACCAGTGGCGCTGAGTTCTATTCCCGATCATTACCATAAACTCTCATCACTCATAAGGCGTTCCTATTGTATATAAAATGACCATGGTACATCCATGTTCTTCCACAAATCAGTAAAATTAATACCAAACATGCTTATTTACTGAAATTACTACAGTGATCTCAGTGGCTAAAACCACAATTTAACGTTTAAGTTTGATAATAAATGACTTACGTTTAATGGTTAAATCATTGTTAATTGATATTCAAATGTTAATTTGAAACACCCATGTTTTTATTTTACCAAAAGGAGAGTTATAAACTATAGTTCGAAGTAGTTCATCAATAGAACCATTCTTTCGCTCTAAGACTTAAATTTATACTTAAATCGCCCTTAATCTAATTTAAACTAAGCTGCTGTAAACAATTAGTGATTACATGATCATGATTTTACATAAATACGTATGATTATATAATATATTTGTAAATATAAATAATTACTCAAAATAAAATCTAGTTTTAAAATAATTACTCACAATTTGTTAAAAACAAGTCAAAAATTCGTCATAGGCATTCGTCTCGATTTAATTCTTCAAATGGCCAATCGCCTCAAATTGTGGCGTGATGCGTTGAAGCATTATTTCCGTATATACGAATCTGTGTCCCGATAGAGCTGTATTTTCTTTATAACGTCTCTATTTTTTTGACTTCTTATTGAATATTACATACTATTACCAGAAAGAAAGACTTCAAAAATTGTTTCCTTTTGTGTATTTTAAAAGAATAAAAACCACAAAATTTAAAAGCTCTATATGTATTACTTTTTCCAAGATATTAATTTACAGCAATGTACATAAATTGACTATTTCCTAATAAAATTTAATACGAAAACCAATTAAGTAAAACTATTTCAACTTCTCAAAAAAAACATTTGAAGAGAGATATAAGTGTATAGAGATGACAGAGTCCCTCTAATTATTAAGCGACAGAAACCAGACTGTCATTACTTGTATTTTTCTTTTGTTTTACAGAAATACCGATGCCGTCTCAACAGCCCAGAACTACTTTAATGGGCAGCAGGGCAGGAAAAGATGGTGAGTCAATATTAACAATCAACAAAAAAACTTTATTTTTCACATGAATGTATGTACTCATTCCTGTTCCCTGTTATTTCTGCTCAAATTCCAATCATTGCTCCAATTCCAATTTGAACCTTTTTAAGATTTTTGGCAATTGATGTTATTAATATATTCGTACTTTGTATTATTATGTCTAATTTAAAGTTTAAAATTATTTAGCTCTCCAGTTTTTCATTTAATATATTTCACTTATTTATAACTACTAATACGGTGTTTGAATCTTTTTAAAATAGATCCAAGCCATTTTTGAATGTTCGGATTAAAAAAATTATATGAAGAAGTTTCAGCACAGTGAGACGCCTAAGAGGAATTAATTCTCTATTCAAGTAACCTGTATGTTTTTGTAGAAAGGGCGGTATCAACTATTGAAATGGAATTTCTAGTTTGATAAGTAAGTTACTTACAAACTACTTGTCGAAATTAAGTGTGTTTTATATCAGTCATACTCCTATTTAAGTGATTTCAACCACTATTTTAGAAGACTTCCATTTATGATCGATCAAAACAAACCATAATGAATAAATGGGAACAAACTACATTTTCTGTTTTCATAACATCTTGGTCTACTTTTAATATGAATAGTTCAGTCCATATAATCCCCCTCTCATTTATTGACTTTACATAACCTTTATATATTTCTATTGATGTTTAATGACTATTAATCTAATGGCATTAAAATGACACCTTATTGGAATAACAATGAAGTTCTTTTTTATCATTTGATTTTAACATTATTATCTTTTAATGACTTTAAAAGCTTTTTATCACATTTTTTGTTTGCAAATGGGTTGTATTGAATAAAAAAATGGCGCATTGTCAGTCTATTTGTCAGAATAGACGTTACAATTCTAAGTAATTGTACACCAATGGTGTAAATCACAAATGTTTGACATTTGTTTAAAGTCATACATAAATAGTTTTACTTTATTAATATCATTAGACACATTGCAGTCTATCTTTTGGCTGATCTTTTAACCCTATTCTTATTAGATGACAAAAGTTTACTCGAGCGTGGTCTGTACTTGGATAGTAAACAACAAATTATTTGTATCATCATTACTTTAAGTATTAAACAATGCTTGATATATTGGTTTTATCAACTATTTATTCTCATTTAACAGGTACCTTTTCATTACTTTCCAATATTGTGATAATAAAGGTGTAAATACTACTTAAATAAAATTAAATTAGAGGAAAATCCGAGCTGTAATATTTGTACTGTAGTCGACGATCTTGAGCACTTTATTATGCACTGTCCTCGCTATTCAGTGGGGCGCACTGCACTATTTAATGAGTTGCATGCTACCAAATGTGTAGCTCAGCCGTTTAACTATATGTCACTAATAGCTACAAAATCTATAAACGTTTATAAAAAAAACTATACCTTTTTGCTTTTAAGCAAAAAATAAAAATTTAGCTAAATTATCATTTTAAAAAATTTAAAAATTTAAATAATTTATAAATAAATTATAATATAAAAATACAATAAATAAATAAATAACTAAACAATATCCATACTGTCATTCAATAATTAAAAATATAAAATATTTATCAAGTGCTCAAACATAAACACCAAGAAGAAATAACAAAATTTTTGAACAAGTATAAATAAATTATATATTATATGGCTGTATGGTCCAAGTCAACCAATGCCAAAAAAAATGTGATAAAGATTGTATGGACTTATTTTGACGCTTGCACCCATACAGTCATTTTAGAGTTTCCACTATCCCGAAATCCGATCTACTGACCCCTTAGAGTTAATATAACACGTTGTCTCTAGTAACGTCTTTAGTACTCCTCCTCTTTACAGAGCTGCATCTCGCCAGATAACAGTTTTATTAGTGTACTTTGTCTAGTCCCACTAGCTATTCTGATTATATAAGACTCATCTTGCCCGCTTACCATGAGACTCTCACTAAATACTTATTATACACTGTTGTTGGCAGTGCGGTACTGTTCGACAGGATACGTTCTCAGATCACTAGAAGAACCCTTCCAGAACCAGGCACGGGCTTTCCAGACCGGTACCGCCCCATGGGGACAGACTTCGCTATCAACCCTAAGCCACACGCAATCGGGGTCTCCACTTTCACTGATTAAGCTTTCTGTCCAAAGGTTTCTTACCTTTACGAACTATCACCAGCCCGCAGAACTCTGTGTTTAAATGAGCTTGAGAAAACGGAAACGTGGATCCACACTTGTCTCGGACAAAATTCGAAATTATCTCTCGGACAAATTTTTCAGACAAAATTTGCGTAAAAGCCAATCAATGAACACGTAAAACCTAGGCTGGGTAGCCGGCCGAGAATGGTACTAGAAAAAACTCGTAGAAGGTCATCACCAAACTGTGTTTAACCCTTGACCACCAGATCGTAAGGCAAACGCTCTAATAGTGAGCTACTGGGTATGGACTTTCTGTATAAATCCAGAATAACCATATTGCTTTATGGACCTTTTTTTAATTATCTCCCTTTGTAATTTTTTCTTTATTCTATTAATTTTGCACTGAATAAATTCAGAAGGAACTCCTGAATTTAACACGCAAGCTTCAAAGCTGTTAGGTAGACCTAATTTCATTATTTTAATACATAACATTTTATATCATACTAAATAAAGGCATATGGCAAAGGAGATACGTTACTGCTTGCCTTCATTAAGAGATAATTTTTTTCCAAAATAAACACACTCTGATTTTTTTTAATGCAGTAAAGTAAAAACTTTACTGTCGCTTATTATAAATTAATTTGCAAATTATCAATTTTAGCTTCGTAATGCTTTAATTTCAAATTTAAGAAAAAGCAATTTTTCAGGGATCAAAGAATTTTATTATTAGAAAAATTACCCTATAAATTATATCCCATAATAGATTTGATCATTACTTCTTTTAGCGAATTTTCTTTCAAAACAAATTCGCTAATGGGACATGCGCCAAGGCGGAAGTCGAACCTCTGACCATGACACGAATCCGTTTCAAAGATGCGAGGTTTATATATATATATATATATATATATATATATATATATATATATATATATATATATATATATATATATATATATATATATATATATATATATATTATATATATATAATATATATATATAATATATATAATATATATATATAATATATATATATATATATATATATATATATATATATATATATATATATATATATATTGTTTCCTGATGTCAGGTCTTTGTATCGTTTAAAATGTTATTATTATCACTTTCATGTTTTCCACCTGAGTTTTAAAATGATCAGTTAGTTGACAAGGTAGCAGAGTGCTTTAATAATACATTAATAATGTTTTATCATGTTTAAGAGAATTAAAGCAGAAAATCTCTCTTTGTTTCCAATTAATTAACAGATCGCCTCGGGGCTGACATACAATCCTGTTAAAGGTTTCTTTCTTTCCTTGTTTTCTTTTTGTAAATTTTACTCTAAATTTACAGATTTTTATTAGTCAATGTAAATTAGTGATTGATAGAGTTTTCGGGAGTGACAGCGATAAAAGGCAAAACAGCTAAAGAAAATTATTCCTACAGAAAACAAGGCAAAGAAGGATTGAATTAGTACAAGTTAGTCTTAACTGAGTGAACAGACGAGGTGAGTATGACTAGCGATAAGCCTCCAGACCCCGGAGGTCCGGGGGGCTCAGGTACCTCAAATGAAAATAATTTGATTGATTTTGACATGATCTGTCAAAATGAACATAACTTAAAGGGTAAAAAGAGAGGACGTAGTAGCTTACAGAATGTGATTCCCGCAGCCCCAAGGGCTAATCTTACGTATCTAGTCGTAAAGAGAGCTGATGGATCGTCCTTCAGTACTGTTTCGCCCTTTCTTATTGATAAGCTTATTGTTAACTCCTGTGGTTCGGTCAAAAACGCTAAAAAGTTAAAAGACGGTAGCTTACTGGTTCAGACATTTTCTACTGAACAGGGGGAAAAGGTGTTCAGAAATCTTCCTCGGAACATTCATTTACCTCTTACAGTTGAAGCGCACAAAACCTTGAACTCAGTACGTGGAGTTATTACTTGCTCAGACTTAGATTTGGTGTCACTTGATGAAATCAAAGAGAACCTTAGGTTCCAAGGTGTGACAGATCTTTATAGAATAACAACTAAACGGAATGGTAACATTATTAAAACTAACTCTTACGTTCTCACAATGGCATTGGCAAAACTCCCAGAAAAAGTTAAGATCGGATACTATTCGGTAGCTCTCAGACCGTATGTACCTCTACCAACTAGGTGTAGGAAATGCCTTAAATTCAATCATGTAGAAGTTAACTGCCCTAAAGAAACATACACTTGCCCGGAATGTTCCGAAACCAAGCACGAAACGGAAGTATGCCCAAATCCTAAAAAATGTGTCAACTGTGGAGCTGCCCACTCTACTTTTGATAGAGCATGTCCACGATGGATTTTAGAAAAGAAAGTGACAGAAACAAAAGTGGTAGAACAAATATCATACTTGGAAGCCAAACGTAAGGTAATTACTACGCAAGTAAATCAGGCCCAATCGTATGCTAGCCACGCACTACCTAAACCAAAAGTAACTATCGATATGGCGATCCAATGTGATTTACCACCTCTAAAATCTTCATCCGTAACAACAGCCCCATCAAAGTCGATAAGCAAACAAAGAGAAGCAAAAGAAAAAAACATCAGGAAAACAAAAGGCAGAAGTACAACAGAAAGAACATAAAAAAGCCCATGAAAAAAGCAGCAACGTTACCACTAAGTCAAAAGAACAAAAAGAAAAGCAACCCCAAAAGGGAGTTATAGAATATTTAAAAGATCCTGAGAAATTTCTCAACACCCAAGAAGAAAGACGGATGATGTGGGCTGATGAGTGGAATGTGTCCTCTTCAGATGATGCTGAAAATGATAGAAAAAGTGACAGTGCTTTTTCCAGAACGAGTTCAACTTCAAGTAAGGGAGAAAAGAAGAAACGAAGAAGACGTACTAATAACTCCTTAAAGACTTAAATAATTAATTTATTAATTATTTAAAGACTTAAATAATTAATTTTTTAATTATTTAAAGACTTAAATGATTGATTTATTAATTATTTAAGTGGTGAGCTAGCCATATTTTACCTTTATTACCTATCTTTATATTATACCAATCCAATATATTACCTATATCATCAATTTATCTGTAATCTATATTTTCTATTTCTAACTAATTTATATTACCCAATACAGTAAAAAACACTAAATTAAATTAAATTAGTATACACTAACTAAATTACTAAACCTAAATTTACCATTTCTAATCAATTTATATTACCCAATACAATAAAACACATTTAATTAAATTAATACACATTAACTAAATTACTAAATATATATTAAAATAATCAATAATAAACAAAACAATATTAAAATAAATAAAGCTTTTTATTAATATATTAAATAAATACAATAAATACAAAAATATTCAATAAATACAAAAATAAAATGTATAATAGTATGAGAATATGTTCTTGGAACTGTAAAGGCGTAAGAAGCCGAAGAGAAGATCTGAGAGTACTAATAGAAGAAACAAAACCTTCTGTAATAATGCTTCAGGAGACTCACCTACCAGATAATAGTCCGCTTAATATACCAGGTTACAAGACTTACCGGAACAATCCTGTCTGCGGTACTTGGAAAGGAGGGTTAGCTATTTTAGTTTCTAAGCTCCTACCGAGTCAAGAAGTTAACATTACAACACATCTTCAAGCCATGGCTTGCCGAGTTGGATCCGCGTATCCAATAACAGTTTGTAACTTGTATTTATCAAATGAAGACAATATTACGACCCCAATTAAAAAATTTACTTCAACAACTGCCAGGCCCCCAAGTCATAGCTGGTGACTTCAACGCCCATAACCTAATGTGGGGGTCGTCTAAAACAGATATCCGAGGGAAAATAATAGAAACGTTTATAGACGAGGAACATTTATTCATCTACAATGAAAACCAAAGCACATATTTAGATTCAAGAACAGGAAAATATGACGCTTTAGACATAGTACTTAGCTCTAAGTAAATTGTAAGAAAAGCGGAATTCAAAGTGGCTCCTTACCTATATGGTAGCGACCACTTTCCACTCTACCTCACTATTTTGCCAGAAGAACCGCAAACTCAACAACTACACCCTAATTGGTCATTCAAAAAAGCTGATTGGGAACTGTTCAAAAAAACTTTGAGTCAGTATCAACCGTGCAAAGATGAAAAAGATGTCAATGAAATGTTAAACTCTATATCATCCTCAATTTTGAACGCTGCTGAGGTTGCTATTCCTCGCTTTCGAATAGGAAACGGAAGACCTAAAGTTCCTTGGTGGACAAGTGAGTGTAGAAGAGCACTTAGAGACAGACGTAAAGCTTGGTGGCGCTTTAATAAAAACCCTACTTCAGGAAACCTTGAACTGTTTAAGAAAGCACGATCTCAGAGTAAGAAAACGTTTATTCAAGCCAAAAAGGAGTCTTGGAGACAATATATATCTTCAATTAATGAAAACAACTCTACAGAAATATGGAGAAAGATAAAGGTGTTATGGGGAAAACGTCCAAGCTTGGAAACACCAGTACTTAAAAAAGGAACAGATGTTGTAACAGAACCGAAGCGAGTGTCAGAACTTTTAGCCCACCATTTTGCTGAGGTTAGTGCTACAACGTCTTACCCCAAAAAGTTTCAAATTATTAAGAAAGCTGCTGAGGAAAATAACATAAATTTCGAATCCGACAACAACGAATATTATAATACACGATTTTCGCTATGGGAATTAGAAACTGCTCTTTCGACTTTAAAAAACTCATCTCCTGGTCCAGATCAAATATATAATATTATGCTAAAAAATTTACCCAAATTATTTTACCAACATTTACTGAACTTTTTAACGCAATATGGGAAAAGAATGTCTATCCTGAAAACTGGAGAGAAGCTATTCTTATCCCGATAGCTAAGCCTGGAAAGGATCCTAGTCAAGAAGGCTCTTATCGGCCAATAGCAATGACAAGTGCGGTCGGAAAACTACTCGAGAAAATGGTAAACTCAAGACTCATGTGGGTTCTTGAAACAAGAAATTTACTGTCACCTCGTCAAATTGGTTTCAGGAAAAATCAATCTACGCATGACCACCTTGTAGCTTTAGATACATATGTCAAAAATGGTTTTGCTCGGGGACAAGTAACTTTAGGGTATTTTTTGATTGTGAGAAGGCTTATGATCATACATGGAAGTACCAAATTTTAAAACAACTAAAGGACTTTGGATTCAAAGGAAACATGGCAAAATTCATACAAAATTTTCTATCTAAACGTACTTTTAGAGTTAGAGTTGGAGGCGATTTCTCAGAACTACATGAACAGCAAAACGGTGTGCCTCAAGGTGCAGTTTTAAGTGTCACACTCTTCCTCTTGGCAGTTCACAGTGCTGCTAAAGAGATGCCTTCTTGTGTTGAGACTCTCTATTTTGTGGATGATTTTACAGTGCTATTTCGCTCTAAAAAGCTTAATGACGCTACAAAAGTTATCCAGAGGTGTATAAATAAATTACATAAATGGGCGAATAAAACGGGTTTAAACTTCTCTCCATCAAAAACCAAAGCAATTGTTTTTGCAAGAAGGAAAAGAAAGGAGGTTCCAAGGCTTGTTCTAGCTGGTCAGCAAATACCTACTGTCAACCACGTTAAATATCTTGGTCTATTACTGGATGAAAAACTTAATTGGGAACGTCACATAGAAGATTTGAAAGCACGATGTACTCGGGATTTAAAGCTCTTGAATATCATCAAAGCTCAAAAGTGGGGAGCTGACAGAAAGACACTGCTACGGCTTTACAGACAAACAATACGATCAAAAATTGACTACGGTGCCATCGTTTATAGCTCAGCGAAGGAAATGATTTTGCGGCGCTTGGATCCTGTTCACAATTCAGGAATCAGGATCGCTACGGGCGCATTTAAGACCAGCCCTGTAGCAAGCCTTCTTGTTGAGGCAAACGAGCCTCCTCTTTATCTACGCCGTCACTATTTAGTTTTAAAATACGTTTTTCGCAAGACCCAATTTCCAAAACATTACGTTACAAATAAAATCGTTAGTTCGCCATACAGAAGCCAATTTGAGAGAAGGCCTAGCCTTAACAAACCATTGGGGAGAGCGGTTCAGGACCTTGAAACATTTATATCAATTGGACAATCTGCCATCACCGTCTACGGCTATTCATCACCAAGTTACGAGAATATGCCCCTGGTTGCATATAAGACCCCAGCAGTTACACTCGTATAAATCTAAATGCCAAACATATGAAATAACACATATACATAACATAATACGAAATAAATATAAACATGCGGAACTTATCTACACTGATGGATCTAAAGACAACGAATTAACAGGATTTGCATTTACAACAAGCTCAGGAGGTGAAGGTCAATTCAAGGGATGCCCTATTAGCTCTATAACGAATATTGAGCTAGAAGCAATAAAGAAAGCTATCATGTATGCAATAGATAATGCCAAAAGAGAGGCTATTATTTTCACTGATTCTTCAAGTGCTTTAATGTTACTTGGAAAGCTACATGTACAACACAATACAGCAATAGAGATTCGGGAACTGATAGCTGAACATAAGATGAAAGTCAAGTTCTGCTGGATTCCAGGTCACGTTGGTATCAAAGGGAATGAAGCAGCCGACAAATTGGCAAAATCCTCCATCCAAAATGGAGTGGAATCTAACTCGCTGATAACAATTAACGACATAGACCGTATCTTACGAACCAGTATTAACAGAGAACGGCAAGATTTGTGGGACAACACGGACAACAACAAACTCAAAATTATAAAACCGACAGTAGAAGAGTGGAAAACGTGCTACAGGGAAAAGAGACATGAAGAAACTGTACTATGTAGATTGAGACTCGGACACACTAGACTTACGCACAGCTATTTATTTACAAGAGACAGAGAGTACCCCAAGTGTAGACTCTGCAATGAGCCTTTGACAGTAAAACATTTTTTGATAGATTGTTTCATACTTCAAGATTCTCTCAAATTTCATCATATACCATCTACAATGGAAGAAATTTTAGGCAATGATGAACCCACTGTTCAAAATCTTTTTAATTTCCTCCTTGACAACGAGTTCTTTAACGAAATATAACCAACTCTTAATAACTAAAACCTTTTTAACTAATTTTATAGAACTTTAAAGCATTTTCAGTATACACTAATACTATTACGCACTTATAAATGCGTAATTTAATTAATATAAATAAATAAATAACAAATAAATAATACACAATAAACAATATATTAAATGAAATAATAAACAAAAACACTTACACAATATACTTGTGCCAACCCTGTGTTTATCTTATATTTAGTTTATCTTTATTCTATATTTGATTTACTTAATTTACCTTATTATGATATTTAAGCATTTTGACCTGCTCATCATTGTAGTCTTAGTTTATTTTATCTGTTTGTCTATATAGAAGAGGTGCTGATGACCTTAGTGTTAAGCACCTTAATAATAAATAAATAAATAAATAAATAAATAAATAAATTAGTGATTTTTATGATTGTTAACAAAAACACTTTGTTAACAAAAAAAATGTTTTAAGAGAATTTTTCATAACCTACTACAAATATATTACGGTAGGCGAATTCAAATTCGAGATTTTAATTTTTTTTCTCACTACTACTGGAGGTTTTATGAAAGTATCATTAAAAAAACTGAGGTTTTTATTATAATTATCTGTTTCAGAAACTTTTATAATTTTCTGTGTAGTTATCATCAGGCGGTTTGTGTATGTGTGTTTATGTTTTGTCACGCATAACCTCGCACGAGTTCATGCTAAAGAGTTGAAACTTAAACCTAAAACTTTTGGACCACTGCACAAAAAACTGGGAGGGAACCCCATTTTGTTGAGTATAAGACTCTAAAAAAAAAATCAAAATGTCAATCAATTTTAATAAATTGATTGACAATTGTTGAAATTTAATAAAATGTGCCTCTCTAGATGAAACGCAGACCCACGTAGTTCCATTTTCTGTTTTTTGCAGCCGTTTTGAAGTTATCACTAATAATTTTTGAATTTATAACTTTTAAGCACTTGTTCTGCAAGGGATTCCAGCGAACACATGAGACATTGGCTTAGCAGGTATAATTTGCTTAATCGATTGAAATGTTTCAAACATTTCTTTTGGAATTCCAAGGATTGTAGACTTTAAAAGTGTTTGATCCTAAACGGTAGAAAATTTTTGATCCAAACCGGAAGAATTTTTTTAAAACTAAGTATTGCCGGATTCAGGTTTATTCACTGAGATTATGGAGCATATAAAACAAGCAGTTTTATTGGTCGGTATTTTAGTTCGTATTTTCATGTTACAAACCGAAGCTCTACTTTCCAAAGTGTTGATCTAATTCAACTGAGACTGTTTTTTTTTGTAGTTAAATGTTTAGGATTGTCTCATTTAGAGTTAATGGGGTCTAATGTGGGGACAGCATCTATGTTAGAGGTCTTTTGGTGGAAAATAACGGCCCTAGTTGACTGGTATGAGAGAGAAATAGAATAAGCCGGTGATTAGTTAGTGGTGGTTAGTGGAGCCTGAGCTAACACTCCTGTGGCGTAAAGCTTTTACTTGACCTACCGAAAAAGTAAGCTCTACAATTTTTAATTTTTTGGAAAGGAGCACAACTAAACCTTGATTGATTTTTGCCAATTTCTAGCATGAACAGAGTGGGAGTTATGCGTGACACATTATAATCCTAATTCTGCTAAATAATCCTAATTAATCCTAATAATCCTAATTAAATAAATTCAGAAATTTATTTAATGTGTCTGTTAAAAAAACAGACACACACACTCACACACATACTTACAAACAGATACTGCTGATGAAACCCACTTAGAACGGCTTTACAACGTCTAAAACGGATATATCTCATCAAATCTTGTTGTCTGGTATTTATGGTGAAACACAGTACTTTTCCTATATTCTAACTGTGGTTGGTAAAGAAAATTAAAAATCCTGGTATCAGGAAATCTGAGTCCAATGATTGACGTGAGCTGTTTTTCAAGTAGTAACTACCTATTTCACTCAGTAACAATCACTATACTCGTATGTATAACCTAAATATAGAAACTACCATATAAACTAAAATAAGCGAATATAATCTATAAAAAAAATCTTGTACAATCAATGGTCATTTATAGAAAAAAATCTTCTAGACTTTATTCAGGCTAAAGTTTCATAGAAATCCCACAGATTGAAAATCCAACCCATTTGTTAGAAAACTGCAAACGTTTGCTCAGGATTACAATCAGAGCAAATCCTGCTTTATTTGGAATTTCCTAAAAGCTAAAGTCTTTCGGTACAAAGTTATATTGATAAGTTATTTTCTTTTAAGTATAAAGGCTTTGTTCGTTTGACAAAGCGCTGAGTCTAGCATTTTTTAACTTAATTTTAGCGCGGGTTTAAACGTTTTTTTCTGATTTACAAAAAAATAAAAGAGTAGATTGGTAATTTAATCATGAAAATGGCTAACTCGGACGACTTCAAGTATTTAAAGTCTCAAAATAGTACTACATTTTTGGCAATCGACTTTCGTTTAAGAGCTTTTTAAGCAGTCAACTATGTCTGTAAGTTATTTAAAGCAGTTGACTAGGTGTGTAAGTCATTCAAGTAGTCGACTATATGTAGTAGTAGTAGTAATATGGAGGGAATGGTAGTAGCTACCAGGCAAGTAGGCCATGTTGTTAAGCCCTTTTTACCAATTCCCTAAGATAGTGTTCTACTCCTTTTAATTTCAAGTGTAATTTCACGGACTCATATAGTCTAGTGAAAACTGAGAACAACACGAGCTTTCGCTGTTAAACCCAAGACACGCTTTAAACTACAAGACATACACACTACAGTATGATAATGAATCTACTATGAGGGTCCTAAATTTTACCTATACCCAGTTTCATTTAGGATAAGGGATCTTTAACGAGTACCTGACAACGCAAAGGCTCGAGACCACCGGCTTAACGTCCCTTCTGAAAGACGTGGTACGCAGAATTTTTATAAAAATATCCCTCATAAAAATCTCAGAGGCCCGTGCTGGGATTGAACCCATGGCTAAATAAACTCGGAAGTTTAAAGTCCATTCATTCTGTGTATTGGCCACGTACCTTAACCACTACACCACGAGTGACTCCCTTTATGTACGACTATAAGTACATTTGTGTCAAATTCCAATCGATCGGTCACTTTCTGATTTTAATTTTTTTATAATTTTTGTGGACTTAGTAAAATAGTTTAAAGCATTTCATTTTTTCGGACAGCAGGATGATACGGCTTTTAAATATACACATATCTGAAGTCTGATTTTTGTACAAACTTTCATTTCTCTAGCATAAACACAGCGGGAGTTCTGCGTGACACAAAAACACCCGGACAGCATGATGAAGCCCACTCGGAGCATCATAAAATTACCGGTAACGGGATATTATGATGAAGCCTTGGTTTCTGATTTTTAGGGTGAATACTAAATACAAATACAATACTTCCCCTTATACCTAAGGTTGTAGACGAGGAAATGTTAAAATATTTCTTTGCTTTCATTTTTTTAAAGTTGAACGGAAGAAGTACATATTTTCTGAGAAACATGCTGTAAAAATAAAATCATAGAAATAAAGCATTAACAAAGTACAGAAAAGCATGAGATACTTAAACACTGCCGAGTAAAAAGTAAGACTAGGAGAGACAAAGGATGTGAACGCAGCGTAACTGAACCCATTCATTATTTCATTCCTTGTTTCGAAACCATTAAAAAACAAGAAATAAACTCTTCTCTCTGCAATACAGCAGCCACTTCGCCTTTCCTCAAGAACAGTAAAAACAGTAAAATACATCAGAAAGTACCAAAAGGGGGGAAAGAAAGTAAAGTTTGTTTTCTACTGTAGTTTTGTTATTCGGTAAGCAGCAAAAAAAGGAAAGAGAGAGTGGAAAATTGTACAGTATTTCTTACGATGCCTCTTTTTCCTCGTGAAAAAGGTTTTAGGGAGAGTTGCCTCACTTCTTATCCTTTTAGGTAGAACCTCCTTCCAAAAACAGACAATTATTTATGTAGTACACAAGGCTAGCAGTATAAAAGGACCTTAAAAGTGAAAGAGAGGGAAGGTGTAGTAGCAAAAAGCCCTTTCCTTTAAGGTTCTCTGTCCCTTGGTTTTTGGTGAAGTCCTGGGGCATTACCAGATGGGGTAGAGGCACCGTTTCGACTCGGGGAAAAAAACTCACTCCCGAACAAGCACGAAACTCGTACATATTTTATGCCGCAGGATTGCAATGAACAATAAATCATGAATGAGGAAACCGTACCCGTATCTTTTTTTAACTTTTTTTCTTTTTTTTAATTTTTTTTTATATTTATTTTTACGTTGTTGTATATAAGTTTGTTCCTTTAAGTTATTTCTTGACTTATTTTTACCTCTATACTTTTTAGAGATGATAACAATTTCACTTTACTTCTCTTTATTCCTTCTATATTTCTTTCCATTTTTATTTCTTTTTCTAAGTATCAAAAAAACAAATCTTTATTTATACATTAGCCTTTTTATAAGAGTTGAGAGGTAAATAAGAATAAATAAATGTTTAAATATTTTTTACATTTCCTCACCTACTAACGTAGGTGTAAGGAAAACTATGTTCGGCCTAAAGATATCCAAAACCGACGTTTCATCATAATTATCCGTGTCAGGCATTATCATGACACTCAAAGTGGTTTTCATCACGCTGCCTGTCGGTAAGAGTGTGTGTGCGTGTCTATATGTGTGCTTTTGTCTGTGTCATGCTTAACTCCCGTTGTGTTTTTGCTAGAGAGTTGATACTTGGCTCAAAAATCAGACTTTAAAAAAGATTTAAAAAAACTTAAGACTTAAAAAAAACCATAAAAAAGATTAATTATGAGTTACTAGAAGAGTAAGGCTATTTTATGAGATTTAAACAAGTGGTTCCCCTGCCTAAAAACAATCATTAGCCCTTGCACACACTCTGAACTTACTCTAAGCTTATAATGTAACAATATTTTATAACCTCTTTGCCATTTATTACAAAAAATAAAGTATTAAACATAATAATAAAATGCGATAAAAATATTACATTAAAAATAAATACAAATGAAAAACGAAACGAATAGATAATAAAAATGTAATTTGTTGGTCTGCAGACGTGAAGGGGGGGTGGACTTTATATATAAATTCTAAACACTGTCTGCTTTAAAAATGCTATTTTTATGTTCAAACCATTAATGTAGTTGAGTAGAAGGCTTTATTTATTTTTTTTTACTTTCTGAAAATATTTTACTTTAAATTATCTTTTTTTTCTTTTTATTATTTTTTCTATTTTTATTATTAATACTTTTTTTAAATTGCTTTCATTTCATCCATATTGTTTATTTTATTTTCAGTTATTTCATTTATTTTATTTTTTCCTTCTTTTGGGAAATCTTCTGCTTAAAGGATAAAAAGGAATAAATAAAATGTATTTAATAATATAAACAAGCTATTTAGATTAAGATTTAATTATATTTTTCATAAACTGAAAAATAAAATAATTTAATTTGTCTTGTTTAATTTATACGTAAAAAGAATAAAAATGTTGCTGTATTTTATATACTCACACACAAACAGATACAATATATATATATATATATATATATATATATATATATATATATATATATATATATATATATATATATATATATATATATATATATTTATTTATTTATTTATTTTTTTTTATTTTTATTGTATCTAATGAAAATATATTTACCAAATGGCATTAAATATGATCAGTGTTGCCACTAACTGATAAATGATAATATCCGAGTACAGCATGTGCTATTGTGGCAAATGTTAGTTGTTGCGACATGTGTTGCATCTGATAAAGACTTGTGGCTCATAAGGGATTACCCCTACGGGATCCACTTTAGTTGGTAGTGGCAACAGGCAAATATAAGTAGTATAAGTATTCTAATGATGGGGATAATTTAAAAAAAAATGTTATAAAACTGAGAAAGTAATCTGAGATGCAAACCCCAAACCTCCAACCATTGAAACATTGGAAACCTAGAAGTTGTTAAGGTCAGTGTAAATACAGAGGCATCACCAACCTTGTTTACAGAGGCGGCTGTCGCAATTAAACTGTTTTAATTTAAAACTGACACGTCCTTACAGCTTTAACCGCTAAGTGTCTGCAGGGACGCGCCCAGTCTCAGGCCTCGACCAGAAGCTGGTCTAGTCACTAGCTTGGATCGAATGCTTTTATTATGCTTGGCAGAGCAGTTCTTACGGCGAATGCCACGAATAGCCTGATGTTAATATTGATCACGAAAAATTATAGCACTCTGCTACTAAACATGCAAAATATTTTTAAATGGCACAGCTATATAATTGTCTCTAATAAACATATATTCGCTGCCGATGTGGGGTGAGGCGCAGATTAACACCCTTTTTATCCAAATATCGTGGACCTGTTTCTGTCAAATTATAATCGGAATGGAGAAAGATTACAAATAGGGTCTCCTGTATAGGCTTTTCCAATGGCAAACAGTAATGGAAGATTCTCTCAAACCTTTCCTAGTAAAATAGTTGAGAGATCTAGTACAAATGTTTTGCAATTGCAAATTGTTATAAGAAGTTCTATCAAATATGTATATAAAATCCTTAACCGGTTTTTTCAAATTTGTATAGTTACAGAATATTCTATAAAATCTTTCTAATTGCGAATTGATATGGGACGGCTCCATGTATCCGATGGCCGAATTGATATGGGACGCTCCATGTAGTCTCCCGATGGTGATTGATATGGGTCCATGTAATCTTCCGATGGCGAATTGATATGGGACGTTCCATGTAGTCTCCCGATGGTGAATTGATATGGGACGCTCCATGTAGTCTCCCAATAGCAAATTGATATGGGACGTTCCATGTAGTCTCCCGATGGCGAATTTATATGGGACGTTCCATGCAGTCTCCCGATGGCGAATTTATATAGGACGTTCCATGCAGTCTCCCGATTGTGAATTGATATGGGACGCTCCATGTAGTCTCCCGATGGTGAATTGATATGGGACGCTCCATGTAATCTTCCGATGGCGAATTGATATGGGACGTTCCATGTAGTCTCCCGATGGTGAATTGATATGGGACGCTCCATGTAGTCTCCCAATAGCAAATTGATATGGGACGTTCCATGTAATCTTCCGATGGCGAATTTATATGAGACGTTCCATGCAGTCTCCCGATTGTGAATTAATATGGGACGTTTCATGGAATCTCCCTATTGCGGATTGATTAGGGAGATTCCAGATTGCGAATTTTTTTGAGAAATTTTGAACGAATTCTTTAGAAAAATAAAATTGTTATATTACTTTTTTGTGAAATGAGTCCTAATTGTTGTACTGGAGATAATGTTACCTTGCCCTAAATTGGGCATTGCTATGAGAGTTCTCTTGCATTTTACAGCATTGCAAATTGGTATGGGGATTCCGTGCAATCCTTTTTAATTTTAAATAGTTTTTTATTATTTTATATTGTGCCAACTATTCATGTTTTGCAAAACTCGGTAGTATTAAATTATATAGATTTAAGTACTTCCATGTAATATTTCCCTATAAGGAATTATTATTGGAGGTCCGGTTTTTTTTGTGCAAGTGCAAGGTAATTTAATATTAAATTGTTCAATGAAATTGACACGAGGTAGAAGTTAAGTAAATTAAGTTAACTTAATTCATCTTTACAAATAAGAAGCTATTAACAGAGCAAACCAGACGAGGGTGTGCGGAATTTATCAGACTAATAATCGTAATAATTCTCAATTCTTTGCAGCGGCCACTTATCGAAGTGGCCACTAACAAGCATGCTTGAGCCAGCCCTCCTCAGCATGCTTGAATCGGGGCCCAACGTAAACAAGGGCAATCAAGACCTACTCAAGCCTGGCTTGGTCAGCCCTATCGTTAATTATTGCCGGCGCTGGCAACAGAAATACTCGCACCTTTATCACCAGCAGAGGTTAATTTTATTAGCACTTTTTTGTAAATGATTTTTACACTCAGGATATGTTTACAGCGAGGAAGTCATGGGTACCAAGCAGTACTCCTGGTCCACGGAGAGGGTATACAAGATCATCGCAAGTAGCGCATAAGCCCTTACCATCGTCGCACCCGACCTACATTGTTAGCAAGGGAGTTGTTGCCGCTAAAGGTACTCCTTCCTGCTCGAGAACCAATCTGGAAATGTTTTTGAATTCTCACTCACTTGAAAAATGAGCACTTATCAAGCACTAACCGGCCTATTTGAACTCAATTTTGCCTACCTTAATTCCCTATAACCCTAATTACCTAGTATATCCTTTATTTGCCTGATTTAGTAGCGTTAGATAAATTTTACTCCCCAAATATACAACACAAAATACTAGAAGTCAATGTCTTCTGTAGTTATCAAACGATTTAGATTCATAACGCGCTGTTAAAGGAAGTGCAAAGAACAGCAGCATATCGATCAGTCAGGTCTATTATTATGTCATGCTGTGCAACCTAGGATGTTAATCCAGATTTCGGATACCGATCAAAGCGGTGTATTGTTATACTTCTGTTAAGACCACAGTCTGTGTTAATTTTATTCCCCCATTAATGATTTAAGGCCTTGGGAATTCGAAAGGTTAGGTTCATTTGATTTGCTAAGCTTGACAACACCGATCTTACTTTTATTTCAAAGTTCTGAAGAAGGAAACTTGGTATTCTTTGTACTATGTTTCGAGCAAATGTTTACCCTCTTTTATTTTCTACAGCTACAATATTTTGCTATTATGGCAGAACAAACTTGAAAATGAACTACGCCGTGGTGCTGGAATTAGAGCTTTCCTGTAGCTGGTTAAATAACGTGACTTTGACTTTATTACAAGTATTCAATTAAATGAGTAAATTAATTTTAATACAAATAACTAATGACTATAATGGTTTTCTGTAGAATAGGTAATTTTTCACATAGACCTGAATTTTCCTCATATAATATATTTACAATAATTACGTAACATAATTCAAATGAATTTAAAAACATATAGAATTCAAAATTTAGGAATCCTTACAATTTAGAATAATACAAATATAGAAGAAGCATAGGATAAACAAAATGGGATTCCACTGATATCACGAAAGCCAGTTTACTGCTGGTCATAAGAAACAGTAAGACTATCTTTATTGTGGTCTTACTGCTTTATTGTAAAATCACCTATTCTGCAGAAAACTATGATATTTATTAGTTATTTGTATTAAAATTAATACACTCAATTAATTGAATACTTGTAATAAAGTCAAAGTCAAGTTATTTAAGCAGCTACAGGAAAGCTCTAGTTCCATAGCACCACGACGTAGTTCATTTTCAAGTTTGTTCTATTTTGTGTTCTGCCATAATAGCAAAATATTGTAGCTGAAGAAAATGAAAAAGTGTAAACATTTGCTGGAAAGAATACCAACTTTACTTCTTCATACCTTTGAAATAAAAGTAAGATCAGTGTTGTCAAGTCCTTTAACAACAAAACATGTTTTTTTAATATATTGTAAATATAATTAGCATGAAGTCAATTTAAATTACGCAGAGCGTTTCATCTATAGTATCCAACATTCCTGAAGATGTCTTCCTCAGTAAAAACAAAAAGACCTAAAACTTCGTAACAATAACTTGGTTTATCCCTTTCCTTTTCAAATCACTTGATGCGTCAACTGAGAAAATACATGTTTTTGTGTCCATTAAAACACTCTTAAGGAAGAGAACACTTTTCCCTTTGCGGTAAATACAATAAGCGTTAAGCACTAAAATTACTTAAATTCTGCTTCATATCCATGGACTAAAGCCTGATATTTACTCTATTTCGCAACCATATTACAATTACTTTTTACCCTTTCCATATTCCTACTCTAAGATAAGCAAAATAAGTTGGCCAACTGCATGTCACCACAAGCCTGAAATCTTGTTTTTTAACACCTCAAAGTTTTAAAAGCTTCTCACAATACGACTGTATTACGTCAACAGCACCTTTTGTCTAACTGTGTGTTGATTTTGTTACTTTATGCTTTTTTGCAGCTCTGCAGTCTGAGTACACCTGTCAGTTTGATAAATATTATTATTTTATTCCACACAAATTTCTACTGTGCATAGAGATCTTATTAATTTACAGAACCTGCATGTTAATTAAAACTATGATTTTAAATTAAATAGAAACATAATTGTTTTTTCTCGAATTCATATGTTTTTGAGTGAAACCATCTCAAAAATGTCATTTTTCTGATTACCACTCTCCAGGGTTTATGCATCACTATGTTGCATGCATGTCTTGGGTTCGAAAGCTCAGTCTTTTTACGACCCTCCAACGACTCGATAAATTTTGTTTTTACGTGAGCTAGATACGGGAAACGTGAATACAGCCTTGTCTGGGACTAATCTGTATCAAACTGCATTTCCATAATAGCTTAAGGAAACCACGTAATACCTAAGTTGCGTTGGCCAGTCTTGATTACATAACCTCCAAATAGAATTTTATAAGGTGTCAAGATGATGGAGAGGTATAAGAAGTTTTAATTCAATGTAAACAAACCAAACGCAGTCGGAGGTTATAACCTGACTTATGTAGGTAGCTTACATTGAAAATTCGCTATCTTGAGTCCGGCAATAAAGTCGCCGCCGGACTGTAACAAAAAAATGCATTCATAAAAACCCTCCCAAGTTGGATTTGAACCCTGGATCTTCAAGTCGCAAAGCGAGTGTCTACCACTGAGCTTTCCGTCCTCGGTTTGAATCACGTTAACCCCGCGTACGACAACTTACGAAAGTCACAAAAAACACAAACATATCTGTAAGGATGTCTCAATTTTAAAAAGACGTGTCTGTTCTATTAATAATACCTCTATGCTTCAAGGTTTATATATACATATACAAGGAAAATATCAGATGCACCAACATTTAATTCTTAAAACTATAGAAAAACATAGTCCTAGTGAACCCCTAGTAATAATTTGTATTGTGTAAGTTCAAATGTATGATTATTATTTGTAACAACATATTACCTAAACATTGTTGTTACCACTATAGGTAACTTTGAAATAAAATTCAATAAATGAGGGATTCTACAATATCCCTCGACACGGTAAAAGTATATTCTATGTAACCATAGAGGTACGATGTATCTAGACATGACAGTAAAGTTAAATCCTAACAAAAACGGTCAAGATACACGATAAGATTACAGTATAAATTTAATTTATAACTTTGAAATGTTAAATCAGATTACACCATAATATTGATTTACATATAATTGCGATTAATGAAGACTGCATTCCTATAGTAAATATTAATTTATTTAATAATTACAATTAATAAAAATTTATTTATTTTAGTATTACTCTTTTTAAAAAATTGATTGAACGTAAGAACTAAAGTGATACAATAAGGATGCGGGGGACTTAGTGTTCTAACACACCCAGAATAAGCTGCTTTAGACTGGCCTGTTATTATAGTTCGCCGTGTCTCCACTGTAGCGAGTCAATTCACCTTGTGCCACATATATAAAATTATTATATCTTAATTGCTAAGGTTATAATTACTTAAAAGGACTTTTAACAATCTTAAAAATTGTATCCATTATTTTAGATGTAAAACTTTCATAAAATTAAATAAAAATACATATTATGTGTGCAATATTGATAATGGCGGGACAAGGTGAAAACTAGCGCTCGGTGCGGTCGTTCATGCAATTAGCCCCTGTTTTAGTCTGGACACCTCAAACCAGGGAGGTCACCAAAATGAAGTGCAATTGGTATTAAATTTCTTAGAATTTAAATTAGTTCATTTTATAGTGGTAACAAATGTTCTATACTTGGTTGATACTTACCATTAATTGGTTAATTTGTGATAGTTACCATCAAATACACTCGTAAATTTGAACTTACACGAGTCAAGTACCTGGGGGGGGGGGGTGGAAACAATTTTCTATAGTCTAGAACTATGTTCCCGCCAAATGTTTAGGGATTCAATGTTGGCGTATTCAAAATGTTTTTTACGCGGTATATTTTGAGTATGATTATGATTTTTGCGAATGCGTATTTTGTGCACTTTTATTCCATGTTTTTCCACATAAATGTGATTTTTTTCTATGAACTCACTTGATTTTTATTAATTGTACAATTGCTCAAAAGAGAGGAGGTTATTACTCATTGATCGAAATAAAGTATTCTGAATAACGAATAACTGATATATTACCGCTACAATATCCCTCGTCGCCAACCCGATCTCTACTCTTGTGTAATGTAATTATCTACTCTATTCTATGTAACCATAGAGGTACGATGTATCTAGAGATGGCAGTGAAGATAAATCCTAACGAAAATAGTTAAGCTACACGGTAAGATTACAGTATATATATAGTTTATAAATAATCCTTCTATAGTACGACGCACGGCTAAAATCATTTGGGAAAATAGTGTTTAGGGACCAATAAGGTTTGTCTGATTTGAAATTTATGGCGTGGTTTAATATCCAGGAATAACCTTATTGGCTCCCTCGCATTATTTTCCCACGCTGTCAACTGATTTTAGCCGTGTGTCTTCATAGAACTGCCTAATGGTACAAGATAAGCACTGCCATCTCAATATACTTACACCTCTATGTATGAAACGACTGTTATTGTTTAATAATACTAAGAATCTGCTTATTTGTTCACCTGCATGATTGTGTGATTCACGGTTTTCATTCTCTTTGCACCAATTTTATGTTAAATATTTTGTTTTTTTCTCCAGGTGAGACCCTAGCAGTGCACTCTACTTGGGTTATTTTATACTTTAATTTGTATTTTTATTTTTAATTTAACTTAAAACTATGTACAAGTATATAGTAGTTATGGTTTCAGGAAACATTCGACTAACTGTTTATAAAAAAAAGAGTTCAAAAACAGTTTTCATCATTTTCAAAGAATCTAATAAAATTAATAATTTAGATTAACATTAGGTTTTATAATACTACGTTTATTAGATGAAAATGAAAATAAGTCGAAAAGATAATTCTGGGTGAAAATTTTCTCCTTTAACTTGTTTAATCCCTTTATTCCAGTTACTTGGACAAGACGTACGAAATCTTGAGAGGGTGTAAAACTTTCAAAACAAACTTGACTAAAATCCACTTAACCAAAAACTACATTTTATGCTAATTGAAGGATAACTAACCCATAATTTCACATTCGGAGTTTCGCAGAAAACTAAGGTTGGGTGGGGGGCTCCCGAACGAGGTTTAATTTACAAGTCATAAATTTTAATACTCTAAACCCCCCGGGGAGACTAAAGATCCTTTAGTATTGTAAGTCCGCAAGCAAAACGGCTTCTTCGTTTTCAAAATTAAAGCAAACCTAAACTATAATACCCTTCTTGGAAAACAAGATAAAATTGTGAATTTAAGTTAAATTTGATATTTGAAGTAAAACGAATCCAGTCTGTCATTTCCTAAATAATTATTTTTCGGGTGTTATGGAGACAGTTTAGGGCAAGAAGTTTTTGAAGATATTTTTCTGTTATTCTGGGTTTAGTAGTACTTACTAAGCAGATAATTTTTTTTTTCAAAGTATATTGTTAATCAGAACTAATTCAACAGATATCAGTAGGGAACGAAGTAAAGTCTCTCTTTGCTTAAACTATTATCACATTGCCAATAATAGTTTATTGGCGAAGCGCATTCACCCTAACAAGAGGTCATCAGTAGTGCCATAAAAATAAAGATAAAAGTTGGAAATTAAGTTACTATCTCGGAAAAGAAAATAGTTTAATTTATTTCTAATTTTCATTTTTATCTTTATGGCACTAATAATGACCTCGTGTTAGTTTAAAAGCGCTTCACCAATCAACAATTATTTTTGTTGGGAGACTCTTTTCTTTGTTTTTAGAATGAATAACTTCACTTTTCCTCAATCACATTATCATTATCATTAAAAATAACAGCGGAGATCATTGTTCTCGAATCAAACTGTTCAACTAAAACAGCGGAGATCATTGTTCTTTGAAGTCAACTGTTCAGTAGACCTAAAACAGCGGAGATCATTGTTCTTTGAAGTCAACTGTTCAGTAGAACTAAAACAGCGGAGATCATTGTTCTTCGAAGTCAACTGTTCAGTAGAACTAATACAGCGGAGACCATTATTCTTCGAAGTCTACTGTTCAGTAGAAATAATACTGCGAAGATCATTGTTCTTCGATGTCTACTGTTCAGTAGAACTATTACAGCGGAGAGAATTATTCTTTAAAGTCTACTGTTCAGTAGAACTAATACAGCGCAGAGCATTCAAAGTACACTGTTCAGTAAAACTAATAGAGCGTAGGGCATTGTTCTTTAAAGTCTACCATTCGTTGGAACAATTGCCTCCAATAAACTGATCTCATTTGTCAATATCATCAAGTCTACTGATCAGCAGAAATGATTGTTCCTTAAAGGCTATTGTTCACCAGAGGTTGTTAGTGGATGTAACTTTTCTTCGACAGCTGAGGTGACAGCTGTCAAACTTAGATGTCTACCTGTGATTCAGATATTTTCATGCGTCAGAAAGTCAAAGTTTTCATTCAGTCGCAATTTAGGTGTCCTGAGAAAACATTTGTTCATTTTTAATTTTTATTTAACTTCAAGTATTAAAGTCACTCTTATTATTTAAAATCAGTCAGTCTTATTAATATCAAGAATACTGATGTATGCTGAATTCCTTCCTTGCGAGTCTTGACTCGCAATCTTGTAGTTTTTTTTGAGCTTGATAAATTTAAATTGATTTAAGTTGTGAACTTAAATTGATAACTTCTGGTTATCATAAGAACCAGTTATCACAGTAATCAATCAACCAGTCTTAACACTTATCCAGATAAATGTTAAGAACTTTATTAGACTGGTTGAATAGGGACCTGTTTCTACAATCTATTGGAATCGCACAATAGTTGGTTACTTGGTTAGAGTGATAGATCTAGAGAATGTTTCTAAAAGCTGTTGGAATCTAGTAAAAGTTGGTAACTTTTTTGGACTTTGTTAGAATAAACAAAGTCCCTGATCTGGGACTTCTAAAAACTGCTAAAATCTTATTAACAGTTGGACAGTTGGTAACTTGCTTTAAGTGAAAGATCTGGAGCATGTTTTTAAAAACTGTTGGAATTTCGTCATAGTTGGTAACTTTATTAGAATGGTTGATCCCATGACAGCTGGTACCTTTGTTGGTCTTTGTTAGAATGGTTGACCTCTCAGTCAGACATCAAATTTCACTCACTCACTTACTGACAATAACTGACTTACCAACGCCATGTTGGTAGGGTAACGACTCCAACAGAAAAAGAGACGAGCGCCTATCTCTATCTCTACTTAAGCTATCTCAATCCAACAAACAACAGATTACAACCTTATCGTTATCTAAATATAAAAATCGGAACTTGCCTTGGAACTTTTTCTCATCACATCGGATTCACTATGCTCATCCTCCCTGCTTCGGACTCGCTTTGCTCCTCCATAGATTGTGAATTTATCCGTTTCATTCCCAGCGGACACCCATCCAGGCACTGATCACCCTCGATGCTAATTAACTTTTATGATCCATCAAAAATATAATATACTTCTCATATTCAAACGAATTTTAGTGTACTTATTTATTACGTAAAGACATACACTTGTACCAAATTTCAACTCATTGGGATTATTTTCCGATTCTTTACATTTTTATAAAAAACATAGTTCACAAGACATTTGTTAAAAATTCAACTAATGCTGATATTGAGATGAAACTTAGGACATATGTTAGTCCTATACATGGCTACATGCGTATCAAACCTAACTTTACATTTTCTCGTGTTTTATAATTTTTTCTAAACTTTTGCTGACTCATTATTGCGAGTGATTGACGTCATAAAAAAATATTTTCTGGATAGTAACACTATATAGTGTTACTATCCTTTAGACTGACAAAAATCAGTCTGTAGATAACTGCAGAGTGATTTTTGTACAAAGTTTTAACTCTCTAGCATAAATGCTGTGTAAGCTACGATGATAACAAACACACACAGACAGACAACTTTATGAAAATCACTTAAGAGGCCTTACAAATAATTGAAACGGGTAATTAAAGCGACATCCCTGTATAAATGAGGAAAAGAAAAAATTAGGACTTACAATGAAAGTTATGTGTTAGTCAAGTCAACAATGCCGTGAATATTTGGAAAAAAGAATTTCTATCACTGCCAGAATAAGTTTTTCCGCTTTTGAAACTGTTAGGCAGAAACGTATACATTGATAAAGGTCCTAAGCTTTGTCTAGACCCAGGTTCATTTAGGGTTAGGGATCTTTTACGAGTAAATAACATCGCACAGGCTCGGAACCACCATCTTTAGGGCGGTTTCGAGGTACCCCATACCAGGGTTTCGATACTAATTGTAAATTAAAAATTAAACATTATAATAAATAAAAAAGTTATTAAGTTTTAAATTAATTTAATAAACTTTGTATTGTTTACTTTAGAAAACAAGCTTTTAAAATAATAAAACTTAAAATAATAAACTCAAAAAGTTTATTCCATAAAAAAAATAAAAACCTCTTTTTTAAATGTTTGCTAAAAAAATCCTGACGAGTTTGAAACTAAATGAATAGAAAGAGCCCTCATTTCGGCCCTTGTTTCGCATTATCACTTCTCCAACACACTCTCTATTACTCCATGCTTTAGAAGAATAGATAAGAGATACCATAGAGGAGTTGAGTCATAGAGGAGTCATTTCTAAAATAAAATGCTGTCGGCGGTGGTCTGAGGTTTTCTCATTCAATGTAAAAACCTCGTACGGTGGCTTTTTTCACGCATATCCATGAAAAGCCTCCCGTTCCCTCGCTGTGTTATCTGCATTGAAAAAACCCATTTTTCATTCAAGAAAGTTTATCATTATTATTATTGACTTTTCAACACTTTTTAGACTTCAAGAAAATATTAGAAGCTTTTTAGTTATGAAGTATATAAGCTTAATGTAATTTAAGCTTGGTTCATTTCTATTATTTGTATCTATTAATATATATTTTTAAATCTTGATATTTTATAAAGATTCATTTTAGGTATCGTACGTTTATCCATAGAGATATTATCATTACTAGAGAGGCTCTGTAGGTTAAATTTTGAAACATCGAAAAAGTAACCTGACTAGTTGCGCTTTAAATATGATCAAATAATCAGTATAAAATTACAATAGCTTTATATAAGCTATTGTAATTTTTTTTATATAGCTATTGTAGCCATTACGTTCTACTATATGTAGAACGTTAAAAATACCAATCAAAACACAAACAATGTGCGGGAAACCGAAATAAATTGATTAATTATAACCTTAACTCACTATTGAAGGAGGTTTCAATGAGGTTACACAGAGCCCCTGAGAGCCCCAAAAAGATGTTTCAGGCTTCTCAATGTATTTAGATGTATGCTCCCTCTAGTATATATCTCTAAAATCAAGTAGAACACTACCTAGTCTCTGGGAAAGGTAAGAAAAAGGGCCTAACAACGTTGGAGCTAATTATTATCACTAATATTTTAACCTATTAGAATCGCGTTTATTTATTTTTATTTATTATTTATTACATTATTAGTTTATACATACATACTATAAATAAGTCATAAAGTTTGACAAAATTTAGACACTAAAACAATTTTTGATTATTAACTTCAGAGCCTCAAAAAAGGTAATCCTTGAAACAGGAGGCTCTTAGTCTCTTATATTATACGATTTTTTCTAATTTGATATTCACATATTATTTGTTTATGTAGTTAAAATATACAACAAAAATAGTCATACATAGACCAACAATTGTGGCATGTTTCATTTCATTATCGACATTACTTCAATATTTATCGAATAACATTAATATACTTTTTTTAAATGTTAACAAACGAAAAATGGTACAATTGACTTGATTGTATCCCTTGATGGTATAACTAAGGATAAGTAGTGGTGATTAGCGTAGCCAATCCGATATGGTGAGGAAAAGGTACCCTGTTCCCGATTTTTCTCTTCATTAAAAGTTCTTGGACCGATTCTGAAGAAAATTATAGCTGTGTTCAGGTACCCTTATTGGGTGCATAAAATTATTTTTATTGAACGAACGAGAGGTTTCAGAAGTTCAGGACTTCTGAAGTAAGTCCCAAACTTATTTCAGAAGTTTCGGACGGAGTGTGTTTGTTTGTTTGTACGAGCCACGATGTACGGCAGTTATAATTAACCGATTTCAACTCTGAAGACAAATAATTAGTCTTCAAAGTTGTATAATTTTTGGTTATAGTGGCGCCGATATTTTTAAAATAGTGGACCAATTAAAACATATTTTTAAATGAAATAATCGTGTCGCATATCGTTTTAAAGCTCTTGCAGAGTAGACAAAAATACACATGACATGCACACAATTATGAGAATAACCGATATTTTTAAATGGCGACCATTATGTCGGAGCAATTGAAAAAAATAAGTGAAAAAATCGTATTGCATATTGTTTTAAAGAACTTAAAGTGTAGAAAATGAAAATACTTATAACATACAAAACACTATCAATATAACGGCATAGTTTAGATACACTGCCATGAAACTTGGTTAAACAATAAATTATTAATTACCTTACTAAATGATAATAGATTTGAAATAATATTAATTAAAATTGTAACAATATTATATTAATTCAGCATTGACTTCATGATTCCATGCATGTATAATTGTAAAGTTATGTATTTATTGAATACATTTATTAATTAGATGTTTTATATCAACAGGAATCATGATTGATTATTATATTTTACGAATAACGTGTTGCTTTGTTAAAACTTAACTTTAATTAACTTAAGTTTCTTGTTTATCGACAGTGAATAGAGTTCATTACAAATAACAAGAGAAGACTACTCTCTTCTATTGTCAAATCTTTATTAGCAAAGCTTTCAAACTTACTAAACGTCATCACGGGTTCAAACATTTATTTGCAGAGGTTTTTATTTTACCAAAATGGAGAACATCATCAATGCCAAATTATATTGACAATTCTTTTGACCTAATTAGAAGCTATTATCTATGCAAGCTTAATCAACAAATTAGGAAATCTTATTGCTCAGTGGAGAAATAGCATGTTTTTTAATGAAGCTTCTCTAAAATTAAAACTTATTTTAAAATGGTAAATATACTTTATTATGACACAGAATTAAAACGAAAATATTTGTTTGATATTCTTACGTTATTTTTTAACCATTTATGTTTATAACATTATCTTTTCCATTTCATATATTTTCTACGTATTATGACAAATGTCAAGTGTAGAGAATGACATGTATATGCATATTAGGTTTAATAAAACATCATATATTATATTAGAGAGAATTATGTATAAATATGTATTTTAGATTTTCATGTAAAAATAAGGACGGGTTTTCCAGTTGTGTGATTTTTTTAAAAAAAGGTAGGCAGTATGTCGGGTATGTTCGTACCTGATGTTTTTCGTCTCTTTCCTCCTGCAATATATAAAAGCCAAAACTTTTTTTTCCAAATTTTCATGTTAAGAGGAAAGAGGGAAAAATGAACTTTTTATACCCTAAATGCTTTATTTTCATTCAACTCCAGGAGTTTCCTATAACTCCATATTGTTAAAAAAAATGATACATGTAAATATTATTAAACTTTTACTTGGGGAAAAACATTTATTTTATATATAAATAGGAAAAGTGTTAAACTTTTTAAAGCAACATATTATGCTCTCAATTTTTGTTTTACGACAGCCAAAACATTGGACAAAACCCAGCTCTTTACTTTCTACTTTAAAAATACAACTACTTTTAAACTATTAAAACTAATTTGAATTTATAATTTCAAACAAAGCAAATATCATATATTCTGTTATGTTAATACATTTTAAACAAAAATATTAATTTATAACACATTTATTATAAACTAAAAACATTTTTTTTAAATAAAAATATTATTTCATTAATTATGAACTTGTTTTATTTATTTATTTATTTTTTTATATTTTTAAAAAATTCTGACTTCATTAATGTCTATTCTAAAAATAATGTTAAACCATGTCTAATTAAAAATTATATTTTATCATCCGTAAAGCAATGAATATTATATTTTATATTATAATAATAAAAATAACGTGAAGTGAATATTTAAATTAATACCCTTTAGTAAGTGAATAAATTATTTAAATATTCAATTTGGTTTATAATAATAATGATTCATAATGAAAGTTAATGAATAATAGGAAAAATGTTTATTTTTTTAGAGAATCCTTTGCTTTAGTGCCAAAATGTTAATTCTAAATAAAGGAATTTGAAATATCGAGGAACAGAAACAGTAAACTTATTATTGTTGAGCCGAAATCTATATAGATCAGCTGATAATAAACAGAGCTTGTTTTAGATTTAAGACCTAAAGAAATAGAAACAATTCACCTCTGAGATTATTGTGAAGCCTTAGCAGATTTTCATGTCAGGCTAATACCAAATGTTAGTTATTATTTTTAATAAAAGTCAGTTATGAATGTAATTTTAACTAATGTTAATGTTTAATAACTAAAAGAGCTTTTGGAGTGTTATAAATTGTAATAACAATTAAATTATTAAAGCCTTTTTTTTTAATTTATTGAAAATAAATTGATGAAGAGCTTTCGCCCAGGGATCCTGAGCTTCTTTACCATAAATTTTCGTTACTATAACCCACTTGTCCGAATACCTCCTATTGCTGCTAATGATACCGACCGACCGAATTAATTACCTACTTACCACTCTCTGACACCACTCATAGTACACCCTACTTACCAAACTAAAAACTTATTTAAAGACTGCAGCATCAATATTACTCTAAAAAATCCTATTAATTTCTACATTAAATATTTTTCAAAATTAAAAGACTGCCCCAAGTATACACAGGAGAGACCTCTCAACTTTTCAAAAAAAAACCTGACACACATAACAACCAAATACTTGACAACTCTAACCTTACGACCTTATCAGATCATATGAAAAAACTTGCCCATCGACCAGACAAAGAAGACTGTCGTATACTTCATACAGAACCACATGCAGACAAAAGGAAATTTTCAAAAATGCTCCATATAAAAGCTGACAAAGACAGTATGAACAAAAAACAAGACATTAACAATCTTAGCAGTATTTATTATAATATTATCTTAAAATCTTATTTTTTCCTTTACCCTTTTTTGTAATTTCATTTTAAATTTATTCATTTACTTAGTTAGACATGTGACGTAAAAAAATGTTATAATTTTTTTAACTTTTTCATTTTTGTCAATTTTAAGAACTGACAAAGCTCAGGATCCCTGGGCAAAGCTCTTCGTCAATTTATTTTCAATACATTTAAAAAAAGGAGGGAAGTCTTTTATTAATTTAATTGTTCTTAGTATAATGTTAATGTTTGCTTAAATAAACTTTAACCCTATTTGAACAGTCACAATACGTATTTTTCGAAATTGAAGCAATAATATATTGACGACAAGGCAGACTCCCCTCTCATCTAGAGAGCCAAGCTTAAGAAAGTCAAGCTTGGTAGACAGCCACTAATAACAATAACAACAAGGGTAGACTCCTTTCTTCACTTTTAGAAAGTCAAGCTAAGGAAGCAACTTCTTTGCTCATGGAAAGTAAGAAGTGTTGCAACAATTAGCGGCAACAACTGGTATTTGTTATTATTTTTAATAGATCTAATTCTTCAATTCTAAAAGAGAAAGCTTTCCTCAATAATTTAAGTAATCATTGTTGCGTCACGTCTAACATATTTAGAAAGTCAAGCTCGGTAGACATCTAATATTATCGGGAAATTCCAGTAGTAAGTCTCTTATACAATTAGAAAACTTTATCAAATAAAATTAAAATAAAGAGATAGCAAAATCGAAACTATATATGTGAAAATAAGTTTTAAATAGAATACAAGCACGTATGAAACATGTCAAAGAAACATGATAAAGTTATTACTCGGCATGTCTTTAGTTAAACATGCTAGTAATATGTTACCTGTTACGTCTCTTTGTAATTTGTAATACTTTATGTAATTAAAGTTTTAATCTACATGATGCTGTAATAATTGTTTGATTAAATTTCGACTCCAGAGTAATTTCAGACACTTACAAATTTATGAAATAAATTAAACGTAGTTTCGTAGTAGTTCCGAATTTTGTCTTGTTTCAAACTTTTAATTAATTGACCAAAAATGTTTAAATTTTATCTTAGTTTTTGTTGGGGAAAGGAGGGGGGTCTTTTTGATGATATTTATTTCTTAAACACTCAGGAAAAGCTGTTAAAATTACCTTTGAAGTAGTTTTGTCAAATTTATATTTGTTTAAAAAATTACATTACCTTAAGATTTTTTCACCAAACTGTTTTGGTTAAATCAAACAAAGAACTGAGTTTACTGAAATATTTATTTTATACAATTATATGTTAGCGAATCCAATAAAGATGTTTTAATTATCTCCAATATTTAAGTCAAAAACTGCAAAATAAAATTTTACAAATTTACGTTTATTCTTTTTTTATGGCCTTGATTAATTATCACGTTTTATTAAATTTTGTTAAAAGAGCGACCAAAAAGATTAATTTTCTTGGTTTCTTCAGTAATAAAGGTTTGTTGTTAAATGAAATAAAATTAAAAAAATGTAAAATACGTAGGTTTGCCTTCTATATATAAAATACGAGAAAATTACTGGGAAAAGAGGAGAAAATTACTTTACATACCAATACGTTTTTCACCGCAGATTTCATAACGTTATTTCCAATTGAATTTGATTTCAATAACATCCTTACATTAGAGAGAAGGTCTTGTTTTACATCCTATTTATAATTTACATTTTTCCCTCTTTTTAAAGAAGGAAAAACTGTATCAAGAAAAATTGAGAAAATGAGGATCGAAGAGACAATTTTATAGGAAAATTTTTAGTAGCAAGATAGAAAGGTTTTTCTTTAAAGGGAAAAAAGTATTACAATCTACGATTACCATTTTGATGGAAATCGGTAACTTTGAGGAAAATAAATTTCTATGGGTTGAAAAATTTTGAGAGTAAAATAAGGAATTCTTTTTTTTCGGAAAATTGTTTCTTGTATTTTTTTAAGTAGGAATAGAAGCTTTTTTTAAAAAAATTCGTTTTTGTGTGGGTTATCTATTGGTTTTTTTGTTCGATTAGTTTTCACTCCCTTTGTTGGTTTTTTGTAGGGCTGTAGGACATAAGGGGGGGAGGCAGATAAACACCGGACCTGTTGCACAGCCCCTACAAGTTCCGCAGGGTTGCTTGACCCCCCCCCCCCTTCCAACTCTCACTTGTAACTCGTTTCTTTCTATATAAGAGTGGTTTTCAAATCTGTTTGCTTACCCCCCCCCCCCTATTCTATACCATCTGGCTTGTTTTTTCACTCTATTTTTTTATTCATCCACCCACTTATACGGCAGCGACACCGAGTTAGAATCAATATCCTAAACGTCCTCTTAGAGATGTTGTTTTACTCTTATTTATCTATTTTATTGTTTATATAGTTAATTTAACTAAATAGTATTTTAAAGATATCTCAAAAAATCAGTTGTGGGGTACCAAAGAACTTTTCCGTACCAAATCAAAGGTTTTTATCTTAAAAAACAAAGACATTTTTATTTTCTTTTAAAAAACTTAAGCAAGAAATAGATTTCCAGGCAAGGGAATCCTTGCCTGGTCCGCCCGGTATGCGGACCTCTACCACAGAATTTGATTTTTTTTTAGTTAAAGAATATAGTTTTTTTAGTTACAAACTTATAAAGTCCAAATAAAACGGTAAATGTTTTCGACTGTTCTAAGATTGGAACACTTCTCCAACTAGTGTGGACTCCACACCAGCTTTATTCAACTTCAAATCACACCAAATAACATAGAAAACGACACCTTACTCAAACTTTTCAATTTTGTATTTAAGTTTCTATTTCTATTTGTTTCTTTTTAAGTTTATATTTAAATGTTAAGTTTTTATTATAAACTTTTATTTATTAATTTTATCAACTTAAGAATTTTATTTTATTACGTTGTTATTAAACTTTTTTTTTATTTATTTTAACTTGGAGTTGTACCGACTTCGGATGGATTTTATAATAAAAAAAACCACAACCAAAATGCCTAAGAAATTTTTACCCCTAATTTTACTATTAACTCCACAAACCAGAGGTTTGACCTCTGGAGTATGCGACACTCTATGTAATACACATACATTATTATTATATATATATATATATATATATATATATATATATAAATATTATATATGAATACACATATGCATACATATATAAATATTATATATATATATATATATATATATATATATATAATATATATATAATTATATATATATATAAATGTGGTGTATTACATAGAGTGTCGCATACTCCAGAGGTCAAACCTCTGCCACGCCATTTATTTCATTAGCGTATTTCCCCAAACGAAATTCATTAAAATGACAAATGTTCAACTACTACATAAAACTATTTTTTCCCAAAAACGAGTCGTGATAATATAATTATTTTATTATCATTACTCTTGAAACATAAATAAACAATTGTCTCTTATAATTTAGGATTTTAATTTAATTTTAAAATGTAATAAAAACAAGGAACGCGATAAAGCAGCACACACGTTGAAAAATGATGAGAGAGATTTTCTGGGGAAAACTAATATAATAAATTTTATCACGTACATGGCAGAAAATAAAATTTTGAGTGAATTAAATTAAATTTTCAGGTCTTCCTGTGTCAGGTCAACCGTTTATTTATTTTCCTAACCCACGTGGATATATTATTTTATATATCCACGGTTACCTTTTGTCACAATGCTTAAAAATGTCTGCTATGAGACGGTTTTGAAGACTTTTTAACTAGAATTACCAATATCAGAGTTGCGCAAAGTTTGGTCCTCGGACGCATAGGGGTGGGGGAAAAAGATTTTAGGGGGACGCGTATTATCTTTATTGTCAGCAATAGTTCAATTTTTGAATCCGACGTGGTGAGGAAAAGCTCAGAGATCCCTGTAGCCGATTTTGTTTTATGTATCGCGCGGAACATTTTTTTACGAACCATGATTAAGGCCGGTATTCAGAATCATTTTTAAAAAATCTCTCCTAGGTTGTTCCTAACCTTCTCCTAGGTTTCTCTTAGAATTTAAGGTGCAAAGTTACGAAAAGGCTAGAAGACACCTAGGAGGAGTCTCTTCCTAGCCTTAGGGACGTTTAAAAATGTTCTTAAATGGACTCTAAATCTAGGAGGAAGCTAGAAATAACATAGGAGAGATTTTTTTGATCATTCTGAATACGGGCCTAGATCCTTAAAACATAGGAAAAACATGGCCCTATACTTTCGAGAAAGTATCTAATTCAATATGGTTTCTTTTTCCGTAAGAGTTGACTCGCACAAGTTAAAACGTACTACTACACAATATAATTGTGTGAGAGACACCTTGGAAATGTAACAAGAAAAATGCAATGCTACATATAGGAACTGTTCCATCATTCGACATTCGTCATCATTGATAACTCAATGATACACCTCACATTTTAAATTCGTTATTCCTGGTTTTAAACAAAATTATAAATAACTAAACAGATATCACTGCGTAAAGTGACATTGTCCTTGTGAATAATCAAATATTCACAAAGGAAAAAACTTTACATTTCAAAAAAATCATTCATATTATAGAAAACGTTTTCAATTCTATACATTTTTGAGGGAAATTTTTTCAATTTCGCTGTTTAGAGCATTATAGAGTTTTACTTCTAAAACTTTATTACCAACTATAGATTTGTTAAGTCTATGCTTTGGTATCATTAGCATGATTTTTGGTTTCGTACCTATGCTGGTGAACAGGATAAGTGTGAATATTTGTCTTTACATACACTAATACAGTATAAATGTATATATTCCCTACAGTCGTTATTACTTTTCCTCATTTATACCGTAAGTATATGAAAATTATATAAAATTATTGTGTTGGCAAAATGAATCAGAAACCGGATGAAACCGGAATTATCCGTTTCAGGCGTTTTTAAGGCCTCCTGAGTGGTTTTTCAAAGTTGTCTGTCTGTCTGTCTGTGTGTGTGTGTCTGTTATCATCGTAGCGCCCTGTGTATTTATGCTAGAGAGTAAAAATTTTGTACAAAAATCAGTCTACCGCTGTAGTTGTGTTATTCGGAAAATATTTTATATGACGTCATTAACACCCAATAATGACTCAACAAGAATTTCAGGAAATCATAAAACGCGGAAAAATGATGCGATCGGATTGAGATTTGGCACGCATGTGACTATGTAAAGACTAACATATGTGAAAAGTTTCATCTTATATCAGCGAATCCGAAGCAGGGAGGATGAGCGTAGCAAATCCGATGTAACGAGCAAAAGTTCCGAGGTACCCCGTACCCGATTTTTATTATTTTTTTTAAATCTATGATGCACGTTAAACAATTAGCAAAAATTTACCAAAAATTATGATGTTGGTATCAAAGTTTTTAAAATTGAAAAAGTCGATTCATCAAAATGCTCTACTTTAACTTTTTAAATTTATCACAATAATATGTGGTAACAAAATTACCCTATTTGGGTATTAGTGACAAAAACTAATGATAATTTGAACTCTCACACGTGTGGTACAAAGACCATTCCCGAAATTCTAAGACCATGTTTTCCCATATTTTTAAGGTTCGTAATGTTGGTGTATCTGGAATGTAGCACATATAATTCATATAGAGAAAATACTTCATACGCATCATCCTTGTTTATTTATTTAATTTTTAATCTCTTGAATACGTGTTATAAAATTTATTACCGAATCGTGTATTATCAAAAGCAAGATGTGTATCTGGAAAATATTTTCGGCAAACAAGAATAAGAAAAGGAATAAAAAAATCTAATTTAGGAGGCCAATACGTTTTCAAATCAAATCTAACCCTCAAGATTCCATC
The DNA here is from genome assembly GCA_018340805.1 of Microvelia longipes. NCBI lineage: Eukaryota > Metazoa > Arthropoda > Insecta > Hemiptera > Veliidae > Microvelia > Microvelia longipes. Next base: position 17,916,080 of record JACMZG010000002.1, read on the forward strand.
CCTTCAGCCGAGTCGAAACTTGCTCTTCAAGTTTCACTGAATAGGAAGAAATGTTTGAATTGCTTTCTTTCATACGTCAAACTTATCACTGATCTATATCACTGTTGGCTTACAAATGTCACGTGGCGACATGTATTCGTCAAATGGTGACAGGCTTCCCCACATGTCTTTTTATTTCTTCATTCTGATTTTTCTTTTTTTTTGTGTGGGACCTTTGAAACTCCTTAATCTCGTCTCTTCAAAACCAATATCTCGAGATTTTTGAACTCGATTGAACGGATTTATCTAGTTTATGTGCTATCACTTCCGCCTTTCATTTTATTTTAACAAAAACTTTTACATGCTGCTAATATAAATAATTGTAAGTATTCTTAGATTGTGTTCCTCTTTTATAAAGCCCTTGTACGCGACAGTGGTGGGTTCTTAGCCTAAACTAGGAATTATTCAAATTTAACTAAGAAAGATGTGCCTCTTAATATGTATGTGTCTTGATATAAGATGTACCTCTTAATATTTGGATGTGTCTTGATATTAAGGATGTACCTCTTAATATTTGGATGTGTCTTGATATTAAGGATGTACCTCTTAATTTTGGATGTTATGTTCTTGATATTAAGGATGTACCTCTATGTGTCTTGATAAGGATGTACCTCTTAAATGTGTCTTGATTTAATATTTGGATGTGTCTTGATATTAAGGATGTACCTCTTAATATTTGGATGTGTCTTGTATTAAGGATGTACCTCTTAATATTGGATGTGTCTTGATATTAAGGATGTACTCTTAATATTTGGATGTGTCTTGATATTAGGATGTACCTCTTAAATAATGTGTCTTGATATTGTACCTCTTATTAAGGATGTACCTCTTAATATGTGTATGTGTCTTGATATTAAGGATGTACCTCTTAATATTTGGATGTGTCTTGATATTAAGGATGTACCTCTTAATATTTGGATGTGTCTTGATATTAAGGATGTACCCTCTTGAAGGATGTACCTCTTAATATGTGTATGTGTCTTGATATTAAGGATGTACCTCTTAATATGTGTATGTGTCTTGATATTAAGGATGTACCTCTTAATATGTGTATGTGTCTTGATATTAAGGATGTACCTCTTAATATGTGTATGTGTCTTGATATTAAGGATGTACCTCTTAATATTGTGTATTGGTCTTGATATTAAGGATGTACCTCTTAATAATGTGTCTTGATATTGATGTACTAAGGATGTACTCTTAATATTTGGATGTGTCTTGATATTAAGGATGTACCTCTTAATATTTTACTGTACTCTTAATATTTGGATGTGTCTGATATTAAGGATGTACCTCTTAATATTTGGATGTGTCTTGATGTTTAGGATGTGTCCTCTTAATTTAAAGAGGACAGTTTTAAAGAAAGTTATAGACAATTTCGCTGACTCAGCTAACCGGGTTAATGACGTCACTACAAACTGGTTTTCAATAGGGTTACTATCCTCCGCACGGTACATTTTCGAACTTAGTTTTATTTAAAAATGTAATATAATATTATTCGTTCAATAGTTAGTGGGCTTTACAAAAATTTGCTAACACAGTATATATATATATATATATATATTATATATATATATATTATATATATATATATATGTATATGTATATATATATATATATATATATATATATATATATATATATTATATATATATATATATATATATATAGATTTTGTGTGTGTATGTATGTGTACATTTACGTGCATATATTTACATGAATGTATATAAAGTTTTTTAAAACTTTTTTTCGTCTTCAAAGATCTCTTGAACAAACGGCTTTTGGTAGCACTCCCGAATCCAACTCCTGCCTCATTAGCGAAGTTTCTGTCAAAGAAAATTCGCAAAAACTAAGCCCTCATCTCACATGACATCAAAATAAACATTTATGATAAAAAATATAATGAAAATTAAACAAAACTGAAAGTGATTCGTGGAAAAAGAATTTAAATAATGGTGGCAAAGTTAACAAAAATTCTGCTACTGTGAAATATATATGAGCAATAAAAGATAGTGGAGCAAAATAGAAATGCTCCAAGAGGCAACACTGCAAAAGTTTTCTTTTAAGAAGCAGTAAGGTTGGCAGTCCTGTATCTGGCCCCAAGGGAATTTAAAGAGGGGTTATGTGTAAGTTTTTTCTTTCGTTTTTAGACTTTTCCAATTTTTTTTTTTCAAAAAATTTCAAGGGGAAAAAATAAGGTTTGTTGTTAATATTTAATAAGTTCGTAAAAGAAAAATTTTGGAAAATGAAAAATAAACTAAAAGTACTTAGTTCAAGGATTCCTATTTTTCGTAAAGTTGTCAGTATGTTAAGAATTTTTGAAGCGTTTTCTTCTCAAGCAAACTTTATGAAGTTTAAAAATATGTGCAAAATGTTAACTTTACGAAAAGATGAGATTTTTAGAGAATTATTAAACGTCTAAACTTGCCAATCAACTGTTACCTGATTAACCGTAGTAACCTTAGTTTGGAGATTTAGGAACTTGATGGAGATTTAGGAACTCGATTTAGGTTACTACGATTGGGTTAATATTTAGGTAAACGAAGTTGCATTTTACATCACAAACATGAATCAATATATGTCAATATGTCTTACTCGACTCACCGAGCTGTTATTATCTTGGAAAAGAAAATACTTTTATGTATTTATAACTTTCATCTTCATCTTGATGGCACTAATGATGACCTCAAGTTAGTTTGAAAGCGGTTTTCCACTAAACTAATATTTTTTGGAGAGACTCTTTTCTTCGTTTCTTAGTATGTATAACTCCACTGCTCCATTGCATTCAAATGAATCAATATGTTAAACTCAAAAAAAGTACATATAATCTTATTTCGAAAAATATAAGAGCAAAATGTTAAACCAGTAGCTACTCCTTAAAAACAGGACATTAAATTGACAATTAACATTTAGTCCTAACAGTACAGAAAAGGGGGAAGACGTGGACTCAACCACATATCAAGGGTTATTGGCTCTTTTATATACTTAGCCACGTGTACCCGTCTTGATTTAGTTTTCACTGTTTGTTTACTTAATCAGTTCACTAGTAATTCTAAAGACCAGCACTAAGATAGAATATAAGATATATAAGAGATATATAGCCGAGGAAGCTGTATATCTCCGTCTACTTCTAAATGAGCTTCATACCGAAATGTTTATCATTGGTGCCATTACACTATAAGCAGATAGTCCAAGAACCCAACATCTTGTGAGAATTTAAAGTCATCATCCACGAACGAAACATATTAATGTTAGAAATCACTACATTGAGAAGTGTGCTGTTAAGGGAAAATTGAATTTTCCTGCCCAAAAAAATGAAATGCCTGCTGAAAGGTAAGGTTTTTTCTTAGAAAAAACCTTTAGGTCAAATAAGTGTAGAAAAAATAAAATCCATAATGGGACTTTCGCCACTTCCACCATGGCCGATGATTATTTGTCTTATGTACACCCAGTAAGGGGAAGTGCTGAAATGTCCCAGTATGTTTGTGCCTGAGACTTGACATCTAATCATTTTTTAGGTTCTTTTGTGTCTTCAAGAAAATATGTTTTCTATAACGTCATTAACCGTCATTTCCTGAGTTAAAGAATGATAACTCAGAAAATGACGGTTAATGACGTTATAGATAGATAGATGAAAAAAGTTTATAAAACTCGGAAAAATGATTGATTCAATATAAAATTTCGCTTATAGTACTAACAAAAGAATGAGGTTTCATTTCATAATCAGCATTACTTAAATTTTTATCCAATAGCATGTAAACATTATTTAAAAAAATAAACAATTTAGTTTACTTTTGGCATGAGTATTGAAAATTCTATGTCAATACCGTAAGTATATCAACGGGTTTTGTCGGATTACTATTGCTCACTAAGGAGCGTCGAGCGTGTTCAGGAAAATGTTCTAAAATATGAACCAGGTGTTTTTTATATTATGAGGACGAGCGACACGAGTGCAAAGTTATGAAGATGAGCGTATCAAATCTATATAGCAAGTAAAAGGTCCGAGGGACCCCAACCTTAATTTTTCCTCTTTGGTTCTATGGTGAAATCTATTTATGATCGTTCTGTTCATAAAACTTTACCAACAAATTAAACTCTAACAGTATATATTAGAGCTTTATATATTTTCCAAAAATTATATTTTCTGAAAAAAAATAAAATAAATGGTTTTTTTAAACGTACTCCAATTTTTTGACTGTAAGCTTAAATTAATTTTATTTAAAACATATAGAGTGTATTGGTTGAATTCAAAGTATGATTTGAGTGTGCGTTTTAAAAGTCCCAACATAAAACGGTTTTAATATTATTTAAACGTTAATATAAACATAATGTATAATATAAATGTTTTTCCTTCATATTAAAGCCTATGTGAGTATAAAAGGGATGTTTCCCATTCCACAGTGAAATGACAGCAACAGGCAAGGAGGGTGTGCGGTGTTTAATTAGCCCTTCACGGCGGGAGGTATGTTCGGTGTTGGTTAGGAAAACCCCTTAACATACCGCCATCCCTTTAAAGCATCCTCACGTGATACTCTACCACTAAGGCACAACATGCAAACACAGATTTATCTAAACCAATTTTAAAACCGTCCAACAAAAGGAGAAAATTAACATTTACGACTTAACAACAGTGTTGAAAATTACGAAAAAAAGTTTGTTCCTTATTTAAACCAATTTTTATCATTTTATAGAAATTTATTAAAGTTTTATAAAATAAACATTTTTCTACGTTTAAAGTAATATTTTGGTTAAACACAAATATTTCATTATGAAAACCTAAATTTACTCAAATTATTAACTTGTAATTGTTGTTAAAATGTTTAAATTAGAGCTTAAAAAATAAGTCTTCTAAATATAGCATTATTTTTCTTAATATAAGTTTACTTAATTATCTTTTTTAACTGAAATTACTGCACTGATTCATTTTGCTTACTTAAAAAAGTATTCTATTCAAATTTCTAAACAGTGATTCCAAAAGCTTTTCGAAACAGGTAAATTGGTTAGAATCTATTATTCCAACCAAGTTATGCGATTCCAATAGTTTTGAAAAACAGGTCCAAGATGTATCATTCTAACCGAGTTACCAACTGTTATGAAATTCCAATAGTTTTGAAAAACAGGTCCCAGATGTATCATTCTAATCAAGTTACCTACTGTTATGAAATTCCAATAGTTTTGAAAAACAGGTCCCAGATGTATCATTCTAATCAAGTTACCTACTGTTATGAAATTCCAATAGTTTTGAAAACAGGTCCCAGATATATCATTCTAACCAAGTTACCAACTGTTATGCGATTCCAATAGTTTTGAAAAACAGATCCCAGATGTATCATTCTAATCAAGTTACCAACTGTTATGAAATTCCAATAGTTTTGAAAAACAGGTCCCAGATGTATCATTCTAATCAAGTTACCTACTGTTATGAAATTCCAATAGTTTTGAAAAACAGGTCCCTGATGTATCATTCTAACCGAGTTACCAACTGTTATGCAATTCCAATCGTTTAGACAAACAGGGCCTGTAACTCCCCTATGCAGGTTTGTAGCAAGTTAGCCATGTTATGCTGTCTATAAATTTATTAATTAAATACTTCAATAATTTTTTGCAGGTCATCATTTGGAACCCAGTCTAACAGCGACGTTTCTAACGCTGACCGTTCTTCTAATAATCCACCATCTACCATCTTGTGTTATTTGAGCAACACCAGTTCTACATCGCTTTATCAAAATGATCAAAATATGAAGAAGTACCTAAAGAGCTTGAAAAGGTGGTAATAGTTTGTAATTAGTTAGAAGTGGTAAGGTGATGTGATAGTTGGTGTTTAGTGGTGATTGAGTGGTGATTGATGAAATTATAAATATTTTTATGAAGTGACCATTTGACGTACTATATCTCTTGTTGGTGACCATTCCTGTCAAAATGATAATTCCTAGGCCTTTGAATATGGTCTCAAAGCGAACATTCATGGTGCTTCTTATTTAGATTATTGTATGAGGAAAAAGCATTAATAGTTACAAGAGACATTGTTATGTCTCTTGTTAAGGATTTAGATTTGTAATGATTAAATTATTTTATTTTTGATTTAACACCGCATGCAGTTCCAGAGTTAGATATAAAAATGTCGGACCCAAAAAAGGTCAGATCTAAGAAAGTCAGACCTAAAAAGTGGGATCTAAGTAAGTCAGCTACCTGAAGAGTTTGACTTAAAACAGTCCAACGTAAGGGGTCGTACCTTAAGAGTCAGTTAAGGTACGTCTGACTATAGTGTCAGACGTAGTAAAGGAATCCATTCACAAAATTTGTCCTGTCTCAATAGGTATATTTGAAAAAAAAATGTACCTATCGACAAATTTATATTTGAAAAAGGAATGTCTATTGACTAAATTTTTTGTCGCTATTTATATTTGACAAAGAAATATCTATATTTAATGTCTAAGCTTTTTCTTTCTCAATTTGGCGACAAGGAAATTTTAATTTACAATAAGATATATTTTTATCAGTTACGCATAGGCACTCCCTGTCCCCTTTTTATTTTTCCTTATTTATACCGTAGTATATAGGGAAAATGTGTTCGCGAAAAATCCGAAATTGGGATGAAACCGGAATTATCCGTTTCAAGCGTTTTTAAGGCCTCCTGGCCTTAAGTGCCAGGAGCGAGTGTTAAGCGAGTGTTTTTCGCAAAAGTGTCTGTCTCTGTGTGTGTGTGTCTGTTATCATCGTAGCGCCCAGTATTTATGCTAGAGAGTTGACATATTGTACAAAAATCAGTCTACCGCTGTAGTTGTGCTATTCGGAAAATATTTTTTTACGTATGGGTGACCGCTGAGACTGATACGGATGTATTTACCATCTGAAGACGAGCGAAGCGAGTCCAAAGGCATGTCGCAGTATAAATTTGGCGAACTGTACTTCTGATGACGAGCGAAGCGAGTCCGAAGCAAAGAAGATGAGCGTAACGAATCCGATGTAATGAGGAAAAGTTCCGAGGTACCCTGTACCCGATTTTTTAAATTACAAACAAAATTTTTTTATGAAAATAAGTCGAGTAATTATCAGAAGATATTCATAGGAAAATCTGTTATATAATTAAACAATTTCCATTTTTATTGGACTGTACTTGTGAAAATATTTATTATTTCTTCTCATTTACGCCTAGAAATTGTAAAAATTCAAAGATAAAAACCCGCTCACATTAATAAATAATAATGTAAAAATAAAATAAATAAGAAAATATTATAGAAATTATATTTGTATGTATTTGTATATAAATTTATATGAATTATAAAAATTTATTATAATAAATTTTTATTCTATATCCATATTGTTAGATTTAGTGTATATGGCGATTTGATTTTTAATTTGAAATGACATATCTCTGTTATTTTTACTGTTCAATTCTTTGAGATGTAAATACTTAAGTGTTATATAGTGGATAAATGTTTTAATGTTTAGCCGTCTCCGTGGTCGAGGTCATTAAAGCGTTAGTATTTATGCTAATATTTGAAAACACGGAGGTCTGGGGTTCGCATCCCAGGTTACGCTTTTGTTTCTAACTCGAACTTTAAAATTCGTGTATTCAAGTCAAAAATAAAATTGGTTTACTTAGATTCTTCCTTAAGACAATACTTTGAGCGTAACATTTGTCAGTACTAACTGTTGTAGTTTCTGCAGGAGCGATACCTGATGAGCCATGAGGTTATAATTTGTGAGCCACAGGGTAATACCTAGTAAGGCTTAGACCTGGAGGCTCACTAGGTGATACCTGGTGAGCCACAAGGTGATACTTCTTATCTTAAGTTAAGTTTCTTACTTAAGTTTCAAACAAACTTATACTGTTAACCAAGTTTTAAACAAACGCATCATTCTAACCAAATTTAAACGTATCATTCTAACCAGTTTGAAATAAAAGAGATTCCAACTAAGTTTGAAACAAACGAATCATTCCAACCAAGTTTGTTAAAAACGAATCAATGCAACCAAGTTTGAAACAAACAAATCATTCCAACCAAGTTTGAAACAAACAAATCATTCCAACCAAGTTTGAAACAATCGAATCATTCCAACCAAGTTTGAAACAAACGAATCATTCCAATCAAGTTTGAAACAAACAAATCATTCCAATCAAGTTTGAAACAAACGAATCATTCCAATCAAATTTGAAACAAACAAATCATTCCAACCAAGTTTCAAACAAACAAATCATTCCAAACAAGTTTGAAACAAACAAATTATTCAAACCAAATTTGAAACAAACAAATCATTCCAACCAAGTTTCAAACAAACAAATCATTCTAAACAAGTTTGAAACAAACAAATTATTCAAACCAAATTTGAAACAAACAAATCATTCAAAACAAAGGTATCATTCTAACCATGTTTTAACAAAATATATTCTAGCTAATAATGAAACAAATCATCAAATGTGGTCGGTCCAACTATGTTTTAAACAAACCTATATCTCTATTTAAACTCATTATAGCATTTAATATATCTCCTGGAGTTATACCTCCAATTAATTTGTTGATGCTCAATATACCTTTTGGAGATAGATCTCCAATGCTCTCTTGAAGAGTTATTTTGATTCATTACAAAATGTAAAGAATATTCAGCTTAATAATGTTATGAATACACGCTTATAAGTCTACAATAAATTATTCTTTAATATTTCCTTTTAAGTAAAATTTATTTAAGAAAAGTCGTTCTTTAACCAAGAAAAATGAAAACTTTATCTTTCTTGGTGCTATCGCGTTTCTGTAGACCTGTTTTACTTGTTAATGTTATTATTTGTTTTTGATGTGGTTTATTATTTCCTGTTAAAATGAAACTGCTAAAGAAAAAGGATAAATTAAATGTCTTTTCCTTATTTATTTTATAAGTATAAAGAATAATTATTGTGTTTTTAAAAAAACATCCGAAACCGGGATGTCACCTGAATTATCCGCTTCAGGTGTTTTTAAGTGGTTTTCACAAAGTTTTCTGTCTGTATATTTGTATGTGTGTGTGTGTGACTGTTATCATCGTAGCTCCTAGTGTATTTATGCTAGAGAGTTGAAAGAGCTGTAGTTGTGATATTCGGATTTTTTATGACATCATTAACCCGCAATAATGACTCAGCAAGTATTCTTCAGAAATCATAGAACGTGAAAAAATAATGTGATCAGATGAAATTTGGCACGCGTGCAGCCATGTATAAGACTAATATATGTGCCAAGTTTCACATCATTATCAGCATTAGTTCAATTTTCATCGAACGACTTGTGTAAAATAATGCAATTAAGTTGAAATTCAGCAAAAGAGTATGGCTTTACTTAATAAATAAGTACACTAAGTTTCGTTTCATTACGACAAGTCCTTCGTTGGATTTCGTCCTTCGTTGGTTTTCGTTGGATTATAAAAGTTAAGCTGCATGGAGTGTGTTTAGTGACTAGTTGGGTGACCGCTGGAAATGAAACAGATGTATTTACTATTTAAGGTAAAAGCGAAGCAAGTACGAAGATATGTTGCAGTACAAATTTAACGACTTGTATGTCCTGAGGACGAGCGAAGAGAGTCCAAAGGGAGGATGAGCGTAGCGAATTCGATGTGACGAGGAAAATTTCCGAGGTACCCCGTACCCGATTTTTTTACTTGCTGTCATTAGGTTGTAGTTTCTAAAGTTTTTTGAGTTTCTTTGAGTTCTTAATTTTTCTATATTGGAATGTCACAACGGTAGTATAGTTAATATAAAATGATAAGTCCCTCTTCAAAAGCTTTAGTAGCGAAGTTTAACCGACAAAATGGCCATCATCAGTGCAGAACATACAAGTACAAAAAAATAAATACATACGAACTAAAAATACAAAAAAAACATTAAAGCCAAATAATTACAAACACGATAATATAATAATAAGAAGAACACCATATCAAAACGAAAAATTGAAAATAACCAATGGTGAGAATTGAATATAATTGATGATACTTTCTTGCAAAGCTGAATCTGGGAATTTACATAAAACTCCAGCAATACGTTAAAATAATCAAATTATTTTTTTTGAGGTAGTACGTAATTGAGCACTTTATTGGACCGTTTTTAGAATGAGAAGTCAATCATTATTGTTATAGGAGGTTATTTAGTACTTTTCACCTCCGAGGACAATAATGAATGTAAAAAAACTCCTAGGACGTAAAAGTAATTCATATATTGCCGCCATTACTGTAATGTAGCGTGTTCAAAAAAACAATCTGTGTTAAACCGTCATGAGATTTATTTAAAAACGTTCATTTTGTTTCTGTTTTTGTTCGTAGACTATTTTTTTTCGGTTTTAAAAGGTTTTCTAATTGACAATATTTGTGTATTAATTTGTAAAGCTTTTACATTTTTGAGTAAAAGTGTGAAGCTATGGATGAATTTACTGACGGCGATAATATGGTGTTAATAATAATTGGACGTTTGTTTGTTTTTTTTTCAATTAGCGCAGTTTAATGAGTGCTATTTTTTGATTTTTTTTAATGAGTGCTTTATTTAATGAGTGCTACCTCAAAAAAAATAGTGTATGCCATCCGGCTGAGAATGTCTTTATGTCTTGGCAATTTTTCCCGACTCGCTTCACTCGTCGGTAAATCTAATTGCCGTGACATAAAGACACACTTCTCAGCCTTATGGCATAAATAACTATTATTAAAATTTATTTTAAATTGTGAAGTTAAATTTCAGGAAGAAAATATAGGCAAAATCTCAAGATTTCTCAGATCCAAGAAGGTCTTACAATGCCTGTGATTTTTATCTCTGTATTGAGAAACTAACTATTAGTTGACTTTTCATAACTATTATGAACTTTTCATGCGAGAGTGAAATTGCAGCCCGAGCGAAGCGAGTTTTTGTTGTCTCTTTTGTTGTCGTAACAACAAAAGAGTAGTGAAGTACTCGCATATTGAGTACCGTACTTTATTTACGATTGTTAGGTTTTAAAAAGATAAATAACAATCAGTAATTACATTATAATCTGCTTTTAGATTTTATTGGTATCAAATCCTTTGTGGTGTTTTGACCCGTGTTATTTATACAGGCAGAGTTTTTTATTAAAAACAAATGTCACTACAACTCATTACTAAACAGTTGTGTAATCTAAAGACTACTATAAGTTCATCAAGTAAACAAATTCGATAAACTACAACAAGAACTCAAACAAGCTTAGAATAATACTAATATAGAAGGAGCATAGGACAGTAAACACAATGTAATTCTACTGATAACACGAAATCCGGTTGACTGGTGGTCATAAGTAGGAGTACCACCCTAACAACAAAACATGAATTTATAAATGTGTTTTAAATATCCATTAATGAAGAAAGATAGTAAGGAACAAATATAATAACTTAAAACAACTGTTGAGTATTTAACAAAACCGGTCTTAGATGTCAAAAGGGTGGCGGAATACAAAAATTTACATTTAGTTGACGAGGACTACTTTTAATATAATTTTAATTAAAAACGTTAAAATACAATTTAAAATGCTTAAAATATAGTATTGCACCGATATTTATATTAGTATTTTATGAATAATCAATCATTAATTAATGATAGAACATAATAATTCAGCAACCAGAAGTATTGCCAACTTTTTTATAAGAAAATTGTATATTGTTAGGGTGGCAGCATTACTTAAGACCATCAGTGAATCGCCTTTCGTGTTATCAGTAGTGCTCTTTCTATATATAGTATTATTCTAAGCAAACAGGGACACTTACTTAGAACACTTACTGATAAGAAGTAGCAAACTCAGTGATAAGGAGTCACGGAGAAGAATTCTTCTTACTTTCGGTACTAGTGCCGAAAGTGAGAAAAAATTATTTTACAACAATTTTCAGTGCATACTGAAAAACGTGTAATTTCAATATTACGTATCAATCATAGATAAAGTCCATTAAACTTAATAGGAATTAATTTGTTTAATTAATGATTCATACTTATGTATCTTTAACTATTTATCATTAATCTTAAATTATTTTAACTCTAATCAAAATTAAGTGCCAAAAATATTTTTTTTATATTTTTATATACATTTAATTAATTACACTTTAATGAATTGAAATTATAACTAATTATTTAAATGTCTGGTTTAGAGACTTTGAACACTATAAATTCTTGAAACCTGAAAATTTTTAATTTCAGGTTTTAAAGAAATTAAATTTTGCAAACGAGTCTTATAAATTAGCCTCATGCAGGTTATGAAAATTACTTGCGTACGAGCAAGCCAAGGCTAGTAATTAACCTATTTGACTGATCAGGCGAAGCCGAGTTAGTCAATTAATAAAGACCTTAAATAAAAAAAAATCCTTTATTTGTTTTTTATTTTTTTTTCAAATAGAGTAATTAAGATTTCTCTATATGAACTTATACTCTAAGTTTTACCATTTTTTTAATTTTACTTAAAACTGAAGTTAATTGTTCAAGTTTTATCAACTTAACCGCAAACAAACTTATATTTTTACTTAAACTATAAGCAAGTTTTACCAAACAAATATTGTTTGATTAATACGTATTAAATTAGTTTTAAATTTATTATAGATATTAATGTAAAAAAGAAAAAATGTTAATAATTATAAATATTAAACAAATACAAGTAAAAACTAGAAAAAGGAATTGCTGATAATTGAAATAGAAAAACTTTAAAAGGAAAATGTAATTAAATTTATATGGAAATGCATTTTAAAAAATTAAATTAATTTTAAGTTGTTCGATAAATTAATTTTGTATAGAAAGGTGCTTTTTTAAATAAATAAATGATATAATATATAGAAAAAATAAATGTATATTAATTAAATTTAATTAAATAAAACCAGTTTTAACAAAGATTGCCAAAATATACGAATTAAATAATCTTATTTCATCGGCAGTGCATATTTTATTAAACTAAGGACCTTGGAATATCTTCAAATTCTTAGAGATAAAATATCTGCTGAGAGATAAATATATCTGGTGAGGTATAAATATATCTCCATAGAGATAAATATATCTGGTGAGATATAAATATATCTGCTTAGAGAAAAAGACTATTTTATAATGAATTAAGATAGAGTATACTCCATTAAATGCAATAAGAGGCTTTAACATCTTTTTGGGGCTCTCAGGGCCCTATGTAACCTTATTGTAACCTCCTCCAGGAGTGAGTTGAGGTTATAATAAGTCATTCGTTACGGATGTTTGCACTGTGTAAAATTTCCGTTGTTTGAGCATTACTATAATGTTGTTATACATAGTAAATGCTATTAATATTTGAAAGGGATCAGGTTACTTTTGTGTCAACATTTATCCAAAAGAACCTCTCTAGTAATAATATATTCATTATCAAGTGTGGTTTATATTACATCAGAATATGTGGCTATTAATGTTAAAGACTAACATGAAATGATCTCTGAATGAGGACACAGGTTTGTATCATATCATGTTTGATGAGATAAGTTTGTATCATATCATGTTTGTTGAGATAAGTTTGTATCATATCATGTTTGTTGAGATAAGTTTGTATCATATCATGTTTGTTGAGATAAGTTTGTATCATATCATGTTTGATGAGATAAGTTTGTATCGTATCATGTTTTGATCAGATAAGTTAGTATCATATCATGTTTGATGAGATAAATTAGGATCATATAATGTTTTGATGAGATAAGATTGTATCTTATCATGTTGAATGCCACGGTACCGAAATTTTTAAAGTTGTATTAAGTCTATAACTAATTTCATTTGGGAAAGATATTCCACAGGTTTTGGAAGATATTCAAGGATTAATTTAATTTTTAAAGTTGTATTAAGTCTATAACTCATTTCATTTGGGAAAGATATTCCACAGGTTTTGGAAGATATTCAAGGATTAATTTAATTCTATCAAAATCATTTTTATACAACTAATAAAAAAATTTGACACAACCACTTACAGTAATTCGTTTTAGACGTTTTATTGAAATCAACTCACAGCTGTGAAGTTCGTTTTGATATCAAATTGCAATTTACCATTAATATCAAATTGCAAATGAATTTTCATGAAAAATGATTTTTTTTACAGAAACGTCTCAATATAAAATAAGTACATATAAAATAAATTAAGATGTACGACAAAATAATAAAATGTAATAAATATTAAAGTAATAGATTCAAATAAATATTTGTAAAATATAAACACTAAATAAACTATTGTATACAGAAAATGGCTGATTTAAATTTAAAAAAAAAATTATTTGATTTTTTATGTAAAATATCCTTTAGCACCATAAAAATGTTTTTAAAAGATATCTGTAAATATGATGTATAAGAAAGAAATTTGTTTCCTAAAAATATATATTATATTACTATTATATTTATTTGTTCTGTTGTTGGTGTTTTTTTTATTGTATGAGTTTATCCTAGATCGGATTCTAAGGTCCTAGAATAGTCCTAGCTTCATCAAGCACGAACAGCTTGATGTAGCTTAAATGTGCTAAAGGCACTAAGTGCCTTAGAATGTTGATGAGTGAGTATGTGTCAAAACTGCCTAACTAATTTTGTATAGTTAACTAGCAGTAAAAACCTAAGCTTCGCTCGGCAAATATTTTATTTTTCAAGCAACATATTTTTATTAATTATTCCTTTGAGGACTACAAAAAATATAAGTTGTTAACAGCTCTAACAGCAAGAACATTTTTTGTTTTAGATGGCAATTCTCAAGCCGTGCTTTATGATTGCTTGGTAAGTTCCTTGTCTATTCCGACGTATGAGAAGTTGTTAAAAGTTAAGTCATGATCCAATAAGGTTCTGAGCTGTAAACAGAAATTTTGTTTACACCACACCTATTATTTTGGAACACAGAATAGTATTATTTGAGATATATAAATATTATTTTTTATATTGTTTTAGACACTCAAATGGTGTTCATTGTGAACAGTCATTGGTATAATTGAAAGTTAGGTCAAGATTTATCGTTTAGATTCAATGCGTTAGCTTTGAACATTTTTACACTACCCTATGATTATTTTAGAAAAGATCTCGATGACGCATAAAATGTGTTCATTCTGATCTATGAGGATTCTAAGTTTAAAGTTTAGTCAAGCTCTATCGATGAAATTCCGAGATATAAGACTCAAATTTGTTTTACTTACACTAACTCCTTGTGGTTATGTAAGAACGGCTTTCGATGAGTCATAAAATATGTACATTCTGACCCATGAGTAGTCTAAGTTTAAAGTTTTGTTAAGATGCATCAATTATATTCCGATCTTTAAGTGAAATGTGTGAAGAAATTTCGTAGAGACATATAATGTGGTCAATATGACCTATGAGTCGTCAATGTGTAGAGTTTAGTCAAGATCCATCGATTAGTTTCCAATCTGTAAGCACTTAAAATCTTGTGTTGCACAAAAACGGAACGGGTAATCAAGAGTCTTCAAATTACTTTTTCAATGTTTTAAAATATAGAGAGACCCTCTGATAATAATGTTACCAAAAACCACTTGCTTGGTAAAAAGACTCCCCATCAAGTCTTTGGTTAAAAAGTGTTGTGAAATTAATTTTTCTGCCCTGCAAAGTTATGGCTGTTTTGGTTGGAGACGGTCAATGGCGTTTCAAAGTGTAGTTATTAAATTGGCAATAAGAAAGGGCCTTATTTAAATTGAGAGGCAATCATCAGCTTCTTATTCTTGGCGGCGTGCCACCAGTGTGAACAAGATGTATAACTTCTTCTGCTATTTTATGAGAAAAAACTTACCTCTTAATGGTTTCCAATTGTTTATTGCTTGAGAAGATTATAACAAAACACGCTTATATTATCACTCACTGAAGTGGCAAAGTATAGTCCGAAATTTAAAATTAAATAAGCACAAATGACTTAACCAGCACCACAAATGTAACAATCACGAGAAGCACAGAAGAAAGTTGAGAAGCTAACTCGCAACCTTGCTACATAACCTGCGTTTAGCGCCTTTTTTCATTATAACCAAGGGGAAGGTATGTTTGCTCCTATTTCTTTATCTCATAAAACTTCCTTGGGGTCAGAAATGTTCCTTAATCCGTCATCCCCTTTATTCAAGATCCTTGGTGTTAATGGTTGAACGTTTCAGGTATGCCAACATTACAGCATGTGTACTAAATTTCAAGGTCTTTGTGACCTATTGTGACGGAGAATCATTGGGTAAATACGCAGAACGGTAGGTTTAGCACTGCCTTAAGTTACAACATCTAGTTTAGAGAGCCTTCATGCACTTATTTCTGTTTCATGAACCGTAAAGGTGACTGTTTTAATTTTTTTAAATAATAAAAAGCATCTATATTTTTTTCAATTTTTATTATATTTTCATATAACAAAATTATTATTTTATTTATTGTACTATCCCTATTTTTATTCAAGTAAAAAAAAACTTTTCATTGTTCACTAAAAACATTTTTCAACAAGCATTTTCCTTTAGAAATTATTTTTAAAAAGCGTAATAAAACTTTTTTAATAATCAAACGAATAAGCGAAAACAATATTCAACAAAAAAAAAATATTGGAAAAAAATTTAGATTTAACAAAAAAAATGGTGGATTCAATTCATCGGATTAGTGGAGATTAACAGCACATAGACGCATCCCGACTGTGTTATTTTAATAAACGATGATGGGGAGGGGGAGAGGGAGTTAGTTTTGTTGTTTCGAGTTTTTTGTTTATAATTCATATGTAGGTTGTTATTGTTAACTAGAGATATGAGTTTTTTGTTTTACTACCCTACAAAGCAGTTTAGCTGGGAGTTCGTTTGGGTCCTCGTTTCCATGAGGTGGAACGTGTTGGGTCGTCAACTCACGTACAATTTGGGGGGGGGGAGGTTTGTGCAAAATGTATGCAGGAATTATTGTTAGAACTGTTGTAAGGTCGTTTTAGAATGTTTGTTTTTTAGAAAAAAGTAGAGTTTTAAATTGTTAGTTTCCTTGCTAATTTTTTTAAACATTCTATCTCCAGGTTTTCATTATAAAAAGTTTAAGACCGATTCTATCAAGAATGCGTCCAGTATAATAATAACAAAGCTAACCTTGTATTTTCACCAATATCTTTTATAACTCTAAGCGGAGCCAGCATTAAAATGCCAACCACCAAGCCAGCATTCGGCTAAAATGCCATCTAATGAGTCGGCGAGATGTTGAGTCTTTCAATACTTGATGTCTGGCTGTAGAATTGAAATACTTAACATCTTACCTAACTGGAGATGGCATTTTAGCCGAAAGCGGTTTTTTGCCAAAAAACAACTCTTCCACATGATTATGAACTGAACAACTTAATAATTAAACTAAACCCGCCATCTTTATAATACAAAGTTTAAAAACCCCTGACAAAAATATTTTGGATGTTGATCTTTATAATGCAATGTTTAGGAACCCCTGACGAAAATATTTTGGATTATGATCTTTATAATGCAAAGTTTTGACCCCTGACGAAATATTTTGGATTATGATCTTTATAATGCATAGTTTAGGAACCCTGACGAAAATATATTACAGGATGAGTTTTAGAGGAAATTTAGAAATTAAGAGTGTGGATTCAGCAAATGTGGAAAATGGTTGGAGATAGCTAAAGTTAAATTTTTGAAATGAATCTAAAGAAAAAGTTAGAAGTGCGAAGTTTTTATTTAATTTACAAAAGCTTTAGATCATAGTGTTAAGCGTACTTAGATACGAAAGATTAATTTAAATGGCTAGAATAAATTTAAACTCAATGAAAAGGTAATAAAGGAACTGCACAATATGTAATAACAGGAAGAGGATATCATACATTTTGTAGGAGGGTGTCAAAGCTTAAAATATTATAGAAAGAAATATCTAGCAAAAGACTACTTAAATAAGGAAAAAGTTATAAATGTGTTAAATGGTAAATCGTCTTGGGACAATTTAGCAAAATATTTAAAAGCTGGTTGGCCTTATAGATTTATAATAAATCAAAGATTTGAGTTCTGGTAATTGATGTTTAATAAAAAATAAAATAAATAATAATAATAATGTAAGTAATTAATAGCTAGTTAGAAATCGTATTTAAAATATTTTTTTATTATTTTTTTATTTATTTTATTTAAAATAAAAAAAACGTACTAGATTAGTAATATTTTTGTTCATACAGTTATTCATTAATACTAATTACAATAATAAATAATGTCTAATTTAAAATATTGAATGTGTTTAAAAAATTTGAATGTTACCTGTGCATGCGATAATATAGGTTTAATGTAATCAATTGTTTTATGTGTTGTTTATTTATTTATTTATACGTAGTATTTATTTTAGATGTTTTTTTATCCTAATTTAGTAATCTAGCAAAATTATTTTAACTGTTATTTTCATTAATACTGTATTAACTTCTTTAAAATAATCAGCAAACTCCAGGCAGACTTAGGCCTGCCTTATCTTTGTATTGTAAATGGATATGTATGTATTTATTTGTTTAATATTATACTTACTACTTACTTACTTACTTATATTTACTACAGCTGTATTAAAATGAAACTTAGTATACTTGTTAATTACCCGAAGAGATCAACTTGTACCAAGTTTAAACTTGATTAGATTATTTTGCCAATGCAGAGTGATTCCAATTTCTGCCAATCCAGAGTGATTACATTTAGTACGTTCACACACACTTCTAGATCCGCGGATCGTATAGAATACGATCTCTCAATACGGTAATATAAGCTGTATGAACCATGTGGAGGGGATCCGATTGCATACACTAAAACTAGGGATATGGAATCTAAATGAATTCTCCGATACGCTGTATGTACCTTTAGAGACGATCGTATTTAACGGATAACCTTCTCGTTGAACTTTTATTTCACTTTATTTCACTTCAATATTACCGTTTTTTATTAAATAACTTTTGGAATATTATTTTTTTAGTGTAACTTTATTAATATGCAAAGAAATCACAATTTAATTAAATATATTTTTTGTTTTAAACTTCCTTATTGCCAAAAGTAAACCTTCACTATAAAAGACGCGATGTTTTGGCGGGATCAGTTATCACGTAATCTCACTCGATCGACTAAACAAATACGGTGCAAGAACCTTATCGTATTTAATGCGTATCCCATACGATCTCCTGTTAAATACGCTGTATGTACGTAGTAAATGTCTCCCTATTCTATAGTTAAAAGAAATTAGCTATTAAATAACTAAGTTAAGGATTTTTATAGAGTAAGATTTCATAGTTTAAACTATAAATTTATTGTATAAAAAAGATAATTTTGCATATTGTTGTAATATTTTATTGTATGTATTTTATGTAATTTTAATAAATAAATCGGCTGAAAATGTATCCACGTTGAATGGAAGAGAGGACCTTATGGTCCTAATTCTGCGTGGTTAAATAAATCAGTAATCAATCAATCAATCAACCTATCCAGAATGATTGCATTGTCTGCCAATCCTGAGTAATTGCATTGTCTGCCAATACAGAATGATTTCATTGTCTGCCAATCCAGAGTATTTACATTATCTGCTAAACCAGAGTGATAACATTATCTGCCAATCCAGAGTGATTACATAATCTGAAGGGTGATTTGCCAATCACCCTAGACTACATTCTATACTTAATTACTTAAGGTAAATTTTTAGATTAATTTGGTTTAAAATTGTACAAATAAGTCACTTTTTTCAGGGCCTTACTCTTTTATTACTTTACTATTATTAATGTTCCTTGATATATATACACAAAGTAGGAATCATTAAACAATTTATACAATAGATTTTCTTAAACTACTTAAAATATTTTATGGTAAAGTAACTTAATTATTCATATAACATGAAAACCTACTGCTACCTCGGATTCTTACGGCTAATTAACACTAAGTTAAAAGAGTTCAAAACTAGAGGTTTTTAGTGAAGAACAAGCAAAAACTAAAACTTTCCACCAAGCATTTCAACAACTTAGTAATCAAGTTTAGTTACCTTTTTACTTCATATTGCTCCACTAGGTTGAAAATATAGAAGGCATTGCTTTCCCGCCAAAATAAGAAAATTATCAAACTTTTCGTTTAACAAACTTTCTTATTAGTTTAACAAGAAATTTCATTAATTTATTTATATTTTATAGGGTTTTTGATGTTTTTTTTTTATTTACTTACGAAGTTTATTACTACGGAAAATTAGCTTAATTGATTTAATTATAACGTAATGTTTCTGTAAGGATGAAACGGTTAATTAATTTATTAATTACTTATAGTGCTTTATAGAATGACTAAGTGGTTAAGGCGTCACTTTATATTTTGTTATATGATCAGTATTGAAACCTGGAAGTTTAGGGTTCAAATCTAGCCGGGGGAGATCTTACGATAAAACAAGCCATCGTACCATTCTCTCAGAAAGTCTTGAATTAGAATGCAGATCTAGCTAACCTATCTTCGAGTTTTTGTGGTTTCTTCTGGCTTAGTTTCTTCAAGTCATCGAGGCGTTTTATTTTACATCCTCTTATCATAGGTTCTACTATATAAGTTAGTGTAATTTCGTTCTGTTAATTTGGTTATTTTGCTGGTTGATGTGGTCAGGTTACTTTTTCGATGTTTCAAAATGTAATCAATAGAGCCCCTCTAGTAATAATATCTCTATACTGTCAACTAATTATATTAAGTGTCTAATTATTAATTCTATTTAATTTTGATAGAGTGCACTGTATAACTCTAGATTGCTGCTGCAATCTAGAGTTTATTTTCTTTAACTACTGCGTTAACCAGCATTTTCCTAACCTTTTTCGCCGTTTTCCCGTACAGTTTTCCTCGCCATCTTGTATTCCGTTACCACCCTCGCTGTCGTACGTCCGTTCTCTCATCTACCTCTTTCTCTGCAAGTATTAGTTTAATTTATTTCTTACATAATTGTAAGAAATAGCTCAGTCAATTTGGATTCGTTTGGTAGCACCATACGCCAGGCCTGGCCGACTTCACGTCTCATCTTTTGAATAGTATTTTTATAATTTTATTGCAATATTTTTATTTCTCTTATCATTTATATGTTTATTTATTACATTTTGTCATATTTCTATCTTAAGTGAAGTGAAAAGTTAAGAATATGCATTGCATTCTTTAAAAGTAAATACATCTGCCATCTAGTGGCGTATTTATGGAATCAAAAGTGATTGTCATGCGGGCTTAGTATGCCGTATTACTTAATCAATAAGGCAGTCTCAGTCTAACCGTTGACGCGTACGCCCAGGTCATAATTTTGAATCACCGCTTAATATACCGCTTGTGCAATCGCCGCTAAATTACCGCTGCCGTAACACCAAAGTTCTACATTTTAAATTGTCTTGGCTCAAACAAATTATTTAATTAGATATTTCAGCACTTAGACGCCGGCCGGCCCACCCCCGTTTGACGAAATTTCAAGGTGAGTGTAATTTCATTTTTCTATCTTTTTATCTTTACATCATATCCTCTATCTTACATTTTATGTTATCTTATATCTATATCTATCGCCGCCTTCCTAAGGTTCTTTTTCTTAAAAATACAGTCCTCAGAAAATTGCTCTCCGCCATCTCCGCTACGGTCGGAATAATAAATTCTTATAATATTTAAGAAAGTTCCACCATCTATACTCTGAAGACAAGTAGGCTCCGGTTTATTATATATTTATGACTCTATCTCACAATTACTATTTATTTATGTATATCTTTAACTCTCTATCTCTCTCTCCCTATAACCTGAGGGTGTAGAGATTTCTCTTAAATATCATACAATTTATCTTATCTTACTAATCTTAGTAGTATTGATCGACATATTTTTACTGTTAAATGTATTTTGCCGAATCAAACTGCTCTTCGGCAGTTTGATTCTTTAATAAAATTGGGTAGTTTCAAATATTTTAAGAAACCTAGGAACAAAATTGTGTAAATAGACCAACAATTTAGTCCAATTTAACAACTAATATTCCATAGATTTCAATTTCAAACCTATCTGAAATTCTTAAAAGATGTAAGAAAATAAACCTTATAAACTTTTATAAAAAGTAATAACTTATAATAGCTTAAAGAAAAAAACATACTAAAGAAGAAAAAAATAAAATCCATTAATCACAGTATATTACAGAATGTTGCTTCAACGAGTGTTGGCTGTAAAGTCGAGTAAGAAAACACAGAGGGAGGGATCTGTGAATTACAGCATGAGGTTTGTATGGCATTAGAGTTTGTAACTTTCCCACACACCCTCCTCGCTGGTAAACTACTTAACGCAAAGTGTTTTACTCGAATTTTCTTGAACCAAGTACCAACAAAACAAAACTTAAAACTAACGGTGTTGTTAAACTGTTAGAATAACATAGTGGGTTGAATTTTACAAATTTCTAGATGTTAATGGCTTCGACCTAGACTATTGCTAAGTTTGTCTGTTATAACGATGTGTTGAATAGAATAAAGCGAATAGCTTAGAGTGTTATGTGTAGGATTAATAAGAAAGAATAATATGGTTTTATAATAAATTGCTCGCTATATCCGTGGGGTGTAATCCAAAAAACAGACATTTTTGTAATAAACTTCGTGTGTTTCAAAAAACCATTCCATTTGGATACTTTTTACTAATAATTTGGTACAAGTGATGTGGAGTCAAATATGATTTGAAATTTAAATAAAGAACATCTCTCCACTCATATTAATTTATCATCAATGCTAGCTTTTGTTCTTGCAGTGCATCATCAGTGTCTAATAACAAATGAGTAAATATAAAATACGTTAAAATTTGAAGTGTGACTTCAGGCTTTACCTGCGACGTAATGAATTTGTCGAGCCATCAAACGTAACAAATTTTGGAACAGCTCCCAGTTCATTCTTAGGTTTTTTGCACAAAATTATATCAGGTATGTTCGGTACGTTACAACTAATACTAGAACTGTGTCCGACTGTGTCCAAAATCATACTCACAACTCTGCTAAACTGCACTATTGTCTTTTGTAATGAATAGTCTAGGAGCCGGACCTGAAAAAAGACTCATTTTGTGAGGGACATTTTTTAAAAAAAAACATGTCTTCAGTGATGAAGAAAAAAAACAATCTGTCTATCCAAAGTGGGCTCTTCGTCTAATTGCGCACGCTCAAAATTTTAGGAAATCGCGTAAAATATTTTTTGAATTTATTGCTTCCCTGACGGTCGTATGCAAAACTTGAAGAGAACATTTTTTGAAACTAACATAAGTTTCTATAAATCGAGTGTTTCAGCAAAATCGCATAAAACCCGCTAAACTTATGTGATCGTCAAAACCACCAAAAAAGTGATGATTTTTGCAAACAGAATTTCTTTCAAAAATTTCCTACCTTTTTGTATTTTTAAGTAATTTTGCAAATACTATATCAGTGATTTGATTTTGACGAAAAAACTCTGGATTTATAAGAAATTTTGTCAGCTTTAAAAAATGTACTCTTTTTAAGTTGTGTACTTTAAGTTGTGCACACGACTAGCAGGAAACCACTTATTTCAAGAAACCTAAAGTTTTGTGCGATTTTTTAAAATTTTAAGCCATCGCAATCGTATAAAAGAGCTCTCCACTCTGGATACGGGGAAAATACTTTTTATCTACTCCTTGTATTGTAAGTTCTACCTACAGTCTTGTTATCTCACACTGTAAATGTACTTTTACTCCCTAGGGAGGAAAAGTGAAACAGAATGTTTCACTAAAATTTTTAGGAATTTTAGGAAATTTTTAGGAATTTTAGGAAATGTTTAGGAATTTTAGGAAATTTTTAGGATTTTTTTCGGTGTTATGTTAGTACTACGGGTAGAATATACAATATACACACGCTAATGTTTAAATTACAAATATAGTATTACACATTATTCTATTGACAGCTTACAATAAAATAGTGTGAAGATAATAGTGGCTTTATTCTCTCTTCATCAGAGTAATTGACATGGTAAGAATAAACTAAACTAACACAATAACAATTAAGGAGCTGAAGAATATATTAATAGTTGTTTGTGTTAGTTCTCTAGTCGTAGATAAAATTTAATATGCAACAAGGGATGAAAGTTTTCAGCTATCGTATTATCTCCCTCGTCAAGCCTCGGGAGCCAAAATGTTAGTTAACTCCCTCGGCAAGCCTCGGGAGCTAACTAGTTTATCACCCTCGGCCTACCGGCCTCGTGAGCTAATGAAGTTTCCTCCTTCGGCGCTGCCTTAGGACGAAACTTTAACTTGAGCTGTAAAACTTACTTTCATCCCTTGTTGTATAAATGACTATTCTTTCTTCATTTTTTGCAAAAAAAACTATTGGTTTGTACCAGTACAAAATGTCTCACGTTATTCAGGTCTGACATCTGGAAAAGAATCTTGGCTAAGAAATATCAAAAAATAATCCTACCCTAAGCTGCACTTTTTACTCCTCCCAAACGACCGAGCTAAGTAAAGTGAAATAATGACCTGGCGAGATATTGTTCTTATCACATAATGATTGCTCTAAACAATAAAATGTTTAATATGTATTTTAAGATTATTGTGCTAATAATAAACTATAAGTGATACATTTTAAGAGCTTGTTTGTTGTTCAAATTATAAAATTATTATGTGAAATTTAAGTAAATAGTTATTATTTTATTAATATGTACTATCTTTACTAAAAACAAATAACAGCGCGTTGAAGAAATTGACCACACCGTATATTGCCTTCAATGGTGTCAATTAAAAGCTGATATATGTGTACTTACTTTATTTAAACAAAAATAATTAAAAACTAGCAATCACTTCATTTTTTTAACAAAAAGTTGTACAAAGTAATAACTATTTACTCACATTTCACTAATAATTTCATAATTGGACTAAAAGTCGGTATATATTGTTATAATATATTGTTACAATAAATGTCAGTTGAAAACAATATATACCGCAAGTATAAGTTGTGAGAAGTCAAAATATTTTAGACTTTTAAAATTTACTGATTTGTAATTGTATGACTATAGCATATTGTATTTCATATTATTTAAGCAAAATAACTTATTTATTTATTTATTATAAACATTTCATACCCATATTATCATTTGATACTACCGAATTTTGCAAAACATAAATAGTTGACACAATAAAATTGTGCGAGAGACAACTAGGAAATGTAATAAGCAAAATGCAATGGTACATCTGGGAACTGTTCCATCATTCGACATTATTGATGACTCGACATAATGTTTCATATTCGATACTCTGTTTCATTACGTCAAACTTATCAGGGCACAGACAAAGCCTGGATTCACTCTGATCTTTAGAGTGCTTGCCAAGCATGATGGCGGTAAGAGAGCACCACTTGTAGAGTTAAATACTTCACATTATATTCTTCGGAATTAATTGTCAGAGTGAATTCAGGCTCTGTCGGCGCCCTGATAAGCTAGACGTAACGAAACAGAGTGGGACATGACATTATGTCAAGCTATCAATGATGACAAATATCAAATGATGGAACAGTTCCCAGATGTAGCATTACATTTTGCTTGTTTCATTTCCTAGGTGTCTCGCACAATTTATTACATGCCCAATAGAATTAAGCTTATATTATGGTAAACTTTTTTTTTATTTGTATAAAAAATATATAATAAGAATAAAATATTGCGTTAAAATAATATCTTTTCCTTATTTATACCGTAGGTATAAATAGGAAAAGTATTGTGTTTGCAAGAAATCGGAAACCGGGGTGAAACCGGAATTATCCGTATCAGGTGTTTTAAAAGTGGTTTTCTCAAAGTTGTCCGTCTGTATGTGTGTGTGTGTGAGTGTGTGTCTGTTATCATCGTAGCTCCTAGTGTATTTATGCTAGTGAATTGAAACTTTGTAGAAAAATCAATCAAACGCTGTAGTTGTGCTATTCGGAAAGTCATTTTTATGACGTCATTAACCCGCAGTAAAGACTCAGCAAAAATGTTTAAAACTCATTAAACGCAAAAAAATTATGCGATCAGATTGAGATTTGGCACGCATGTAGCCATGTATAAGACTAACAAATGTGCTAAGTTTCATTTTATTATTAGCATTTGTTCAATTTTTATGGATTGACTTAAGAACGTTTCTTAAAAAATTGTAAAAAATCTGTTAATGATTTAATTGGGTTGAAACTTAGCACAAGTGTATACCTTTACTTAATAAATAAGTACACAAAGTTTCGTTTCAATGCAACAAGTACATCCACGATTTTTGTTGGATCATAAAAGTTAAGTAGCATTGACCGTGGTTAGTGCTGTATGGGTGACCGCTGAGATTGAAACAGATGAATTTACTATCTGAGGACGAGTAAAGCGAGTCCGAAAACATGTTGCAGTTTAAATTTAGTGAATTGTATATTCTGAGGTCGAGCGAAGCGATTCCGAAGCAGGAAGACTGAGCTTAGCGAATCCGATGTGATGAGGAAAAGTTCCGAGGTACCCCGTACCCGATTTTTTTACAAAATATAAAAGTCATAGAAACGTAGAAATTTTTATCATTATTTTATTATTTATTTTTTTGATTATCATTTATATTTTATCAATTGTTATTATATGTTTGTCATGTGAATATTATTGCCTTAAAAACTTTAAGGCAATACTTTAATCCCGTTAATATTTTTTATGTATTCATCGATTTTTCTTTTATTTATATTTAGCGAATTCCTTTAGGGGAGAAATCGCTAGTGAAGTCTCTCGCCTGAATCAAAAGAGTGTGCGTGATTCTATTTCTTCAATTTAAATATTGATTTTATTTGATAATTTTAGTGTTTTTATTTTCTTGTCTCTGTGGCGTAACCTTAAATCTTCAAGACTAAGATAAGATTAATATGATCAGAGAAGCTAGTAAGACTACTTGAATTGGGCACACTGTAAACCAAACGCGGACACTTGCCAGAGCGGTGAGCCTAGCCAGAGTCTAGCTAATGTAGATTAACTAGGCACACTATGAATTAGTCGCGGACACAAGCCAGAGTCTGGCTGGTCAAGATTAACTAAGCACACAGTGAATTAGTCGCGGACACTAGCCAGAGCAGTGAATAAAATAATATATTTTCCTTATTTATACCCTAAGAAGCTAGTAAGACTACTAGAATTGGGCACACTGTAAACTAAACGCGGACACAAACCAGAGCGGTGATCCTAGCCAGAGTCCAGCTAATGTAGATTAACTACGCACACTGTGAATTAGTCGCGGACACTAGCCAGAGCAGTGAGTTTGGATAGTGTCTAGTTGGGCTAGATGAACCTAGCACACTGCTGGACTAGTCATATGTGCCGCCACGTACGCATGGTGTTTCTAGATCAGGCCCGCGGAGCATTTTTATGTGGCCCGCGGGCAAAATTAAAATGTTTGAAAAAAAAATTAAAAATAAAAGTATTAGGTATATAAGCAAATAAATTATTTAATTCAAAATTATTATGAAAAGTTAGATATCAAGATAAGAAAATAATGGATTGTTACTTTAAGTTTAAAGTTTGGAGAAACAAAAACTAGTAAGATAAGAAACAGTTGCATAAAGACCGGCCGCCTTTCATATCAATTCTCATTGTCGGATTTGGCGAATTCTAATTATTTTAGCGAATTTTTATTTCCACAATAATAAGATAAAAAAGCTATTTTGCCTCCTGTGAATTGCCGAAATGGAGTTAATTGATTAACTGCAATTTGCGGGTTTAGCATACTTTAAACATTTAAGGAATGCGGCCAGCGACTAGCTGTAAAAATACTAAGTGGCCCTTTGTTAGAAAAGTTTGCCCAGGCCTATTCTAGATGATTGAGTGTGTACAAACTCAGGGGTGGATTAGTTGAGTGCGATTTGAGTGAGGAGAAAACGCTAATTTGACCCCAAGGGTTCAAGCTAAAACAAAATTAAAATTCAAAAACCCAAGCAACAATAAATTGTTGAGGAGCAAACCAAACAACAAGTCAATTTTTAAGCAAAAAAAATCAAGCATTCCAAAGAAAATTCGTCCGTTTGCTGAACCACGCACCCGATTTCTTTTTTTTTTTGGAGAAAATCAAATAAAATTTAATAAATTGAAAAAAATGTACTATTGTTAAATAATAATCCCTCTTTTCCCTTCTCGTGAAAAAATTTATCAATAAATTAAAAAAAGATTTGTTTGCATAAAATAAATCGAACATTAAATTAATGAACTGAATACCGTCGTGTTTTCCCCATCTGGCCATTCTCATCGCAATCCCTGTATCTTTCAGTTATATCATTTTATTTATTTTTCTCATTTTATATAATTTATGTCTTTTAAATATTTTTAAATTTTATTATTATTATGATTAATTTTATAAGAATGTTCCTTTTTTTAATTGTATTATTTTAAATATCAATGAAATTTGCTTCGTTAATATCTATGCACTACTCTCTAAATAAGAAGGAAGCATTGCAATTGCGAAAATTTAACACTAAAATGTTTAAAAATGTCGATCAGTTAGACCTATGGATCTCATGAACGGGTCTATAGATATGTAGATTTCTTTTATATACTTAACAGCTCAAATGGCTGATCCATTTTGTATAAAAATTGGGTCGAAAATCAAGTCCTATAGAGATATATCGTAAGTAGTTTTATTATTATAATTTAGGATGCCATGATTTCCAATCAATAATATTCGACGCTAGATATTCATTCAATTTATTAAGTATTTACTTTGATTAATACCTTGTCAAACATCTCGTAATGTTCCATCTATTTATTCATAAACTTCATCAATTTGATATTGAAAGGGGTATTAAACTGGAGTTTATAGGACTGTAGAGGTACTTTCCTGGATAAAATTTCGAAAAGTGATACTGATTGCTGTCATGACGCTTTAAAGTTCAAAAATCCCAACATACCGCCTACCCTTGAAGTCAGGTCTCAATTACAAGCTGTCATGTGCATTCCCATCACTTCAAACTAACCTCTCCCTTACTCAACCATCATATTCCAGATTAGAAAACCTACCCCCCTTTAGTTTAGATGAGGTTTTGAATGACATACTGACTTCAACCTAAAACTTTTTCCTCTAAAGATAATTTTTTTATCTATTTCTATTCACGTTTTTTTTCTTTGTTACATTTTTTGTGTTTTCTTTTTTCAAAATATTTTGTGGTTCTTTTCACGATATTTTTACGTCGAAATCTCTACATTGTATCGGATTACTTTTGTTGCAAATTTAAATTAATACAACATAAAATATCATGAATAAACCCCCCCCAAGCTACGTTATAAGTAAAATCCAAACAATAGTCTTAAACAAAACACTAAAAACAGAACATGAAATAGATAACAATTTAATATATTTTTTAATTTGAAAAATTATTGATTTATAGAGTGAAAATCTAGTTACATATTTTTTTTAAAAAAAATTACATATTTTTATTAAAAAAAAATGAGAGATGTATATTTTCTATCTTAGAGGCTGGCCTATCAACTTTAAAAATCGGAAGCGAGTATGAACACTTACTGTGAACTTCTTCAAAATCGAAGATTTCAAGTAGACGATTTCGATTTCGGCCCTCGAAATCGTAATTTCGAGGGCCGAAGGTAATATAGCCTGTTAAGACAAGTAAATGTTCAGAGATACCTCGTTCCCAGTTTTTCGTTTAAATTATGTGACATATTAAATATGTCACATAATTACCATACTACCCTGAAATTTTCAGGGTAATATGGCAAAACTACTGAACTATATTTAAGATTTGTTTTCAGTGAATTCTCAAAAATTAAATAACTTTAGCAGAATAGTTGATTCTATTTTACTATAAATGTCATGAAATTGTTTTTGCTTAGACCAATTATTATGACCTCAAAACATTGTTTAGGATAATGATAAAGTTTAGGATGATAAACTTTTATCAAATATTTATAGGATCCTTAGTAAAAATTATGTTGTTTTACATAGAATCATCGCCTTTACATAGAAACAAAATTATCTTGGAATGAACTGTACGTCAAGAGGATATTTTGGATAGAGAGATGTGTTGACAATTTGATCGAAATGTCTTCCATCTTCAGGTTGCGTCAGTTTGAAATTTAATAAAATTTTTGATAAACCAGTGTGCAGATCTTGCTCTGCAAATCTTCTTCCTGAAATTCAAATTAATCAAGGAATTAAAAAAATTGTATACCCTATAGAAAAGGATAGTTTCCCTACTGAAATAAATTATTCGATGGTGGAACAAGAATAATTTAATTCTCATAAGGGTAACTCATGAGTGCTCATTATATGTAATGTATTATTACTTCTTGTATTACAAAAGATAAATTAGATGAAACTCAAGCGATTGAGTTTAGGAGCGTTTCTTTATACAGCTCATTGGTTTTATCCAGCAAAAGGGTGTGGAACTAAACCATCATGGAATTGAAATAAAACAGTCTCACCATAAAACCATCATGGAATTGAAAGAAAACAGTCTCACCATAAAACCATCATGGAATTGAAAGAAAACAGTCTCACCATAAAACCATCATGGAATTGAAAGAAAACAGTCTCACCATAAAACCATCATGGAATTGAGAGAAAACAGTCTCACCATAAAACCATCATGGAATTGAAAGAAAACAGTCTCACCATAAAACCATCATGGAATTGAAAGAAAACAGTCTCACCATAAAACCATCATGGAATTGAAATAAAACACATAAAACCATCATGGGATGGAATTAAATAAATCAGTCTCACCATAAAACCATCATGGTTTTATTCGTCGTTTTTAGTGAAATAGTAAAAGCCGAGAAAACAAAAAATGGTAAAATGGTCATTACTTATAAATAGAAACAGCTCAGGATTACGTCCAACCCACTGTGCTCATGAAGGCGTTAGAACATAGATAGTAATGTCTGTCTTGTATCATTGGGAAGACTAAATCAAAATAAGTAAACAAGATGTAATACTTTCATCTGAGTGTATCTTATGGTTGTGATGACTGTGTGAGTACTTCATAAAGAGTTTAATACATAGAGGGAGCACTTAAAATAATACAGAGATGAGATGTCTAGAAGTAAGACAGTTTCCATAGGGTACTATAACGGGACTTACTCCTATTAGAGTCTCCCTAGAGAGAGACTAGACTCCACAACTAATACATAGAGGGAGCACTTAAATAAAATAATACAGAGAAGAGAGGTCTAGAAGTAAAACAGTTTCCATAGGGTACTATAACGGGACCTACTCCTACTAGAGTCACCCTAGAGAGAAACTAGACTCCACAACTAATACATAAAGGGAGAACGATCATAAAATAACACAGTGATAAGGGATCTACAATTAAGACAGTTTCCATAGGGTACTATATCGGGACTTACTCCTACTAGAGTCTCCCTAGAGACTCTAGTAGGATGGTGTGTTCTCCCTTTAAGTATTTGTCTCACCTTTCTACAACCTCTATCAGAATACATGTTTATAACGTACCCTATAAACGGCGGGCATTTTTCAGGGACGTCACATTATATCACTTTTTAAAACATAGATAATTATATAATATATTATGCGATAGATAATATTTAGAACTCATTGTAAATAATTTGTACTTATTTAAGACAAAATAGTCGAAAAATAATGTAATATCTACATGAAATTGTAAATATTATGAAAAATCAACAAATGACGTCACCTATGTACATTTATGGTACTAAGCTACCTAGGAAATGATAAGAGCTGTTATATCCTCCCTCTAAGTATAAGTCTCTTTGAGTACCTAGCTACCCAGGCATCGATAAGAGATGTTGTATCCTTCCTCTAAGTATTAGTCCCTTTGAGTACCCAGCTACCCAGGCAATGATAAGAGATGT
Source organism: Microvelia longipes (assembly GCA_018340805.1). Lineage (NCBI taxonomy): Eukaryota > Metazoa > Arthropoda > Insecta > Hemiptera > Veliidae > Microvelia > Microvelia longipes. The sequence continues at coordinate 17,947,825 of JACMZG010000002.1, forward strand.
AGTATTCTCCCTTTAAGTATTAGCCTCTTTGTTACTCTAACTTACCAATACAAGCTCTCGGTCCCAAGCCGAAGGGAATGAGAACTCTGTGCTGTCTATCCGTGTAGTATTCACTTCCCTTGATGTACCTCTCTGGATTGAATTTTAATGGATCTTTGAAATATTGCTCGTCCTTGTAGTTTACGTTCATATTAATGCTGACGTAAGTCTGAAATTATATAACATCATTATATATTTTTGGAATGAAAAGATCCGGCGGCGAACAACCTCAGAATCGCCATTTTCCTATGACAATTCCCTAAAAGGATGATTTTATAAAAATAAGCCAAAATGTAGTATGTCTGCGTGTGCAAGTATGTTTGTCTATCATCACCGTATATATGTGTGTTTATTATCACAATATATATTTTTGTCTGTTATCACCGTATATATGTGTTTCTGTTATCACCGTATATATGTTTGTCTGTTATCACCGTCAATATGTGTTTCTATTATCACCGTATATATGTTTGTCTGTTATCACTGTATATATGTGTTTCTGTTATCACCGTGTAAATTTGTGTCTCTTATCACCGTTCGTATGTGCATCTGTAATCACCGTATGCATGTGTGTCTGTTTTAAATCTCAATGTATTTATTGTAGATATCTAAAACACTGAAAAAATCAATTCTTTAGGGTTGATTATTTCAGTGAGTAGGTTTGTCCGTCATTTCAGTGCATAATTTTACTCTAAAACCTTTCAGTGATCATCATAACATAACTGAGTAAAACTATATACGTATAATAGTAAAACAATATATTTTTAATATATTAAAAATATATTGCAAATAATGGTGAGCATTGTTTTTATAAAACTAATGGGAAAAATATGGATATTTCTATTGTAAAATCCAGACAAAATTCGAGCAACGCGTACTTATTCTAATGCTCAAGTTATAAACTATAAACCGAAAACTTAAGCGAAAATGGATTAAACACGCATTTTAAAGGAAATTCGTCCAGCATGCAGACCCCCCGCCAGACTTTTAGGATATTTGTCCACACAGTCTTCCTTCCTCGCCAAAAGAAAACGGTTAGCAATTTAAATTAAAAAATCAATTACTACGCACACACAGCGTATGTAACAGGCAATCGTATTGGATACGGTCAACTAACTTCAATACGGTCAACTAACTTCAATAACTAACTTGAATTCGGTCAACTAACTTTACGGTTCTTACAGCGTCTTTGTTTAGTCGATCGAGTTAGATTACGTGATAACTGATCCCGCCAAAACATCGCGTCTTTTATAGTGAAGGTTCACTTTTGGTTATAAGGAAGTTTAAATCAAAAATATATTTAATTAAATTGTGATTTCTTTGCATAAAAAAAAGTTATTTGTTTAAAAACGGTAACTTTGAAGTGAAATAAAAGTTCGACGAGAAGGTTATCCGTTAAATACGATCGTCTCTAAAGGTACATACAGCGTATCAGGGGATCCATTTACATTCCATCTCCCTAGTTCTAGCCCATGCGATCGGATCCCCTCTAAATGGTTCATACAGCTAATATTACCGTATTGAGAGATCGTACTGTATACGATCCGCGGATCTAGAAGTGTGTGTGAACGTACTAAATATTAGTCTCTACCTTGACTCCGCTACCTAATAAAATAAAAATGCCTACTCACTCCTTTAGGAACTAAATATCCTGATAAAACCGTGTCTTTCTGTAAAATCCTTGCTATTTCAAAAAATATCGGGTACATTCTGAAAAAAAATATTTTCGTACAGATTTAAAAAAAAAAGTCTAATAGAATAAACATATTTTATTTAAGAAGTTAAAGAATATTGTACAATTACAAGCCGGTTTACAAGAAGTTTTCCATCCATTCTCAAATCCTACAAGGCAGAAGACTCCTGCTCAATCCCGATAAGATCGGAGAGCAGATATTTATTGTCAGTCCATTTATTTAATTAGACGATTATAAGTTATTATCCTACACTATAATCTGAGACACATGTTTTTATGAAAAATGATTTTTTACCATATTTTGTACATATTATAGTATTGCTATTTCTATCTCAAAAAACATATCAAACTTCCCTCCTATCTCACAAAACGTATATTACTTTCCACGTACCTCACTCTTTTCGTATTTAAAAATGTATCTCACTCCTAGATTGTATACCACAAACGTATCTCACTCCTCTTGTATCCCAGAAACGTATTTAACTCCTCTTGTATCCACAAACGTATCTCATTCCCAGATTGTATCCCACAAACGTATCTCACTCCTCTTGTATCCCACAAACGTATCTCACTCCTCTTGTATCCCACAAACGTATCTCACTCCTCTTGTATCCCACAAACGTATCTAACTCCTCTTGTATCCTACAAACGTATCTCACTCCCAGATTGTATCCCACAAACGTATCTCATTCCCAGATTGTATCCCACAAACGTATCTCACTCCTCTTGTATCCCACAAACGTATCTAACTCCTCTTGTATCCCACAAACGTATCTCACTCCTCTTGTATCCCACAAACGTATCTAACTCCTCTTGTATCCTACAAAAATATCTCACTCGTCTCACAAACGGTTGCAAATCACCACAACACCACAGTTACACGCTGTGTTGTTAATAAAAAAATAAACAACTTTTGACCTTTTAATTTGTTTCCTTTCTATTGCAGTTCATAATATTATGCAACAGAGAAATCAGCTTCTCGTCCACTCCAGCTAACATTTTAGTGAAGTTATCCGACCATCTACACTACTAAACGTAATTAATTTATTCAACAAACTTTTTATAGATAGCAGTCATCTGTGTACAGTTAATATTTTGTTACCTAAATGTTTCTTTTACAACAGCTTTGATGTAAGGTAGCTTATCCAGGGTCCTAGGAGTAACCGGGTCACCTTTCTTCATTACAGATGAGACTTCCTTGTACGCTTTCTCTTGTACTTCCGGGTTTGTGGCCAAACAGTAGATATTTGCAAGCATAGCTGGACTTGTCTGAAAGAGAAAATTGGGAGTGGAAACAGAATAGTTAATAATGTAAACTACGCCAATGTCACAACTCTTTAGACTTAGGTAGACGTCTCTAACCTTAGGTAGACGGTTCTTAGGTCTCTAACGAGTAGGTAGACGTCACAAAAACAACATTTTTGTATGTTAAACACCATTGATATTCATCAATGGTGCTTAATTTATCCATATGGTGCAGCGGTTATTCAATCGCTGGGAATAAAACGGATACTGTCAGAGGACGAACAAAAGGCCGAAGACGTACATAATGCAATGTATAATAGGTGATTTCCACACCCTGAGGACGAGCTAGCTAGTCTAAATTATTTTCACGCTTCTTTGACCTACAGAAAAAAAGGAAAGAAAATGTTTGAGTAAACTTATTTTCGAGTTTTTAATTATGATTCATATATTTACCATTGACAATCCATCCACCATCAAATTATGCGTGAGAGCCGAAATATCCGATTCATTCAAATCATTCCGCTTGAGCAGAGTCATCAGGAATGTGAACTGATCTGGTTTCAACTGATTGGATTTTGTCAGTTCGTTGATCTTTTCAATGGCTTCAACTGTGTAATTGTGAGTAATACTGCGAAATAAATCAATTCATACATTTTCAGCGAATTTCCATTAGATAATTATGCTAATAAGGTTTACAATGTTCGCTTAGTAATAATGTCCGTTTAGAGGCTTCCGGCTCATCAGGGAATACCGCTACGGTAAACACTTCTGGTGTTAATGGCAACCGTTACTCTCAAAGTTTAACATAAAGTTGGCGATAACTTATTAGAACAATAATCTTATATAAACTAAGAGCATAGCCTGGGTAGCGAACTCCAAACATCCGTGGTGTCACAGGTTTGATTACTAACACTTTAACGACCTTGACCACGGAGACGGCTAGAAAAATGGATTAAACCATCTTAAAGGAGTTAAAGCTCTTTTTACTTGAATAAGAGGCATAATTGGCTCCGTATCACTCCACCGACAAATCATTTCGTCGACGTATCATTCCGTAGATATATTATTTGTCGACGGAATGATTTGTCGACGGAACAAAACCACACCCATACTTACATTATATCAATTTACATTTTTAATTACATCATTTACAGGAAAAAATATTCCTTTATTTAATAAATGTACATGCAATAAAATGTGTACAAAAATTAATAGATATTAAAACACATAAAATACATTACATCCATACATACTTACATTGCATCCATACATACTTACATTACATCAATACATACATTACATTCATACATACTTACATTACATCCATACATACTTACATTACATCCATACATATTACATTACATCATACATACTTACATTATTCATACATACTTACATTACATCCATACATACTTACATTACATCCATACATACTTTTACATTACATCTATACATACATACGATCATTGCGCCACATTTTGGTGCACGTTGTTCCTGCCTCCTCTTATTATAAGAGATAGAGATGCAAAATTAATATGATCACTTACTGATGGGAGAATTCTTCATACTCCACAAGCTTCTTGTATTTAGGCGTCGGAATGTATTTATATATTGGAACAGAAAACTTTAATATTCCGGAGTAATAAAATATTGTTTTCACTGCTTGTAACATGTCCATGATTAGTTTTTCGTTCTTCTCTTCGAAAAATCCAAGTCTCCTTTCGAAACAGATTGTTCCAGCCGCTGTAATTTTTCAAAACATTTTGAGTAAATACATGGTGCTGTACATTAATCACGAACCATGGTCCATGCAAACCATTGCAATAATAAGAGCAACAAAAATACCACGAACCATTGCAAAAATAAGAGTTGTAAATAAATTAGTGCTAAATCACAGATAAATAAAGAGTCATCAGCAAAAAACTTATAGCTAGGAATCCATCCGTTTTCTAACGCGCAAGCATTAAAAAAGAGATTTGCCTGCTTTGTGAACCTCCACAACAGTAGACATTATGGGTTAGTTATAAACTTATTTGTAAAAATAATTCTGGCACAGAGGTCCACAAGCCAGGCGAATATCTTTTAAAATTTGTGCGTTCCTTCGCAAAGGTATCGTAAAACAAAAACGTTAAGAAAAACTATTAATTCACTTCCGCCATTCGAATATCCATAAGCGTTATTTCCTAATGAAATATTCACTAATTAGAAAAAGAATTTATCATTAACTTACACTCTTGGATCCATCGTCCGATCTCGTCTCGGAGCCCTGGAATCTGATTCTTTTCGTTCCTTTTCTTGTACAAATTTCCAATAAAATCATCAGCCACTACGTTTGTTCTCGGTAAGTAGTATTGAACACTTTTTGGTGTCAACATCAACTGACGAACTGCATTTCTCATCCTGTACCATTCTTCGCCGTTTCTAGAAGTCAAGAAGAATTTTACAAAAATCATTTAATCAGTGTTAGTCGATTTTAAGGAATTGTCCTTATTTATGGTGGTAACCATATTTACACTGGATTACTTGTTTTAACTGTAAATAAACATTGATACATTATAATTTAATTTCACTCCATTAATGTTGTTCCAACAAACAAAATAAGAAGGTCTGTGACAAGCAGAAAACACATTTGTCAGAAACCTTCAGGGTATCCCGACAACACATTTTATGTATTTAAAAATTATAATACCAAGTTCGAGGTTTAGATAGCTAAGGGCTCAAGCTATGACATAGAGATAGGCACAATCCTTTTGATCCTAGTCTCAAGCTCGAATTCGATAATAGCAGCATCGAGAGTGGTCAGTGCTTGGATGGTTAACCGCTGGGAATGAAACGACTGTATTTGCTATCTTAGAAAGAGCGAAGCGAGTCCGAAGAGATGTTGCAGTATAAATTTAACGTCTTGTAAAATTTAGCATAATCCGTAATGACTTGTACATTCTGAGGACAAGATATAGCTGGATGAGCGTAACAAATCCTATGTGATTTCGAGGTAACCCATACCGAATTTTTTCGATGATCGTTAAAAAGCAGTGCTTTAAATACTATTAATTATATGAAATTAAATTTATAAATTACTATAAATGAAGCAAGGTCGAAGCTGAGAGGATGGGCGTAGCGAATCCGATTAGATAAGAAAACGTACCGCGGTACCAAAAACCTGAGTGTTTATAACTATTTAATTTTGATTTAATTTTAACACCTAAAATTTTAAATCATTTGATTATACCGAGTTTTTCAAAACATGAAGAATACTTGACACAATATAATAGTGTGAGAGACATCTAGGAAATGGAACAAGTAAAATGCAATGCTAGATCTGGGAACTGTTCCATCATTCGACATTCGTCCTCATTGATGGCTCGACATAATGTCATTTCCCACTCTGTTTCGTTAAGTATAAGGACGTTATACGTCGTTACGTATCACGGCGCCGACAGAGCCTGATTAAAAATAATAAAAGGACGAATCAGGTGGTATAATTATTTTAAATTTGTCAAAAAATATCTTTTTACCCTTTTCTATTTAACGTAAAGTAGCAATGAAAGGCTTAAAATTTCTATATTAATTATTTCTGCTGTTGTTTTTCTTATTAAAAAATGTTTTTTGTATTTAAAATTCATTCTTTAAATAAATTAAAAATTAAAATATTTGCTGGCATTCATAAATTGAATTTCATTTAACATTTAAATATTCAACAGTTTAAAACTAATCAAATATCAGAGTTCAATTTCATTTATTCTTTTGTTATATCGTTTTCATTCTGTTTTTCTCTTCAGGAAAGAAATGTCTGACATATAAGAGTTCAATAATAAGTAAACTCCGGACTCATCATTAAGGAATGATGAGTCACTCCATTAATGGAATGAGATTCGTGTTTAATTAATGAAACTAATTTCATTTCATTTGCAGCAATATATATTGGTTTGAAGCAATTGCACTAACCTGGGGGGAGTTCACTTTACAGTGAATAGTGTATTTAACTTGATCTTAATAATTTATTTTTTATCCGCATCGTATGAACAAACCCCTCTTTACATTGGTTATAAAAGCTTAAGGCTTGGCCGTCTCTTCCTTTTCTTAAACTCCCCAAAATTGCTTTGTTTCTATTTAACATAATTCTGTATACCGATCTTACCTCAAGACGTTATAAAATGTATAAGGTGATTCAATTCGATGTAAACAAACCAAATGCATTCGGAGGTTATAACCTGACGTTTTTATGAATAACGTGTGACGTCATTGCAGGAATCAGTATAGGCGGTTAACATTGAAAATTTACTATTTATTCCTGCAATGACGTCAATTCAGGACAATAATCAAACATGTAAAAAAAATTTGATTTCATTCATAAGAGCCCTCCAATTCACAAAAAACAGCTTATAAACTCTATCAGCTTGATCTTACCTGACCGTTTTATATTATATGACGGCAGATATTGAGGAGTAAAGGCATATCAAGGGAGGTTAAACAGCTCACGCATTTCTGGCAAATAGATCACTTTATCGATGTTTAAGCCCCTTACTTAATAAATTCTTATCTGCCTTTAAAGCACAGAGCAATATTACTAGAGGGAGCATACCCTATCATAATACATTGAAAGTCTTAAAACCTCTTTTTGGGGCTCTCACGGGCCTGTGTAATCTAATTGAAACCTCCTCTAAGAGTAAGTTATGGTTATGACAAGGATCTTGAATAAAGGGAATGACGCACTGAGTCGATATGCCCTACAAAAAAGTGACCCCATCGAAAACTAAAAAATAGAGAGAATTCAACACGAAACACACGTCAAAAACCAACTGCGTATGCTTACGCAATTCTCATAACAGCGCAGGTCTTACAATTTAGAGGCAAACTTACCTCTCAATGGTTTCCCATTGTTTATTGCTTTAGAAGGTTATAAGCACGCTTAAACTATAACTTACTGAAGTGGCTGAGTATAGTCCAAAATTTAAAATTAAATGAGCGAAAATGATTTAACAAGCACCACAAATGTAACAATCACGAGAAGCACAAAAAAATTTGAGAAACAAACTCGACAACCTTGCTACATAATCTGTGTTTGGCGCCTTTTTCCATTATAACCATGGGGAAGGTAAGTTTGCTCCTATTTCTCTATTTCTTACAACTTCCAGGGGACAGAAATTTTCCTTAATGCGTCATCTCCTTTATTCAAGATCCTTGGGTTATGATAACCTTAACTAACTTTAATAATGATCAAGCTAATAGAACTTATAAGGTGATTCAATTGGAGGGTTTTTATAAATGAAAAAAAAATGTACATGTTAGGCAATAGTCCGGAATTGACGTCATTGCAGGAATAAGTAGTCAATTTTCAATGTTGGTCGCCTATACTGATCCCTGCAATGACGTCACACGTCATTCATAAAAAAAGTCAGGTTATAACCTCCGAATGCGTTTGGTTTGTTTACATCGAATTGAATCACCTTATAAATTCCTAACATCTTAAATAATGATAACTTATAGTCGGCTTTTGGGCATTGGTTGTGTTTTTAATTTTCCTCATACATCCCCTTAGGTAGGTATATAGGAAACGTGGAAACGTATTAAGTTTGCAAACGATAACTTCAAGAGTTTTTAAGGCCTACCAAATGGTTTTCACAAACTTTTCTGTGTTTGTGTCTGTGATCATCGTAGCTTCCAGTGTATTTGTGCTAGAGAGTTGAAACTTTGTATAAAACCAGTCTATAGGTGTAGTTGTGCTAACTAAAAAATATTTTTATGGCGTCACGAACCCGCAATAACGAATAAAAATTTGGCAAATTCATAAAACGCGGAAAAATATTGCGATCAATTCGAGATTTGGCACGCATGTGGCCACATGCGTGCCAAATCTCAAATTGATCTCAAATTAAATTGAAATTGATGTATAAGACTAATATATGTACCAAGTTTCATCTCATTATCAACATTAGTTCAATAAAAAAGATCAATCCAGTTAATTGTCATTTGATTGTGTATTAAATGACTTGTAATCGGAAAATAATCTAATTGAGTTGAAATTCAGTACAATTCGTGTATATCTTAAGTATACATAATAAATTCGTATGTAGCAAGTAATAGTTATAGATGAGCGAAGCGAGTCCGAAGTAGGGAGGATGAGCGTAGCGAATCCGATGTGATCTGAGATACCCCATATCCGATTTTTTGTACCATAAACGTCCTGTTATATAAGACGCTGTAAGTACTCGTATGTTCTGTTTACTAAATTATAATAAGGATGAAAGCTGTTCGGATAACGTTTTATGTTTCAAATTTTAACCAATAGGGCCGCTCTATATTTCTGTGTTTTAAAAGCAAAACTTCACTAATTATTGCATTAACAATGTAATATATTGTTCAAGGAAGTTTTTTCCTCAATAAAATATTTCGCGCTTGTGAAATTGTTTCTAAAAGTTCTCTCTTACACATTTCCCAGTCCTGGAGACAAATCAAAATTTTTCCTGTAGTGCTGTGCTGTTTCCTGGAACGGCTGAATCCACGGACTCTTTCCCTCGTCGGCCAGCAAGATCTTAAGGTCTTCGGGAGAGAATGCGTGAACAACCGTGACTGCTCCCAGCTGTTCTTTAACTAGAGGTCCGTAGTTCTTGAACAGGAAATCTAAGGTTTTGTGATACTCGATGTGACTCAACTTTCCTGAGAATTAATATTATGAAAATTAGTACTAAAAAATTAACATTTATATTACAAACAATGTGTAGCTTTCGCTTGTCTGGTCGTTTTTTTTTGTCACCACTATATTAAAATCTAAAAAATGGTTGTATTGCCAACATAATTTTATAGCAAAAACTTTTCTAGTACCGAAATCGTCAACCACAAAGATATATAACTAGTGGGCATACTCTATTTCAATACATTGAGAGGCCTGAAACATATTGTTTGGTGTCTCAGGGGCTCTGTGTAACCTGATTGAAACCTCCTCCAAGAGTAAGTTAAGCTTATGATAAATCAATTATTTTCGAATTCCCACACATTGTTTGTGTTCTGATTTCTATTTTAAACATTCTACTACACAAGCTACTGTAATTTGTTCTGTTTAATTGATTATATTGATATTCGAAGGTGGTCTAATTAATTATTTTTCATAACATGAAAACATTTAACATATCCATATTTAATAATATATAATGGCAAATCTACTTAGTGCGTCATCCCCTTTATCGAGATCCTTGGAGCAAAATGACCTAGTAAAGGGACTAGCCTTGCAGCTTAGGGTATGGTCATTCTTGGATTCTTCTTGACATTTTGCAAATGCTATAACTTTGGTTGCAGTTAGTCTATTTTTATGAATAAACGATTGACGGATTGGAAATTTTATCAGGTATAAAAAATTTTCTCTTCAAGTTTTGTAAACGACTTACAGGGAAATACCAAGAAATTCCCACTAATTTCAAGAAATTTAAATTTCTTCGCATTTAAAAAATTATTTAAGATAATTGCACCAAAAAATTGGTGCGATTATCTTAAATTTTAAGTGTGTGGAATCATATGAAAGGCTCCAATCTGGATAGGCGGACTATGCTTCTTCTTCATAATTTAAGGTATATATTCTCATAAAAATTTGGTTTGAAGTAGTACAAAATGAGTCACATTTTTTAGGCCTAGCTCTTAGACTATAATATCAAAACATCATTTAAGTTAAATATTTCATCATTCAATATTTTAAAAAACAATTAGTTTTAAACAGTACAAAGTAAACAGCATTTTTTTGGTTTGGCTCCTGGACTTCTAGTATAGGGTATAGCAGAGCAGAATAGCCATTGGCTCTTTGCTCTATTGCTACCTTTTTGTTTCATTTTTCAAGCTCTTTTTGCTCTTTGTACTATTGGAACTTTGTCATTTGTGTGACATAGTTCTTCCTACCATAAATTAAATACAAGCCTTACTTACCAGTATTATAAGCCCATAAACTTCCAATAAAAGGTAATCTCATGGGTCCTGGAATTTTCTTAAAACTTTTCACCGTTCCTTTCCTATAGTACCTTCTTCCCACCTCCTCCACGACTCTCAGCTTTCGTGAAAACATTTCTCTTCCGTTTTAATTTCTAATTTTCAAAAAACAACTTGCATTTAAACTTAAGTTAATAAAAATAAAAGAAAAAAATAGGTATTAAAAGATCAAAATTACTAAACAGCACATGTTAAAACTTTATAAACAATTATAATATTAATATTTTTGTTTCATTTAATAAATTCTATATTTTAAAATGAACATTTAATTTTATCTTGTGCAAGGTTTTTTTTATATCTTTCAATGATAATTCTTTTAATAAATAAATCATAATACATTATTTAAAACACGTCATAATTAAATTTTTTAATGTTGGCAAACAATGTTAAAGGAAATATATTTTTAAAACACAGCGATTGGTTCATTTTTGCTCTCGACCAATGACATTGTTTCTTAGTATTTTGAATAATCGTGCTGTTTTCAGAGAAGTAGTGAAACATAAGAAATCCTTCAAACTGAGGATGTTAAATGTTATCATGTTATGAAAAATAATTAATTTTATGTTATATCTAATCTAAGATTGTTGATTGGGTGTGTAATTTTTAGCGGCTATATGTATTATTTTATATCGATCTTTTGTGTTGCGTCAGAATATTTTTTTAAATAGTCAAAATGTAAAAAGACTATGATAGAAAAAATATGGGAAAGGCAAATTATAACCTTACAAAATTTATAGAAATTTCTGTTTGTTTACCATGTTTTAACTTCTCCTCACCTACTACCGTAGGTATGAGGAAAAGTATTATGTTCGCCCAAAAGTCCGCAACCGAGGTTTTATCATAAATATCCATTTCAGGCATTTTCATGACGTTCTAATTTATTTTCATCATTCTGCCTGTCTTTTTGTGTGTGTCTATGTGTGTGTGTCTGCGTCACGCATAAGTTCATGCTGTGTTCATGCAAGAGAGTTATAACTTGGCTCAAAAGTCAAAGTTACGTTTCTTCAATACGACAATTATATCCTCAATTTTTGTTGGATCATAAAAATTAATTAGCATTGAGCGTGATCAGCGCTTTATGAGTGACCGCTGAGAACGAAACGGATGCATTTACTATCTGAGGACGAGCAAAGCGAGTCCGAAGCAGGGAGGGTGAGCGTAACGAATCCGATATAAAGAGGAAAAGTTCCGAGGTACCCCGTACCCGTTTTTTTTCTTTTTGTCACTTGGAAGCTCGTATAGTCTTAGAACCAGTTTTATTTGTTTCATGGCGAAAAATGTTGACTTTTTATTTTAGGGTTTTTTTTAAAAAAATTGCTCCCTAAGCAAATCGGTCATCAATGAGGTTCTTTAGTGTGTATATATATATATATATATATATATATATATATATATTATATATATATATATATATATATAAAATGGTAGTTCCCTGCTGGTATCAGAATGATTGAAATCCAAAACTAAGACTTTTCGATATCTAACTTAAGTAATCAAGCTTGTAACTAATTAAGCAGGCTAATTATACATGCCAAGTAGTAATGTCAATATTATACATAATTAGATGTATGTGCTTTAATTGTTAAAATCAATCTTAAAACCCAAAACCTATTATGTATTTAGGTAACCTATTAGGACATTAATGTTAATTATTAGTAAAGCCAATTACTAATTTATATTATTTGGCTAACATACGCCTCTTTCTCGATAGGTCAACTAAACGTACAAAATTGAGATAACACAGCCTGGCTTAAGGAACTCAGGAAGAATTGGGGAACTCAGCAAGGGTTGAGGAACTCAGAAGGAGTTAAGGAACCGCCCTCATTACCTTCTCTAGCATCACCAGCCTCTTGCAAGGCTCACCCCTCTGGCTAATCCAGCGCCACCCAACAGAGAACTCTAGCAACCCCGACGTATATGTACACAAACTCATTCTATAGCCCTGACTTGAAACTCAAAGTTCCACAGTGCTACTAGGAGACGTCTGTCTTCAAGAACTGAGCGACTTTGTTCCTAATTACTAACGTTATTCGTGTCACCGCCTTTACTTTCATTTTTACAAAGGCTCAGAAAATCTTTTCGACAATCATCTCCATCAGTCCGCAGAACCTTAACTTGTCTAGAGACAACGTAAACCTGGATCCAGACTTGTCTCAGATAAAACAGGAACCAACGTCGTAAAAAAACTTATTTTTTGAATAGCACAACCACAGCAGTAGACAAATGTATGCACAAAATTTCAACTCTCTAGCATAAATACAATAGGAGCTACGACGATAACAGACTCACATACAGACAGAAAACTTTGTGAAAACTTAGAAATTAAAAAAATTAAAAACACCTAAAACGGATAATTCCGGTGACGTCCCGGTTTCGGATTTTTTTTGCAAACACAATACTTTTCCTATATACGGTACAATCGAGGAATAAAAAATCGGCTCAAATAATAACAAGGAAAATAATTCACGGTTTACAAACTGTTAAAGCTGTTGTAGTTTATTTTGAAGCCCCTTATGCTTCCAAAATATTTTTTAGCTTTTGGCCGGCCAGTAAAACTAAGCAATCGGCGATAGACATTTTTATGAAATAGGGTCGAATCCCTACTGAATCAAATGTAGCTGATGTATAAAACATTACGATTAGTTATTACAATAAGGTATTGAAGGTTGGTATTGCGTGCGAAGCATTAATATACCCCTTACATGTTGTAATTTTCATTTCAACAAAGTAACATTGACAGCTTAAAACCTTTAATTAGTTTTTATCATCAATTACAATCAAAATGAATCCGAATGATTGATTTATCAGAAATTTTATTTATTTATATAATTATTTTATATATATTTATATTATTTTATTGATTTAAATTTCAACCATTACTCAGTTAAAACCGGAAATAATTTTGATCTTAAAATGTGATTTTATCTAACATATATAGTTAAAAATGATTGCATATTTTTTTAAAGTCGCTAAAACAAACTGCACATGCTTGGTACGAACTACGCATTCATACAATCATTACATCAATTGCATCATTACATTAAATTCAGGGGCAAACTTACCTCCTGATGGGTTCCTGTTGTTTTGCTATTAGGAAGGTTATAAACAAATAGTAAAAATTAATATATTTTCTTTCTTTAACTGTTTTATTTTAATTGACTCAACAAGCTTCAAAATCACGACAAAAACCGAACGACAAGAACAGACAAAATTTGAGGACCAAACTCGACTTATCCTTGTTCCTTAACGTGCGTTTCGCGCCTTTTTTGCTATAACCATGGTAAAGTAAGTTTACTGATATTTCTATCTTAATACAACGTCCATGGGGTCAGGAAAATTCCATACTGCGTCATACCCTTTATTCAATATCCTTGGATAAAACACATTACGTCTCTGAATTTCACGTATTTGAATTTAGTCAATTCGTACTATTCGTACTAGTTTGATATCACAGTTTAACTAGAAAAAATCAACTGAGTATAAGTAAGTCAGTTAGATTCTAGGAAATGAACAAGATAAACAAAAGTAGAGTCGTAAGTGACGCAACAGACTTGCAGTCGCCAATATCTCCTTAGCAAGACCTTGTTCGCTACGCAACGCAAGTGATTTTTAATTAACAAAATCGGGTTCTGACTAGTTTTATTTCCCTTATTAGGAATCTAAGCACTTCCTCTACTAGAGTTAAAGAGTATTACTATGGGGATATGAGTATCCTATCTAAATACATGGGTTATTAGGGCTCTGTGTAACCTGATAGGTACTGGGTTTCTCTGAACGTTTCATCGGATTTGCTAAGTTTGTCTCCACCACTCTGCTTTGCTAGTCCTCTGTGAATGAAAATTAACAAACTCATATTGCGTACTCATAAGACGTACGTCTTCGTACACTTTATACCCGCTATGCTCATCTTTAGAAAGTCTAAACTTACCCATCCTGGCACTAACCTCACTCGATGCAGCTTAATATTAGTGATTTGGTAAAAAAAACCTCTATATATTGGGAATGAATCTTTGTAAACTTGTCTTTTGCATAAAGGCGCTCACTTAGGCCGAATACCAGCTCATTTAGATGACGTTAATAGATTTTAACCTCTTCAGCGAATTACTTTTGAAAAAAATGCCAATGAAGTGGGAGGCATGGCGGGTGCAGGACCAGGGTTTGCATCAGAAATCCGTTTCAGAGGTCCCTAGAGTGCTTGTATATAACATTTTCTTTGACTGATAATACAGATCTTATCATCGAGAAAGTTGACCACAGAGTAGCGCTCGATTTTGTGTTTGACAGTTCTTTTAAATATGCTAACGCAACGTTTTCACTTACACTCTTTACTTTTTTCTCTGAGCACCATTCTTTGAACACTTCATATGCTTTGAGATACCTACTTCCTGATTTGCCGGGTAGTAGGCTGTCTTTGGCATTTGTAGTAGCTATTTCCAAAACATCCGGCGGGGTATATTCGAATAGCTCGTCTATCTTCGAAGATATTCATCACAAAACGCAAAACGCTATAAAATAAACTAAATTTTAAACTGTATCATACGAACCCGTATGGGTTCGTATGATAAAAGTAGATATGACTTAACAAAAAAAGATGAGATATGAACCCAAGACAAAAAGTGTTGCTTTTTATATAATCAATAAAATTTATTTCTAATTAAAGATTTACACTACAAATTGTTTTATTTTAATTTTAATTAGTTAAATAATGTAATTATTCATTACATAAATTATTAAATAAATTCAATAGGCTTTTTATTACTAACTAATCATGTTTACAAAAATTATCTATTAACTTTCTTTACCAGCATAAGGCTGTAAAAGAAACTACATAGGGCAGGGGCGGCTGGGAAATGCTACTTTCCTGCCTAGGCAGGTAAAGTGCAGTCATTCATGACTAATTACCAGCCGATCTGATGGGAAATGCAACTTTCTCGCCTGAAATTAGTTCAGTAATGCTTCATTTTCCTGCCGTGAGCAGATAAAAAATATTTATTTGCCTTTAATCTTTTTTTGCCGTGAAGTGCAATTTTCTTTTTTTGTTTTATAATACCTTTAAGCGAACAAGAAAGGATTACTATACTTGGGATGAAAGGGTGTGGTGATAGGGCAAGAAGTTTAAAAGAAGTAGCCTCTCTGTTCAATAACACTTATCCGAAAAGGTATCCTATATCCAAAAGTACTGTTTTAAGAACTATCCCAAAATTTTCGGACAGTGGTTACGTAAAAGACTGCGCTCGCTCGGGAAGACTAAAAACGGCAACTGACGACGGTAGCTGTGGTCCTATCTTTTATTGAGAACCCTCATTGTTTAATCAGAAAGGTTTCTAATTACACCGATTTAAGTACTCGTTCTGTTGGTAGAATTCTAGAACATTGTAAATACCACCCATTTAAAGTTATGTTAGTCTAGGAATTAAACGAAAATTACTTCATTAGAAGAGTCGAGTTTTCCGAAACTCTTATGAAAAAATAGATAATAATCATGACTTTTTGAAAACTATCGTATTCTCAGACGAAGCTACTTTTATGTTAAACTAAAAACGGCCTATCCATCTTCTGTCAAAAACTTCATCTAAATACATCCTAACAGATCGGCCAAAATGAGGAGGAGCCCCAACTTGTTGGAACCAATCTGTCTCGAAATTGGTATTGCCTCTAATTGCAGGAACCACTTCATTTTTTCTGTAAGTTTTTCACCAATAAAAAAAGGACCAATGATCTACAATCGACAATTCCTGCCCAAATATTTATCTTCTGTGGACATTGTGTATGGAATTCCCTCATCTAGCTTGGTTGTTCATTACTCCATATTGGAGTAATGAACAGCATATTTGCATAGTTGCAGATATTCTGCAATTATGCCGATTGACACAACCGTTTAACATAAATTTTACTACTAGACGATGATGATGATTTATAACTTTAACAAAAGCATTGCAACTCGTTACAAAATTTTTCAAGGGTAAAGCGCTTATACCTTTTAAATGTTAGCATTACCTGAGTTTAAATGAATGCAGATAATGGTGTGCACTGCTATTTTTAAAAGGATGAGCATAGTTTTGTTTAAACAATGAAATAGATATCTGCGTTTGCTTTAAAAAAATCCAGAAAATTTGAGTAACGAATCGTAATGCCTCTGGCCAAGTTATACAACATAAACTGGAAACGTAAGCAAAAAATAAATTGTTAATCACAGGAAATTCGGGTTCAAGCTGGGCTCCGTGGTGCAGCGGCAATATAGGCAATACACAACTGTATTGCGTAGTTAGTCTACCAAAAAAACTAAATATTCTGAAGTGTGTTCCTCGTGCAACACATTACTAGTTCTATAAAATTGGCACCTTCTTTTGTTCTTAAATGTAAATTTCAGTGGTTAATTTTACCCAGTAATAAACTCTAAAAGGTTGGTAGTTTGTAAAGGTTGGTTAACTAAAAGTTGGCATTAATACTTGTTAGGTCGGGAAATAATATTATTATTATAAAACAAAATCCAGTCAAATATTAAATGTTTTAATATTCTGTATTTAATACATATAGGGTGGACAAACATGAATGATTAAAAGGGCCCCTAACATAAAAAGAAAATTGTACCTCTGAGATGTTGACTCCTCGAAGTCTGCATGGCAAGAGAGCGATTATATTAATTAATCTCCGAGATTCGCCTCTGGTGGCGTTTAGATGAACTAATGTAAAACTATTAAATTGTCAAATTTAATACTCCTGACATCTCCATCTGTTGGAAAAAACTCGTCCCGAGTTTCCAAAAAACTTAAAACTTGATGACGGCAGGCATCATTAGACGAAGCCGCTTAAGAATCATCACGTAGTGAACTTGTAGCGAAGGTTGTAACTGATGATTACTGGAGATGGCTGAATCGGAAGAAAAATCTAACTGTAGAAATGAGAGTAGCTAAGTATATTGAATATTGATAGCACTCACTGTTGAGGTTGAAAGACTTAAAGCAGTGTGGTTATGTTGAAAGCCAGGTTCCTTGTTAGTTTGTCTCACATCAAATGAAAGATGACATAAGCTCTGCTTAGAGGTTTCTTCAGGTTGTAGAATAATTGAGAAAAGTATAACTATGTAACAAGATGACCTAAGAGTGGACGAACAAGCGCAAGACTGTTTGGTTAATAAATTGAAAGAGATGTCATAAAGATTGAGCGAAAATATAGCAGCAGTTAACTAGAAGATTGAAGCAAAAGATCAAATAATATATGTCTAGATGAAGTTAAATATGAAGTATTAAAGTTGAAAGATGAGTTGATGAATAAGGTAGGTACAATATAAGGGAGCTCTTAGAAGACATAGATTATAAAAATTAATACATAGAAATAAGAAAATACATAGAATACATATGTTGTAACAATATAAAATTTCAAAAAATATAAAAATTACATTTCTAGATTGAAGACATAAATTCTTAATCATAAGGTTTGATATCTTGAATTATGATATCTTAAATTTAAGTAAACAAAATAACAAAAAAGGTGAGTAGTTATATTATTTATATTAGAGTTTATTTCAATTTTTATTTTTTTTTATTTTTACATATTTATTTATTTATAATTTTTTTATTATTATCTTTTTTTTTATATGTATTAGTTAATATTATTAGAAATGACATAAGTGGAATACATAGTAAGGTAGTATCACAGAATTTAAATATATAAACCATATTAGTTCAAGTTAATCATATAAGTATAAAACAAGGAAACTTTTATTAGATTAATTAAAAAAACAAAAAAATAAACAAAGATATAAATTAGGTCTAATAGGATTAAGAAAATATAGAAGTTATAATAAAAGAAAGTTAACAGAGAAATAGAATAATATGACGTTCGCCATTAAGGGCAATCAGAGGCAACCAGTCAAAGAATGGAATACGGCCGCTATCCACACCCAACAAGTCACGTGATTACATTCAACTACGAACCCGCCATACAGTATAAGATTTAGAGATTAAAAGGTGAAAAAATAAAAAATCTTAAATTTGAAATTTCTTAATCCTATCTACATGAATAGTATCTTGTACTTCTTGGCCTTTTCTATTAATCAAAATTTATAATTAAGGTCATTAATTTGTGATATTACAGTATGAGGTCCAAGGTACTTAGGTAAAAGTTTTTGAGATTTACCTGGGACTGGAGCTAAGTTTTTAATCAGCACCAGATCACCAGGAGTAAATTTTACATCTTTTCTTTTATTATCATAACACTTTTTATAATCAGCTTGAGCTGTATTGATTAATTGAGGTACTTTAGAACGTACTTCATGTAAAATTTTAATTTGATTTAAAATATTTTGATCAGTGTGATTCGGTAATAAACATAAGTCAATAGGACTTTTAGGATCATATCCATGAACTAAATAAAATGGGGAATACCCAGTAACTTTATGAGGACTTACATTATAAGCATGAATAAGAGAAGGTAAATAAGCATACCAATTATTCTGTTTTTCATTAATATAATGTCTAAGCATAGTAATCAATGTAGCATTGAATCTTTCAGTAAGACCTTGAGTTTGAGGTCTGTAAGCAGTACTGAACAATTGTTTAATGCCTAGGCCTGAAGTTAACTGTTTAATACTTTCATTTAAAAAATGAGTTCCTCTATCACTTGATATTTTAGATGGGCAACCAAATGAAGTAATGAGATCAAATATAAATTTGGCTGTGGATCGAGCATCTGCAGTTGCATACGCTCTGGCAAAAACAAATTTAGTAGCTGTACAAGATGCTATGAGGATATATTTCTTTCCTCTAGAATTAGGAAGCGGTCCCAGGTAATCAATAATAGCATGTTGCCATGGTTGACCAGATACTACTTCAATAGGTTTTAGTTTACCATGAGGTGCTGTGGTTTTAGATTTGTTTTTCTGACAGCTAATACATTTTTTAATGTAGTCATTGACGTCATTTTTTATACTATCCCAATGATAAAAATTATTTATTTTATTCAAAGTTTTAGTAGCTCCTAGATGAGCTCCAGTAGATGGATCCTCGTGGTAACATTTCAAGATATCTAACACAATTGTGTTGGGAACAGCGAGTAAAGGATGTTTCACTTTAGCATCATATGATTTATAGTATAAGATATCTGAATCCTCATCTATAAAATATCTTTTAGATTTGCGATACTGTTTAGCATCAGCAGACTCGGGATCAGTCAGAGCTAAGTAAATTTGATACAAGGAAACATCTTGTTTCTGTAGTTGACTGATATTAGTCAATTTTAGAGTATTAACAATAGTAGTCGGTAGGCAAGGTAAAACTGGAGTAGGGGTAGGGTTATGAGGATACCTTGATAAGAAATCCACATGTCGCATAAGGTTAGAGGATTTATGATGAATTTCGAAATCAAAGTCAGTTAACTTCGATTGAAGTTTGTTTAAGCGGGAATTAGGATTCTTTATATTTCGGAAGTATTGTAAACTAGCATGGTCACTAAAAACAATAAAGGGTTTATCTATAAGGTAAGGACGCCAATGATGAAGGCACTCAGTGACAGCTAGTAATTCTACATCCATGTGATCTTTTCTCTGTCAACGCTGCAATTTTATACTGAATGACGATAACCTTTTCGAAATAATAAGCAATTGGGTGGAGAGATCCTTTTTCTCATCGGTTGTTCGCGTGCCAACAATACCTAGCATAGCAGTGGACCGTTTGAGAGGGTTCTAATGGTCAAAGGAGCAGGGGCTGAAGTTAATTTAGATTTATAAAAATATCATGAACTTTCGGAAACAGGGTTTGATCTGAAATTATGCTTTTGATAAGTCAGGTTAAGGAATGGCTAATTCAGTAAATTTAGGAAAAAATCGCCGGAAATAGCTAGTTGCATTTGAAGACCTTTAACATCTTTAACAGCTACGAGGAGTAGGAGGCAGTAAGAAATGGCTTAGTTTGATCACTCTGGGATAGCTATGCCATTAACGTAGTATGTATGCACCTAAAAATTTATTTCTTGATTAAAGAATTTGACCTTTAGATAAAGGAACATACCCATTTGAAAAACTTTTCAAATTTGTTAGCCTATAGAATGATTTTCCATTGAAGGTGAAATCATAATATTCGTAATATAGGCAAACAATTATATATCAGAGTTGAGCATCGATGCTCTAGCTGATTCTAGGAAAGCATTGGGAACTTGTCCTAAGGATCCTGGGAAGTCTTTATTCCCAAAGTCTTCATCTTAGATCCGTAACAACTCGCATGGTCGTACTTTCTAACAATAAAGAAGGATGCAATAGATTGCGAAAGCCAAAGCTATGAAGGCTTCATCAAGGGTGACGGAAAAGTAGATGTGCTTCTCAATGACGCTGACAATACAATTCATCACATTATAGGTAAGGGACGAATAACTGTCAGGAAACTATGTTAAAAGCATATTATTGCTCTCCTTTCTTTATAATCTATAATTGTGCACAACGGTGCTGGAGGACCTATATGGTACTTTCTTTTACTTTGGCGAAACAGGTGAAATCTAAAAGAGGGTTTAGAGGGGGGTTGTAACTTATTTCAAAAGGAAGGGGAAACTTTAGGATTGATGGCATGCGGTGAGATTCACAGGAACGGGATTTGCGACTTATTCTTCAAAAATGGCGGTTTAGACTATCACTGAGAGGGCCAGTATTGTGCGGATGGAATAGCTATGATCATAAGGAGTACTCGATAAATGTAATCTTCGTTAAGTTTATTAGGTGAATGTATAACCCCAGGAGTTGAACGTTCGTTTCATGCTTTACCTACGGAAGTCTTAGCTTCTCCGAGGAATGGTCAATGAGGATAAGGGCATAACTGATGCGAAACTCTTCTTTAGTAAGATGTGTTTCATCTGTATTTGTAGACGGATACATGTAAGGAGTACACTATTGTAATCTTATATAGTTTGATCTGGAAGTTAGGGACAACTTGGATTCAAGAGTATTTATCTTAGGCCAATATAAGTAGAGTTACCATAGGAACATCAGACAAAGCTGTTTATCCTCATTATTATTAGGTAACTGAGAGGAATTTGATGATAATCAATGAAATACAGATAATTCTGAATTTTAACAAACTGACGCAGTGTGTTAATTCTTACTCTCAGATTGTGATTTAATATTACTCAATTCACCAATTTAGTGCCCTTCCACAATGTCTGATTTTTAGAAAGATTATGGAAATTAATACTCTTTATATCAGAAATATTTATTCCAAATTGTGAAAAATTCTTAGAATAAAATTTATTTGTTTAATATTTTATAACCTAATTTTGAACTAAAAACTGGAGTAGAGAGTTTGTTTGTGTATAATAAATATCTTCTAGTAAGAAACAGGTATAAACAGTTGCTGATTGAATTATTTCTAGATGCCAATTTCCTTATTCATTTATTCCAAACCGGCGATATGTAGGAGCAAGCAAAGCTCATTATTCTTTTTATAATACATTTTTCAACAATAGTTCCTCAAGAAAGTAAAATTATTGCATGGTAATCTAAAAAATATATATTCCTAAGAAGAAGTATAATGTTGACAACATAATTTTACAAATAGTACAAAGTGAATGTAGTATGGTCATTTTAAAAACTCTATATTATTAGTTTTTCCAATGATAAATTAAAGACGCGCCAGTAGATGAACTATTATTATATCGGGGGAGAAAGATTGTTAAGTATTTTTTATATGATCAGCTTTAATAAGATTAATATTCGAACCTGAATCAATTAATATTTGGACATGAGTGTTATTTATGTGACCTTCCAATTGAAGGGTTGGAATATCTATTTTAGGTTCATATAGGACACGTTATTTACATAGTCTTTGCTGGAGCTTTAAATAAAGTTTTGAAATAATTTCAGCAAATTTTAACGTGTTAATATGCTCTGGGGTTGGGTAAGTTGTACATTGTACATCTTTACTAATATCATTACATTTATTAAGGGCTCGAAAAGACTGAGGGGTTGGGTTTTGTCTTACGAGCCCCTCTACTCGTTTTTTGAGTGGCGATTCTGATACGGACAGTTAATTGTATAATGGGTGAACTGATTACAATTAAGGCATCGTTTTAGGCGTCTACAGGTATCAATTGTATGATTTTTACCTAAACAATAAGCACAGATGGATTGTGAACGAGGCAGGTACTTAGAGTTAGAGGAACCTGTAAGGTTAGGAATCAATGGAGGAGGGGTTGGCTTAGAGGTAGAGGCTTGATAACTAGTAGATTATCGGGAAAAATTCTTAGTGGGATTATATTGATAATTTTTAGGGTTTTTTAGGATTGAATTTATTAATTGCTGTAGTCAAAGCATTTATTTGCTGAGTAAGGGGGGGAAGAAGCACAGGTGTAGTAGAGACCTGGGCAATACTATTGGTAGGGTAGGAGATGGGTAACCTGAGGAGTAGGTGGCAAAGGAGTTATTTGAGATAACCTAGATTGAATCAGATACTGATTAGATTCAAATCGTTTAATATTACTTTTTAAAAGTTCTAAAGTGCTGTTATCATTATATGAAAGTATATTACTCAATATAATCGGGTCGATACCTCTTAATACGTGGTCTCTAATAATATGTTGAGCCATGTTTTTTGTCTATTTGATAACAGAGGTTTTCGACTTCTGTTAAATAATCTAGAGTCTTTTGTAGAGGTTTCTGTTTTAAATTAGACAACTCTATTTGTAATTTACGCTTATGCTCAATTGGGCTGAATTGCGATCTCATTTCTCTTTCTATTACTTCCCATGTTGGGTTTTTATAAGTATGTTCTAGGTAAGTGTAAAATCTGGCAGCACTGCCATGTAAATAGAGCGGAATAACCTCTGCACATCTCTCATTATTCCAATTATTAATCTTCGCAACTCTTTTAAATGATTTTAAAAACGTATCAACAGTTTTGTCATCTTCTGAACCAAAAAATGTGGGAGGATTATACATATGTTGTGGAGGAACAGGATTACTTTGTGGAGTAGGAGTCAAGTGAAAAGTAGGATGGGGTTGTGGAGGGATAGGTGGTTGGTAGAGCGGGTCGGTTTGTGGAGTAGGATAGTGTTGATATGTAGGAGGGAGGTAAGATTGGGTTGTGGGATAATATGCAGGAGTAGAATAGGAAGGTGTAGGATTATAGGGAGTGCTTTGCTGGGCTATCGAGAATAATGAAACAGGGTATCCAAAAGGAGCAGCTATAGTCGTAGGATAGGGTTGAGGCTCCTGTGTATAATGCATATTTGCACTAGTAGAAGTAGATTGCATCATATCACTAGTATTATTAATCTGATCTATAGCACTGGGTTCAGTAAAATTATTTTTAACAGTTTCTTCTTTATGTGAAATATTGGGTTGAAAAGTATTAGACTCTGTCCGACTCTCCTGTTCAACCACGCTTGTTGAAATATATGGAATTGGAGGGGCTGGGGCAGGTGGTGGGAGGTGCGTCATTGCTTTAGATTTTGCTTTTGCCTCTAAAATATCTTTTAATTGACCCCTGATCTTAGTTATATTTTGATCAAAATCAATAGGAATTCTGTATTTACAACAATATCTCATTAAACTGTCTTTATCTAAATAATATATCCATCCGACACCACAGTCTGTGTACTCTTGTACTGTTGTTGACATTATAGGATTGGCTACTGAGACTGTCGGTGTTATAGATACACTGGTTGTAAGAGCAACAGTGTTCGAGGGAACACTTGTTGTCGCTAAAGTTGTTTGCGCTAGAGTAAGTGATGCGCTTGTAACCTGGACAGCAGTTACTCTAGGGACACTCGTTGTTACAGCAAATGCAGTGCTTGTGACAGTTGTAGTATTTGCTACTGTAGTTACAGTGGTAGTAATTACTGTACTTTGAGTGGTTTTAGATACACTAGGATTAGAACCCGGTGTTGATGAATTAGCAACACTCGTAGTTCCAGTAGATACACAAGGGGTGGGGGTATTGGTTATCTTTGGCTCAGACTTTGCTCCCCTATTAGCCATAATATTTTTATTAATACATAATAAATTAAGAATTAAGGACAGAATTAAACACTGCTTTATTATATTCACCATATAAAATCACTTAGAATAACCACATAAATATTTAAGAACAGAAAGGGAAATATCTAGCACATGGTCGTGAAGAACACACGGCGTCTCCACCATTTGTTAGGTCGGGAAATAATATTATTATTATAAAACAAAATCCAGTCAAATATTAAATGTTTTAATATTCTGTATTTAATATACTACTTCTGCATTCTGTTGGAAACCCCCAAAACTAAATTCTATTTATTCGGCTAGTATGCAGATGTCATTATTTAGACAGTAAATTTTGTTTAAAATTTAATAGTGATAGAAATAAGATAGATGATAAATCATCTTGCAAAAAGCCATATCCTTGGACCCTTATTGCGGACTTCCTTGACTCCATAAATTAAAAAAATAGTGTACTAAACATTAGACCAAGTGCAGGACTATATATACAGGGTGGTCCAGCTAAAGAGGACAAAACCTTTTTCTCAGAAACTATAACAGCTAAAAGGATGCGGTTTTCGGTGTTAGATTCAGTGTAGTAACACTAAAACATGTTTGGGTCCCTAGTCTTAAAGATTTAAGGTTAAGCCACAGAGACAAGAAAAAAAACTCAAATTATTAGTATTTTATTTGAAAAAATGTGGAATCAGAAATTATATCAAAAAACAAATGTTAATTTCAATTATAAAATAAGATCACAATTTTAACACAATGTGTTTTATTTAACACTATTAATTGTTTTCATTAATCCTAAAATAAAACAAAAATTAAATGCTAAATTATTATATTGATGTATAAAAAAATAAATAAATTATAAATGGAAAAACAAAATCACATTTTTTGAATTAAAAAAAAATCACAATTGAATTAATAGAATATAATTATATATGAAACATATATTTTAATTACAAATATCATAATATCAACAACTCTCAGAACAGGCCTGAATCCAGGCAGTGGCCAGGGGGGTGTCTAAATAAATTATATATATAAATAAATAAATATATAAAAAAAATATATATATATATATATATATATATATATATATATATATATATATATATATATATATATATATATATAATATTAGTTGTGCAAACTGTTTGAATTTTTCTTTCATAGGTACTATACAATTTATAGAATGTATTCTACACAAATAAGTATATAAGCATTTTCATCTTGAGAAAACCAATAGCTCACATTTATGGATATTCCTCACATATAAAAATAGGTATATATATATATGTGTGTGTGTGTGTGTTTTTTTAAATTGAGAATACTGACACATAACATTTATAGAAACCTACATAAGTATAAGTGGGTATATTAGTAGTATTGAAGAAATTGACACATAACATTTATATCCCAATATTATATTATTGTTGGAGAGACGTATTTCATTACAAACCTCTTGGACTTTTACAACATTTATATATTTATTTCCATGTGTTGAAATGTCAATGTACTTCTTCTCAAATTGAGAAAACTGATGCATAACATTCAAAGATTTTTGTTACTTAAAAGTAAATAAATGTTTTTCGAATTGAGAATACTGACACATAACACTTAGAGATATTATTCTACTTAACTAAGTATTAAATGCATTCTCATTGTTAGAAAGAAGACATGCAACATTTAAAACAATTTTTCAATACATACATACAATTAGGTATATATTATTATTTTGAGAAACCTGATAAATATCAGGTTTCTCTAACATTTATATCAATTTTTATCAGCATATAAGTAGGTATATAAATATCGGAGAGTATAAACACTTAACATTGAGAGAAAAGTTTTAATGAAAATTAGAGTCAATTGGGTTTTTAGAATAAAACTGTAAATTATGAATAGCACAAGAAACAGTAACTATTTTATTTGTGTATGGAAGCAAATTATTATCAAACAAGCAATTGAAAGTTAACATCTTGAAACCTTCCAGACTTCTAATGGCGTTGGTTATGTATCGTTCTACATACCATTTATCTTCATTCGTCATATAGACATCGCTTCTAATAGACGATAGCCTAATTAGACGTGACATTTCTTTGGGAAAACTAGATTCTAAGAACCTAAAATTAGTCATTATAGTTTGAATTTCAGAAGTGATAGTTCCGAAATAGCAAGTTTCGTTAACAAGATCTTCATTAGAGATTCGACCTCCGTGACCGTTGGAAACATAAGTGATAAAACCACCAGGTGTAAAGGATATTAAATATTTCAAAGTATTCTCTACGTATGTATCGGAGTAAGTTAATAAATATTTAGTCCGATCCATAGGCTTTTGAATTTTCAAATCCATACAGTATAAAATATTCTTTACACTAGTATAGCTCGTTTTAAAAGAGTTAGGTAACGAATCTCGTACTTTTTCGTCGTCTGGAGTGAATATTAAACCAGACAAATACGAGTTCATAACTAATAACGTCGAATGAAAAATTCTTTCTACCTTTTCGGGACTTTTGATACCGAAATCATGTCCTATTTGATAATAAGGTTCGTCCAGACGTAATTTCCTTAAAGTAATCATTATATCCTCTTTCGGAACCGGTATCTTTTCACTTAATATTCTTAAAACAAATAACGTATTTTTTGGAATACCTAAATAATTAAATGGATTTTTAACTAATAACTTTAAAGTTGACTTTTTCCGTGCTGAAAAAATTCTTTTCAGTTTAAATTTACATTGCTCATCATCGGGCTCCAGTTTCGACTGAAAACTGGTTGAAGGTTGATCGGAAACACTCCAATTACAGCCAACCCCGACATCCAAACTTTTCTTTTGTTCTTTCTGCTCAGACTGAACATTCTTTCTGGACACTTTACTAGAATTTTCATCACTGTTTAATTTTCTTTTCAAATTAATGTCGGGTGATTGTGTTTGTTCATTACTACAAGATATCATAGATCTGATAGAACTGCTACAGTCGACGGCATCTTTCTGACTAGGAAAGGACACAGACATTGAATCTTCACAAATAACGGTATCATGATCTTGCAGATCAAATAAACCTAACGGGTCAGGATCATAGTGCAGGACAGCCTCTTCATTCAAATCTTCCTCAGAATTTTCTTGACTCATTATAAAAACAACTTGGTTATTTGTTCGGAAATAAAATCACCTGTAACAAACAAAAAATGTAGTTCGATCACTCAAAACAAAAAAATAGCTAAACATTAACTAATTTATGTTTTGAAAAACATAAATAGTTGACGCAACATAATTGTGTGAGAGACCCTAGGAATGGGAGAGACAGCAAGCACAATGCTATGCTATGCTGATCATTTGAAATTTGTCATTATTGTTGGCTTGGCATAATGTCATGTCTCAATCTTACTAAATTTAATTACATGTGCAGTTAGTAAAAAGGTTGGATTTTTAGTTTAACTAAATTTAAATTGTTAGTTGCTTATTTGTCTATAGCAGCCACCCAGTGTTGCAGAAGTTTCCCTTGTTGATTAGATGTTATTGTTTACTCCACAATCTTTCATATGATTGGTGATAACAACAGATAAGAATGAAAGAAGAATGTCAACTGTCAAAATATTGTGTAAACAAGCCCTGTTATTTTATTTTTGCCAAAAATATTTTTTTTGCAGTATAGTATGAATTTCCATCACAAAAAATAACCTTCATCAGTGACAGACAACATTTCATATGTATAACCTCCTAGATAACATTAGATCAAATTACTTAATTTTCTACTTGGCGGACTGTCTATGGACCAAAACCAGAACTATTATGCTGTAAAACAATCTAAACTCTACCCAAGCATTAATATTCTGCTTTGCAAGACATTAATCAGTTTGTCTACTCTACAGTGGAATAAAATAACATGTGAACTAACTCTCCTCAAAAACAAACCAGTTTAAATGAAACTACATTCTTAAAAAT
Organism: Microvelia longipes; assembly: GCA_018340805.1. NCBI lineage: Eukaryota > Metazoa > Arthropoda > Insecta > Hemiptera > Veliidae > Microvelia > Microvelia longipes. Next base: position 17,976,664 of record JACMZG010000002.1, read on the forward strand.
GACTGCTGCCGTATTAAGATAACAACAGATGAACCTTAACTGGCTAAAATATTGACTAAACTAAAGTCAATTTGAGTGGGAATGGAAGGATTAGAGCAAGTTGACTCACTCTATCCTGTGTAAATCAAAGGGCACCCTGTATATTTTTTTTAAATTTTAGATGCTATGCTCGCAACTATTTTTATTGTATTTTAGAACAGATATGCAATAAAAATTTCTTGGAAATTCAAAAGAAAATTAATTTTATTGAGACAAAATGATAATTAGTAAAACAACATAAAAGAATGATATTCATCAACATCCTCCCTCATACTGAAGTTGTGACTCCAATTTCTTTGCAGAGCTTCCGCAGTCTTAGGAAGCCCGAGGTTTGGATAGTTGATCAGCAAACTTGGAAACTTGTATGTCTTACTTTATAAGAACAGCAGGGCTAGACGTTCCATTTAAGAACCTCCCTTGTTTTTGACGTAATTTAGCTAAAATAATTGCTCGACTGTATTTTAGGTTTGTAGGTTCTGGAAATTTTATAACTTGAGCAGAGTGGCGCAGTGGAAGCGTGCTGGGACTATAACATATTGTGTTTTAGAATAGATACGCAATAACAATTTCTTGGACATTCAAAAGAGAATGAATTTAATTGTGACAAAATTATAACTAGTCAAACGACATTGTCATTTTTCAAAAGAATGACACACATCAACATTTGAACCTGTCAAAATTCTAAAATTTGAGTAGACTTTTTAAATTAAGAAGTCCTTTCATCCTCTGCCCTCGAAATGACGGTGTTGCTTACCGAAATCACTATAGTGCAATCAAACCCTGAAAAAGAAACATTTTATTTTTTTATATTCTATTTTAAGGGTCTGTTAGGCTATTCATCTAAGGCAGTTAAACCCTTACTCGGTACATGTTTTGACAGCCCGGAATACGTAAGTAAAGTCACTTGTTGATTCTATTCCACCAAGTTTACTCATAACTTCCAGAATAACACTTACAGTGTATCGACGACCTTAAAAATTGACAGCTCAGTTTAGGCACCACCGATTCTAAAAAAAAAAAATCCTACAAAAAGGCAGCGGGGAAAAAACTTTGTAAACAAATCAGGTTATGTTACCCGTGTTTTTCTTGGCGATTTCTACAATTCTTTGGTGTAGTTTTATTATTTAGGAATTATGCAAATGTGAAAAAATGAATTGTGAGGGAAATAATAAAACAAGAAGAACCACAAACGAAGTGAACGAATGCCGGAAGGAGGTTATTTCCCTACAGGGGTTATGGGAGTAGGGATTTTTTTTTCTCTTTCAAGAGAGGGGTGCAGCGGCTTCTCTGATTGGTCGATCCCAAAATGCATATGACCTGGGATTTTTATACTTGACGATACACTGTAAGTACATCAACGACAATTATTCAAAAAATTTTAACTTACAAACAAATGACACAACTGTTCTGTACCAGTTTCGTCAAATTCTCAGAGTTATACTTCAAAATAACTATTTTATTAAAATAAATACTAAAAAACAATTATTTTAACTAACATTTATAAATTTGATTTTTTAAAAATAGATGTAAACAATACGACAAACTAATCAATATTCTTCTTATTTTTCTTTAAATATCTTTAATTTAATACTGCAGATGATATTTGACCATAAGTCAAATATTAGGACTATTGATGGATCAATGAGAAATAAAATTATTGCTCTTTGGTATTTCGGAAAATTTTTCGTAAAAATGATTCAAGTCAAATAACTAATCAAGGTATTGTTTTTGTATCGAACCACAGTCCAACATAATTGAGAAGAGAGAATTTGCTTTACGAGATTCATTATTGTTGTGGGTTTTAGCAGATAAATTTATTTATTTATTGCATAGAGAAATAATACTAATCTTATTTATTGTTAACGTCTTGATCATTTTTGTTGAGTTAACATAACAAGGTTAACTCCAGAACATTTTTTGTTGTTGATAACAAGTTAAGTAAGTGAGACATTTATTCACTCACTCATATTGACTCTTTAGAATCACGACCCTGACTCAAGTAAACACTTCCAACATAAACTCTCTCCTACTCCCATTCTTATCTTCTGAGGGCTCGTCGTGCTCATTGAGACTAGAAGTTATTCAGTGATACAACTTTATTATAATACGACACACGGCTAAAATCAATTGACACCCCGCCAAAAATCTGTGAGGGAAAGAATTCTATTGATTCAGACCGACCCCGCTCTTTCCCCCTCCACTTTATGCCAACCTCGGTATAAAAAAATACCTTTTTCGTAAATAAAATCATAAAAAGGCAACACTGGTTGTAAATATTTGAAACCTCGCGTCACTTTTATTTCCCTCATTGTGCATATTTATCTGTTCGAGTTAGTTTCGTTCCATTCCAATCTGTTTAATTCATCCAATTATTGCAGAGTTGTAATATGATCTGAGTGCCTATATTTGACGCATGGACATTGATGTATTCTTCAATTATTTCTTACTATTAGAGTACAGCGCAAGGTCTGGGGTCTGTCAACCAAAAGACAGCATTTTTTTCGAAAATGCCATGTCTTTCAATAGATGACAGTCTTGACTTTTTTAAGTCTTGAATGCATACTGTGTCATATTATTTTTATAATATGAAACAATACACATTCAATTATACAAACATGACACAAAAAAGCAGTTTATATGGAAAAAAGTAATTATAGCTGACGATTTATTAAAATCGTCAAACTTTTATCATAGAACTATTATGATCCATTGCATTACGTAATCAAAAACTTTAACTTCACTTAATTCATACTTCATGAACAAATTTAATGCAACACTTAGGTAAATTTATAAGATTCAACGATATTCCTTCTTAAAAAGTAAATAAATAATATTTAAAAATAAAAAAATATGATATCAAATAAAAACAAATAATAAAATTCAAAACATAACCTGACTTTCAGTGTTGCCAGGGTAGGGAATTTTTTTTGATACAATAAAGAAGGGATTTTTTTATTTAAAAATGAGGGTTGAAAGCATTGAGATTTTGGCAGGGTGTCAATTGATTTTAGCCGTGTGTCGTACTATAGTTGAAAGCTTAAAGTGTTTCCCTGTCTGCTGATGATGGCATTAGTCCGAATCCTGTCCAGGGATATTCATATCCAACAGCAAGTATCGATGGTAGCTGATTTTTTAAATTGCAGTAAATACGACCTCATTAACTATTTGTATAACCTGAGAGGAAAGTCCGAGTTGCAAACCCAAGACCTCAGATGCCAAAATCGAGTGCTAATCATTTATTAATTAAGTAATTTTATTATTAATTAATTAATAAATAAATTATGTTACTTATTTTAAAACTTCTTAGCAACAGTGCCTTAGAATCATTAAACATTGTGTGCTTTAATGATTCGACAAAAAAAGGATTCTCAATCAAATCAATAAAGGAAAGGAAGGTTAGAACATAACTGATATTTTTATAAAACAATTTATCACAAAACTAAACTGTACATCTGTTTAAAGCAATATATACATAAATTATTACATCTTAATATTTCCATTTGAAACAGATTGATAGTTTCAATGCCATAGTGGGTTAGATGTATACTATTGTAGTATAAATCTGGTGTTTTTGATACTATGTCTTCAGGGTGGACGCGGTGTTTATATAAAGGAGGCATTCGATATGTTTAATTTGCCAATCATAACTGAACATCAAACAAGAATAATTAAATGAGTCTCTCCATGAAATAAAAACTTTATTGGCAAAGCGCTTTCAACTTAACTAGAGGCCATCATCAGAGCAAAGCTATATGAATTTTTTAAGCAAATAATAATATCTAAAGCTTAATAATAGACACACTCGTCTTCCTTTTATTTCTTCAAGGGTATATATGTTTTATTTTACCTTTTGACTATATGTATTTTATTGTACCTGATTCTGTTAATCTAATTTTAGCCCATCAATTACCTTATTTTATTTTGTTACCTTATTATTTTACTTCTTTATTAATTTTTGTAATATCATTTATTTATTCTATTGTTACTTGTTTCGTAGGTTTCGCACTGGTGATGGCCTCTAGCAAGGTCGAAAGCGCTTTGCCAATAAAGTTTTTATTTTGTGGAGAGACTTTTCATTTAACTATTTATGATGAACTCCATTCATGCTCAAGATGTGATCAAAAAAGAGTTTCAATCCTCCACTTTCTTATTATAAGTGTCCCTATTTGTAGCACAGCCTGGACAGAGGTGTAGTGTGTCATGAATAAACATATCACATCCGATACAGAAAAATCTCCAGCAAGTTTCACATCTATACACCTGAACAAAAAAACATTTTTGACAAATTTCTCAGGAAATGAAGTATTTTTAAACAAATAAGATAAGTAAAATTTAAAAAACCAGGTATTGGGTACCTCGGAACTTTTCTCACAATACTGGATTCACTACCATCCTCACCACTTTGGACTCTTTGTTTGTCCTCAGAAAATGAAAATCGCTTAATGTATATAACAGTATGTCTCCAGTGCATCTACAAACACACTACTTTTTCAAGATACCTCAGTATAAATGAGGGGGGAAAAGAATACACCATATCTGTAAGAATTTTTTCATCAGACAACATAATAACTCTATGTAGTCTAAAACTTACATTTTTATCATGAGGTAATTTAAAAGTACGCAGGCAAGTATAACAGGAAGCTGAAGCTGCTTGTTCCATGGGAAGCTCGGTGAAGGGTTGTACGGGAAACAAATGATGATAGGACCTTGCAAGATGAGGAGCACTGACCAGCATCAGCCCACATATCCTGCATTCGACAGGTAGTTCACAGTATTTACATCTGCACTGTGGACATGAATATCCTCCTCCAATAATCTTACCATCTCCTTCATCTACATGACTGTAACATAGATATGAAAGGAATATAGGAAGCTTAGTGATCAGATCAAACCACATCCTGCATTCAACAGGTAGTTCACAGTATTTATATCGGCACTGCGAACACAAATACCCTCCTCTGACTATCTTACCATCTCCTTCGTCCGCGTGACTGTACCATAGGATGTAAGGGGCAATGTGAGAAGCGAACTTAAATCAAACATAGCAGCTAAACATATTTCAATAATCTACTAAGCTTTTATTGAATCTCGTTGTTACAATGGATTTTGCAAAAACATGCTCTATACTTCTTGGAAGACTGTCCTCAGAGGAAGTCTTGTCAGAAGCTGTTGGGCAAGTACAAGTTAATGACTGTTTTGAATTTGTTTATTTTACAATCTTTACAATCATCACAAAACGAATCATACTTGATGAAACGACCAAGAAAGTTGGGGCTAAATATGAAGCTGGGCTGTTGTGGAAGGCAGATAACTTTCCGGATTGATACAAACAAAGCACGTACAGCCTCTAGTGCATCGCCAGTCAAGCACTTCTGCAAACGAACTAAATTTTCGTCCTCACAATACAAATAACGTGCATTTGCTCTATTATATGCATTTAAATAAATGTCGGCCAATCATCTGGCCGACCCCCGAAACGAGGTAAATCTTTCCTTCTCCCACTAGAGTCCCCCATAGTTTTAAGGGATTTGGATAAAGAATTCATAGCTGACGTCACAGCTCCCCGCGATGTTTTCTACTTCTCGGTTAGGTAAATAAACACAATCCTGATTATATTTATTATCAGGTTGGATAATACCATAGTCAACTCCGACATTATTATCTGAGTTTTTATTTACAAAATTGTCAATTTGACATTGTTTACTTTTCACTGAATTTTTATTTGAAGTTATTTCACATCGTAAATATGCTTCATTAGGTGAGATAGCGTTCGAAACATTTGGGAAATCTGGTTTAAATGATTTACACAAATTAGTATTATTTAAAACATTTGAGGAATCTGGAATATTTGATTCTAAATTATTATTAACATACTGGCAAATAATATTACTTGAAGGGATTACGTTAATCAAAGAATTTTGAAATTCAGGAGAATTTTGAGGCGAAATATCGTTATTGGTCTCTATAATCACACTTGAGGGTGGGACCTCTTTGGTCTGAGTTGGTCCAAAAGCTGGTTCCTGAAGGCCGTCATAAATTGGCTTATCTGTATTATCAGAAAACAACCATCTTTGGACTTTGTCGATACTCAACTCAGACCTCAAGCTTCCTCGACTAGAAGCTCCAGAGGTCAACGCCGCTTCAAGAGCTACTCTAGCTTCCAACAACGTTTTTTGACGTTCTAGTTCTTTGGTCTCGAACTCCCTTTCTAATTTAGCGGTTTCTTCCAAATGCTTAATTTTTAATTCCAATTTACGTCTAAGAGACAAACTCTTTGATAATTTTGAATTTACGGAAAACATGTTCGTACTAGGACTATGATGACTAGTAGGATTATTAATAACGGTTTGATCGGTAAGGGTTTGGCTAATATCAATTTCGGATAAATTTGGATTATTATGGATTTGTTCAGAAAGTGGGTTTTGAGGTTGGACTATTGCTGATGTTTGAGAACCAGGTACATTTGGTTGTCAATACGAGTTTATGGCACTTAAGAGATCTCCCTGCCCCAGGTCTCGTCTGACTGGGGTAACCAGCAGTAGTCCGGGGTCTTTCGCTAGTGTTACCTTCCTTGGTAAAATACCAGTCTGATCGTATCTTTCTGGCGGGACTCCTATGTTCGACCTGAACTCCGCTTCCAATTTTATTTCAGTCATGAAAATGTTCTATAAAGTCGGTTTCGGCACACTTTGTAAAAGATTAGACTAAAATGCAGACGACACTTAGACAAATTAATCACTATAATAAATTTAACAAAAAATACATAGACATGACAATTAATGACAAGAATTGTTTGGGCGAAAGATAGACGACAACGAATTGCCGAAAATACGATGTCGTAAGATAAAAACTATTTTAGACAACTTCTGGGCACGGTGGTTAAAGGAAATACATTCCCACATTAATAATAAAAACAGAAGTGGCACCTTCGTCAAGTGCCTCCAGAAGTGAAGAGTTGGCCATCATTGTTGACGATTCCAGTCCTAGGGATAAATGGCCTATAGGGAAGATAGTGGCAGTATATCCAGGCGTTTTTGGATTTTACGTATGAGGGCTGCAGTTAAGAAAGTAAAGACGGTTTGCGCGTTGTGTCAGTTAAAATTTAGAATGCCTAAACAACCGAAATGGCTCCTCTACATATTACCGAGTGAAAAAACCTCCTCACGCCTTTTACTACACCGGCGTCGATTATTTTGGACCCATCGAGGTTACTGTAGGCCGAAGACACGAAAAAAGATGGGGAGTGCTATTCACATGTCTATCAACTCGAGCAGTGCATCTAGAGGTGGCCCATTCACTCAACACCGAAGCTGCATCATGGCTATTCAGAGATTCATAAGTAGAAGACCTTGCCCCTACGAAATTTTATCTGATAATGGACCAACTTTAAAGCAGCTGAGCGAGAGCTACGCACCTGTATAAAGTGTTTAGACCATGTCAAGATTCAAGAAGAACTGAACAACTTAAACGGGATCAAATGGTCATTTACGGCCCCTCGGGCACCCCACATGGGAGGCAGCTGGGAACGACTAATACGGTCCGTGAAAACAGCTTAAATGCGGTGCTCACCGGGAACGCTCTCAAAGACGAAGAGTTCAGAACACTATTAGTTCGTATTGAAGATATATTAAACAGCCGACCATTGACCCACATACCATGGACCTAGATGACAATTTTCCTTAACGCTAACGATTTTTTAAAGGAAGCATTTGGGCGAAAAGATAGACGACAACGAATTGCCGAAAATACGATGTCGTAAGATAAAAACTATTTTAGACAACTTCTGGGCACGGTGGTTAAAGGAATACATTCCCACATTAATAAAAAAACAGAAGTGGCACCTTCGTCAAGTGCCTCCAGAAGTGAAGAGTTGGCCATCATTGTTGACGATTCCAGTCCTAGGGATAAATGGCCTATAGGGAAGATAGTGGCAGTATATCCAGGCAGTGACGGTCAAATTCGGGTGGTAGATATTAAAACAACCAGCGGAGCAACCTTTAGAAGACCCTTAAACAAAGTCGTCGTTCTTCGGGGAGAAACTATGTGACAATTCTTGTCATTAATTGTCATGTCTATGTATTTTGTTAAATTTATTATAGTGATTAATTGTCTAAGTGTCGTCTGCATTTTAGTCTAATCTTTTACAAAGTGGTGCCGAAACCCGACTTTATAGAACATTTTCAATGACTGAAAATAAAATTGGAAGACGAAGAGTTCAGAACACTATTAGTTCGTATTGAAGATATATTAAACAGCCGACCATTGACCCACATACCAGTGGACCTAGATGACAATTTTCCCTTAACGCCTAACGATTTTTTAAAGGAAGCATTTTTGATGGTATTTTCGTATAATGAGCCGAACAGTAAATTTTCCCGTCTAAAATGATCGGATGCTTTTCGTCATAGCTTAGGTCTGGCGCTGACATAAGTCTACCTCTACACCTCAATATGTGACAATTCTTGTCATTAATTGTCATGTCTATGTATTTTTTGTTAAATTTATTATAGTGATTAATTTGTCTAAGTGTCGTCTGCATTTTAGTCTAATCTTTTACAAAGTGGTGCCGAAACCCGACTTTATAGAACATTTTCAATGACTGAAAATAAAATTGGAAGACGGAGTTCAAGGTCGAACATAGGAGTCCCGCCAGAAAGATACGACTCAGACTGGTATTTTACCAAGGAAGGTAACACTAGCGAAAGACCCCGGACTACTGCTGGTTACCCCAGTCAGACGAGACCTGGGGCAGGGAGATCTTTAAGTGCCATAACTCGTATTGACAACCAAAATGTACCTGGTTCTCAAACATCAGCAATAGTCCAACCTCAAAACCCACTTTCTGAACAAATCCATAATAATCCAAATTTATCCGAAATTGATATTAGCCAAACCCTTACCGATCAAACCGTTATTAATAATCCTACTAGTCATCATAGTCCTAGTACGAACATGTTTTCCGTAAATTCAAAATTATCAAAGAGTTTGTCTCTTAGACGTAAATTGGAATTAAAAATTAAGCATTTGGAAGAAACCGCTAAATTAGAAAGGGAGTTCGAGACCAAAGAACTACAACGTCAAAAAACGTTGTTGGAAGCTAGAGTAGCTCTTGAAGCGGCGTTGACCTCTGGAGCTTCTAGTCGAGGAAGCTTGAGGTCTGAGTTGAGTATCGACAAAGTCCAAAGATGGTTGTTTTCTGATACAGATAAGCCAATTATGACGGCCTTCAGGAACCAGCTTTTGGACCAACTCAGACCAAAGAGGTCCCACCCTCAAGTGTGATTATAGAGACCAATAACGATATTTCGCCTCAAAATTCTCCTGAATTTCAAAATTCTTTGTTTAACGTAATCCCTTCAAGTAATATTATTTGCCAGTATGTTAATAATAATTTAGAATCAAATATTCCAGATTCCCAAATGTTTTAAATAATACAATTTGTGTAAATCATTTAAACCAATTTCCCAAATGTTTCGAAACGCTATCTCACCTAATGAAGCATTTACGATGTGAAATAACTTCAAATAAAAATTCAGTGAAAAGTAAACAATGTCAAATTGACAATTTTGTAAATAAAAACTCAGATAATAATGTCGGAGTTGACTATGGTATTATCCAACCTGATAATAAATATAATCAGGATTGTGTTTATTTACCTAACCGAGAAGTAGAAACATCGCGGGAGCTTGACGTCAGCTATGAATTCTTTATCCAAATCCCTTAAAAACTATGGGGGACTCTAGTGGGAGAAGGAAAGATTTACCTCGTTTCGGGGGTCGGCCAGATGATTGGCCGACATTTTATAAATGCATATAATAGAGCAATGCACGTTTATTTGTATTGTGAGGACGAAAAATTAGTTCGTTTGCAGAAGTGCTTGACTGGCGATGCACTAGAGGCTGTACGTGCTTTGTTTGTATCATCATCAAATGTAAATGCTATAATAAAAACTTTAGAAAGACTCTATGGATCAAGACGTTGAAATTATTCGGTTGGAATATTATGATTCATGGCAAAAGCTTGTAGGAGTCTGCGCTTGGGTAACTCGATATATTCAAATACTAAAAGCCCGAATATCATCTCCTGAAAATAGAAAACCTCTAAAGAAAGCAGATCAAGTACCGTGTCTTAGTCCAGAGAACGTAAAACTCAGAAAATTATATCTTTCGACTATTGCAAGAGAAAATGTTTGAAGAAGAGGTAAAGTTGTTAAGACAAAATAAAACAATACCTTCATCTAGCTGCTTACATCAATTAACTCCATTTTTAGATGCGGAAGGAGTATTGAGGTGTAGAGGTAGACTTATGTCAGCGCCAGACCTAAGCTATGACGAAAAGCATCCGATCATTTTAGACGGGAAAAATTTTACTGTTCGGCTCATTATACGAAAATACCATCAAAAATGCTTCCACCAGGGACTTGAAACGGTGATGGCGGAACTGCGTAGACGTTTTTGGATTTTACGTATGAGGGCTGCAGTTAAGAAAGTAAAGACGGTTTGCGCGTTGTGTCAGTTAAAATTTAGAATGCCTAAACAACCGGAAATGGCTCCTCTACATATTACACGAGTGAAAAAACCTCCTCACGCCTTTTACTACACCGGGCGTCGATTATTTTGGACCCATCGAGGTTACTGTAGGCCGAAGACACACGAAAAAAGATGGGGAGTGCTATTCACATGTCTATCAACTCGAGCAGTGCATCTAGAGGTGGCCCATTCACTCAACACCGAAAGCTGCATCATGGCTATTCAGAGATTCATAAGTAGAAGACCTTGCCCCTACGAAATTTTATCTGATAATGGGACCAACTTTAAAGCAGCTGAGCGAGAGCTACGCACCTGTATAAAGTGTTTAGACCATGTCAAGATTCAAGAAGAACTGAACAACTTAAACGGGATCAAATGGTCATTTACGGCCCCTCGGGCACCCCACATGGGAGGCAGCTGGGAACGACTAATACGGTCCGTGAAAACAGCTTTAAATGCGGTGCTCACCGGGAACGCTCTCAAAGACGAAGAGTTCAGAACACTATTAGTTCGTATTGAAGATATATTAAACAGCCGACCATTGACCCACATACCAGTGGACCTAGATGACAATTTTCCCTTAACGCCTAACGATTTTTTAAAGGAAGCATTTGGGCGAAAGATAGACGACAACGAATTGCCGAAAATACGATGTCGTAAGATAAAAACTATTTTAGACAACTTCTGGGCACGGTGGTTAAAGGAATACATTCCCAAAATACATAGACATGACAATTAATGACAAGAATTGTCACATAGTTTCTCCCCGAAGAACGACGACTTTGTTTAAGGGTCTTCTAAAGGTTGCTCCGCTGGTTGTTTTAATATCTACCACCCGAATTTGACCGTCACTGCCTGGATATACTGCCACTATCTTCCCTATAGGCCATTTATCCCTAGGACTGGAATCGTCAACAATGATGGCCAACTCTTCCACTTCTGGAGGCACTTGACGAAGGTGCCACTTCTGTTTTTTTATTAATGTGGGAATGTATTCCTTTAACCACCGTGCCCAGAAGTTGTCTAAAATAGTTTTTATCTTACGACATCGTATTTTCGGCAATTCGTTGTCGTCTATCTTTCGCCCAAATGCTTCCTTTAAAAAATCGTTAGGCGTTAAGGGAAAATTGTCATCTAGGTCCACTGGTATGTGGGTCAATGGTCGGCTGTTTAATATATCTTCAATACGAACTAATAGTGTTCTGAACTCTTCGTCTTTGAGAGCGTTCCCGGTGAGCACCGCATTTAAAGCTGTTTTCACGGACCGTATTAGTCGTTCCCAGCTGCCTCCCATGTGGGGTGCCCGAGGGGCCGTAAATGACCATTTGATCCCGTTTAAGTTGTTCAGTTCTTCTTGAATCTTGACATGGTCTAAACACTTTATACAGGTGCGTAGCTCTCGCTCAGCTGCTTTAAAGTTGGTCCCATTATCAGATAAAATTTCGTAGGGGCAAGGTCTTCTACTTATGAATCTCTGAATAGCCATGATGCAGCTTTCGGTGTTGAGTGAATGGGCCACCTCTAGATGCACTGCTCGAGTTGATAGACATGTGAATAGCACTCCCCATCTTTTTTCGTGTCTTCGGCCTACAGTAACCTCGATGGGTCCAAAATAATCGACGCCGGTGTAGTAAAAGGCGTGAGGAGGTTTTTTTCACTCGTGTAATATGTAGAGGAGCCATTTCCGGTTGTTTAGGCATTCTAAATTTTAACTGACACAACGCGCAAACCGTCTTTACTTTCTTAACTGCAGCCCTCATACGTAAAATCCAAAAACGTCTACGCAGTTCCGCCATCACCGTTTCAAGTCCCTGGTGGAAGCATTTTTGATGGTATTTTCGTATAATGAGCCGAACAGTAAAATTTTTCCCGTCTAAAATGATCGGATGCTTTTCGTCATAGCTTAGGTCTGGCGCTGACATAAGTCTACCTCTACACCTCAATACTCCTTCCGCATCTAAAAATGGAGTTAATTGATGTAAGCAGCTAGATGAAGGTATTGTTTTATTTTGTCTTAACAACTTTACCTCTTCTTCAAACATAAAAGATTAGACTAAAATGCAGACGACACTTAGACAAATTAATCACTATAATAAATTTAACAAAAAATACATAGACATGACAATTAATGACAAGAATTGTCACATAGTTTCTCCCCGAAGAACGACGACTTTGTTTAAGGGTCTTCTAAAGGTTGCTCCGCTGGTTGTTTTAATATCTACCACCCGAATTTGACCGTCACTGCCTGGATATACTGCCACTATCTTCCCTATAGGCCATTTATCCCTAGGACTGGAATCGTCAACAATGATGGCCAACTCTTCCACTTCTGGAGGCACTTGACGAAGGTGCCACTTCTGTTTTTTTATTAATGTGGAATGTATTCCTTTAACCACCGTGCCCAGAAGTTGTCTAAAATAGTTTTTATCTTACGACATCGTATTTTCGGCAATTCGTTGTCGTCTATCTTTCGCCCAAATGCTTCCTTTAAAAAATCGTTAGGCGTTAAGGGAAAATTGTCATCTAGGTCCACTGGTATGTGGGTCAATGGTCGGCTGTTTAATATATCTTCAATACGAACTAATAGTGTTCTGAACTCTTCGTCTTTGAGAGCGTTCCCGGTGAGCACCGCATTTAAAGCTGTTTTCACGGACCGTATTAGTCGTTCCCAGCTGCCTCCCATGTGGGGTGCCCGAGGGGCCGTAAATGACCATTTGATCCCGTTTAAGTTGTTCAGTTCTTCTTGAATCTTGACATGGTCTAAACACTTTATACAGGTGCGTAGCTCTCGCTCAGCTGCTTTAAAGTTGGTCCCATTATCAGATAAAATTTCGTAGGGGCAAGGTCTTCTACTTATGAATCTCTGAATAGCCATGATGCAGCTTTCGGTGTTGAGTGAATGGGCCACCTCTAGATGCACTGCTCGAGTTGATAGACATGTGAATAGCACTCCCCATCTTTTTTCGTGTCTTCGGCCTACAGTAACCTCGATGGGTCCAAAATAATCGACGCCGGTGTAGTAAAAGGCGTGAGGAGGTTTTTTCACTCGTGTAATATGTAGAGGAGCCATTTCCGGTTGTTTAGGCATTCTAAATTTTAACTGACACAACGCGCAAACCGTCTTTACTTTCTTAACTGCAGCCCTCATACGTAAAATCCAAAAACGTCTACGCAGTTCCGCCATCACCGTTTCAAGTCCCTGGTGGAAGCATTTTTGATGGTATTTTCGTATAATGAGCCGAACAGTAAAATTTTTCCCGTCTAAAATGATCGGATGCTTTTCGTCATAGCTTAGGTCTGGCGCTGACATAAGTCTACCTCTACATCTCAATACTCCTAAAAATGGAGTTAATTGATGTAAGCAGCTAGATGAAGGTATTGGTTTATTTTGTCTTAACAACTTTACCTCTTCTTCAAACATTTTCTCTTGCAATAGTCGAAAGATATAATTTTCTGAGTTTTTACGTTCATCTGGACTAAGACACGGTACTTGATCTGCTTTCTTTAGAGGTTTTCTATTTTCAGGAGATGATATTCGGGCTTTTAGTATTTGAATATATCGAGTTACCCAAGCGCAGACTCCTACAAGCTTTTGCCATGAATCATAATATTCCAACCGAATAATTTCAACGTCTTGATCTTGATGTAAGCCTACAAAATTCTTCTTATTCTTCTCTTCTAAACCTTCTCCGGTCGTCATGATAGGCTGCGTCGACCAATCTGACTTGTCAAGTTGGAGAAATTTGGGACCATTAAGCCAAAGGTCCGACAGATCTTTTGAGAATTTAGGTTTACTCCTTGTTGCAAGATCTGCGACATTGTCTTTTGTGGAAATCCATCGCCAATCCTCCTTACGAGTCAGTTCTTGAATTTCCCCTATTCGATGTGCTACATATTGTTTATAGTTGTTAGGGTCACTATTTATCCAATAAAGGACCGTTTGTGAATCTGACCAAAACGTCTTGCTTGTTATCTGTAATTCGAGGTCTTCAGTGACGGTTTTAGCTAATCTGCTTCCCATTAGCGCAGCTTGAAGTTCCATTCTAGGGATGGTTATAGGTTTGAGAGGCGCTACTTTTGCACGAGCCATTACTAAAACTGTGACTATTTCATTTGACGTCTCGATTCTTAAATATGTGGCTGCTGCAAAAGCTTCTTTGCTACCGTCTACGAATGTGTGTAATTCAATATTTATAGTCTTAGAAATATTGGAGATGTAGCACCTGGACACTGTTAAGGATCTAAGCGTTTGTAACTCGTCCAACCAACTTAGCCATTTATTGCTTAGCTCTACAGAAACACAGTCATCCCAATCAATTTTTGATCGCCAAACGTCTTGAACGAGCAGTCTCCCTTTTATGGTAAACGGTGTGATAAGGCCGAGGGATCGAAAATGGCCATGGCTGCTCGAAGAATCTCCCGCTTTGTTGGAAAAATTTTTCTATCAAACATCTTCTTTTCCTCCTGATTTAAGTTAGGCCTGAACTCAAAGACGTCGGTGTCTGCATTCCACCACATTCCGAGTATCCTTTCTGTCGGTAATGTGGAGTCAGGATTAAGCTGTTTGACTGACTTAGCTTTTAAATCATCAGGTAGAGTGTCTATTATAGTTTTTGAGTTTGAGATCCAATTTACAATTTTGAATCCCCCTTCTTTGTGAATTGAAATAATTTCTTGTAACCGTCTAATACCTGTCTCTACATCATCGAACGTATCAAGCAAGTCATCCATGTACTCCTTTTCCATAATAGCCTTGCACGCATCTGGATATTGATCTTTAAAACTATTGGCATTTTTATTAACTACAAACAAGGCAGTTGCTGGCGAACACGTAGCTCCAAATGTCATAGCCTCCATAACATAAATGTCAGGTTCTCGATTTATGTCACCATTTCTCCATAAGAATCTTTGAGCTTGCTGATCTTCTTTCCTTATACGAATTTGGTGAAACATCTCTTGAATGTCTCCTACTATAGCAAAGTTTCCTATTCTAAAGTTTAAGAGGATTTTCGGTAAAGGGTTGAGAAGGTCTGGACCGCTGAGTAAACCATCGTTAAACGATACGCCATTCGCTTTGGAAGCAGCATCGAAGACAAATCTTAGCTTTCCAGGTTTATTTGGATTCATCACGCCAAAATGTGGAAGGTAATATGTATGCTCGTTTACGTCTGCAATTTCTTCTTTATTTAGTTTACGTGCATACCCCTTTTCTACGTATTCGTCTATTTTTTTTGTTGTAGTCATCCTTAAATTGCTGGTTTTGCTTCATTTTTCTTTCAACGCCTTTAAGTCTTTTCAGTGCTGTTCCATAACTTTCTGGATACTGAAAGTTATCTGCCTTCCACAACAGCCCAGCTTCATATTTAGCCCCAACTTTCTTGGTCGTTTCATCAAGTATGTTTAGAGCTCTGTCATTAGAATCGCTTAGGTTGCTTGTGGAGTCAGGGTTTTCTTTAGTACCGTAACTTTCCGTATCTACAGAAATTTTGATTAAATCACACAGCAAGTCATCTTTTTCCCTTTCAAAACACGTCAGGGTAAAATCGCTATCTACACGTCCCGCTATTAACCCCATTTTACCATGTAATGTCCAACCTAACTTCGTCCAGGACAAAATAGGAGAATTAGGTGGACCTTCTATAGCTTTTTGTATTAAAATAATATCGGAATAATTTAGGCCTATTAAAATACGTGGTTTACCACTATACGATGGGAGTTGCTGATCGATAAGTTTTAGATGGGTCCACGTTCGTTTTAATTTTACAGCATTGATTGACTGGCAAGGCAAGTCAAGTTCTGACATTGTATGTACATCATCCAAAATAAATGTTTCGTTCTCATTAATACCCCTTATTCGAAGACTTACCTTACGTGAATTTTCTTCAACATGACGAGCGGAGTTCGCCCAGCATGTTGTTAGAGCTGCCTTGTTCCCTTCCAATCCAAGCTCGTCGGCTAGCTGCGAGTCTAGAAGAGTAGTTGTAGAACCATCATCGAGTAAAGCAAAGGTGTTGACATGTTTTTTAGGGCCATACAAAACCACAGGACAAACTCTAAGTAACACTCTATTGGACATATTAACTGTATTTACTACATCGCAACTATTTGATGTGACAAGAGTACAATCTACTTTTTATTAGTTGTACTAGTTTTTGAGTTTGTTGTGGTAGGATTGGTCGAACCTGCATATTTATGTAATAGACGGTTGTGATACTTTCGACATCCTTTTATACCACATGATTTTTTAAATTTACAATCTTTTATCCTATGATTGAGTAAACAAGAAAAACAAAGTTTACTTTCCATGACCATTTTCCATCTTTGGTCAACGTCTTTTTTAAGAAATAATTCGCACTGATAATTTTTATGTTCAGCTTTGCAAAATGAACACGATATAGGACGGTCAGAGTCAGTAACAACATTCACATGTGCTTTACTCGATGTAGCTATCGGCCTATGGTAAACACTCATTATGGTGGCCTCTTTATCGAGCCACTCAGAAAATTGTTTCAGATTAGGGACTGTTATTGCCTTTTCCGTAACATATCTAGCCCAATTATATTTTAAATTTGATGGCAATTTTTTTATTAACTGTGACAACAAAATAGGATTTGTAAGGTAAGCCTCCATATTTAAAGACGTAGCAATGGTGGTAAAATTAAATACTGACGTTGAAAATTTTATAACACCTAAAGGATCGTCATCTTTGACAGTTTGAATTAATTTTATTTTTGATAGCATTGACTCTATTATAAATTCAGGCTTACCATAGAGTCTTTCTAAAGTTTTTATTATAGCATTTACATTTGATGATGATACAAACAAAGCACGTACAGCCTCTAGTGCATCGCCAGTCAAGCACTTCTGCAAACGAACTAAATTTTCGTCCTCACAATACAAATAACGTGCATTTGCTCTATTATATGCATTTATAAATGTCGGCCAATCATCTGGCCGACCCCCGAAACGAGGTAAATCTTTCCTTCTCCCACTAGAGTCCCCCATAGTTTTAAGGGATTTGGATAAAGAATTCATAGCTGACGTCACAGCTCCCGCGATGTTTTCTACTTCTCGGTTAGGTAAATAAACACAATCCTGATTATATTTATTATCAGGTTGGATAATACCATAGTTAACTCCGACATTATTATCTGAGTTTTTATTTACAAAATTGTCAATTTGACATTGTTTACTTTTCACTGAATTTTTATTTGAAGTTATTTCACATCGTAAATATGCTTCATTAGGTGAGATAGCGTTCGAAACATTTGGGAAATCTGGTTTAAATGATTTACACAAATTAGTATTATTTAAAACATTTGAGGAATCTGGAATATTTGATTCTAAATTATTATTAACATACTGAGAAATAATATTACTTGAAGGGATTACGTTAAACAAAGAATTTTGAAATTCAGGAGAATTTTGAGGCAAAATATCGTTATTGGTCTCTATAATCACACTTGAGGGCGGGACGTCTTTGGTCTGAGTTGGTCCAAAAGCTGGTTCCTGAAGGCCGTCATAATTTGGCTTATCTATATTATCAGAAAACAACCATTTTTGGACTTTGTCGATAGTCAACTCAGACCTCAAGCTTCCTCGACTAGAAGCTCCAGAGGTCGACGCCGCTTCAAGAGCTAATCTAGCTTGTAAAGTCCGATAGGACTTGTTCTATAAGAAAGTAGAGAAATCACATCAATGTGAAATTACTTCATTTAAATTCGTGAATGAACATTTTTGCCTACTTACGTATTTTAAATACTGCGATTTATAAACTTTATGATTTCACATTCACCTAATTTTTCTACTTTTATTAATAAATTTAAATAACCATTATAAAGTAATAAATTATAAATTTTATTGATGTAAACTTAAACCATGTTTCGTGTTTGTTTATATTTATTTTTCTGTCGACGCCATTATTATTTTTTTGGCCATCTTGTTTTGGGGATCCAGTGTTACCTGACTTGATCATTCATAAATAAATAAAAATATAAGTACATAAATTTAGTAAATAGATAAAATACATAAATAAATTGTAATAAATAAATTTTAAGTTGAACGTTAATATAGAATAAATAAAATAGGAATTTTGTAAACCATCTGTACGCATTTCAGTCACCATTTTCTGCGTCTATTTGAAGATTCTTGTTTCGTACGTCTTTTTTCTGCCGATCCGTGTGAGTTGTCGTTCTCTGATTGGTCAATTACGCTTTCCACGCATAAAATTTTATTTTTCCAGCCAGATCGCCATCAGAAACGAAATGCGTCGTTTTACTCCCAACTTAATTTTGTTTTATAAATGTTTTAAATGATTTTTATGACTCAAGCAGTGTGGAAATATAATTACAGGTAAGCTTTCAAGTCTTTTTTGTCATTTTCCGAACATTGTAGAAGTTTATTGTTGGCAAAATCTTCTTCTAATTGTACGACCACCTGTAGCGTACAGATTCCGTTCAAGTCTCATGGAGAGACAAGTCTAATTTATGTATTTGTCGAAGTAAATTAGTAAATTCATTCATATTTTGACCTCTTCTTTGAAAGCAAACTCTCCGAAGTTAATTTTTGTCTTTATACAACGACTCATACAGTTATGGATTTTGGTTATAGATCGAACGAGCAGGATGTCGGATGAATTGATGCAACAAAGAGTTTAATGTAGATTTACTGCCTTGTCCTTGGGACTTCATTTGGTAAGAGTCTTACATATCATCTATATCATGTTAAATTTTCTTCACCTATGTGTATCAATACCAAAATGATTATAGAGATAGTAATGGTTATCAAAGGAGGAATGATTCTTATCAGAGCCATCAGAATAATCCTTATCAGAACCGTTCTCTTAATTCTTATCAGAACCAATATCAAAATTCTTATCAGAGAAATGGTTACAATAATAGAGGCCCCAATAGTAGCTCTATTAATTATAGAAACCCTAAGTATCCTAACCTAAGTAACTTCAATAATAGAAGTTCTAATAATTATAGAGGTTCTAATCACAGTAACTTTAATGATAATAGAAATCCCAATAGTTATAATCATAGAAATTCTAATCAAAGAAGTTATTCTAATAATTCAAATCAAAGATATAATAGAAGCTCTGATAGCAATCATAACTTAGATAATAGAAATCCTAGAAATGGAAATCAAAACCATAGAATACAATCTATGTATGCTCAATGTAATGCTGCTAATTATCCTTGTGGATGTAACCATGAAGTAAATAATGTGCCGCTAAGGGCTAATGGCAATAATCAAAATGACAATGTTCCAATTCAGAACAATGAAACTAATAGTTCTTTAAACTTATAAACGGGGTGTATCCATGCAATAATAATAATAATTATGTATATAAAAATGATATTTCATGTAATTGTAAGACTGATAATCCTAATTTAAGTCAAGTTGGTGTTAGTAATTTAAGTAAGAATGACGAAGGAAAAATAATCCTAAATGATAATGTTATTGATGATGAGTTCTTAGTTAATGATATTAAATCTAATTATAGTCTAACCAATGACAATACTGTTAATGGTACAGTTTTAAATAATGTTAAAAGCAGCTCTGTTTCAACTGAAATAAGATGTGTAGTTAAACCTGATATTAAACCTGTTACTTTGAATTGTAATGATGAACTTGTGTATGTTATGATAAATAATGAGGATCAACGGATTAGTGATATTAATTTAGAACATGAGGATCAACGGATTATTGGTATTAATTTAGAACAACATGAGGATCAACGGGTTAGTGATGTTAATTTAGAACAACATGAGGATCAACGGATCAGTAATATTAATTTAGAACAAAATGGGGATCGACGAATAATTAAATCTACGATTGATAAAAGTGAATGTAATTTAGATCTAGACGCGATAAGGATCAACGAGATATTTTGAAAAGTGATTATATTAATCAACAAGAATTAACTCCAAGAAGTACTGATGTATGTTATGAAGAAGATTTAATATTAAGTAAGGACACTTTGTTAAGTCCAGTTAATAGTTGTAATCCTTCTGAATGTCATGCACCGATGTCAACTTTAAACAACAATCCTCTAAATTCCAACGCAGTAGCAAATGAAATTGATGATAATGATATGCATATAAATACATTGTTTACAGAGGAAGAGATTGAAAGTAATCGTATTGCAGATGATGAAGTAAAGAATCAACGAGAACTACCTAGAATCACTGGAACTTTAAATGATGAAGCTTTAGAAGTACTTTTAGATTCCGGAAGCCAAATTTCTTGTATAAATGAAGAATATTTTTATAAATCTTTTGGTAAAGATAAAACTATTTGTAAGGTGCCGTTGAAAGGTATTACTGTGTCAGGAGCTGCGACAAAAAAGAAATATAAAGTGAAGGAGCAAGTCTTTTTGGATCTCAAGATAGGAATTTCTTCTTTGACAGTAATTTTTTGATCATACCTTACCTAGCAGAGAAATGCATTTTAGGGATAGACTTTTTGTATGCGGTTAAAGGAAACTTGGACTTCAAAAATTTAAAATTTATTTTTACTACGAATCAAGATGGGATAAAGGAAACCTCTTTTGTATTTCAACCCACTATTTCAACTATTAAGATTAACAATTTAAGAAAACATCATTTGAACTACCAACCTGCACTCTTTAACCAGGATACCGTTGAAGAAATACAGCGAACTGTTGATGGAATTTCTAATTTAAATAACAAACAGCGAACAATTTTTAGAAAGCTACTCTTAGAAAATAAAACCTTATTTGAAGATCGTGTTGGTTGTATCCAAGAATACGTTCATAAATTGAAGATTAAAGATGAAATCCCTTATTTTTATAAAAGCTACCCGATACCGTTTGCTAGTATGGATAAGGTGGATGAAGAAATCCAAAAGATGCTCCAACAGGGTATTATAGAATCCTCAACGAGTTCCTACATAAACCCCATCGTCGTCGCTGCTAAAAAGACAATTCGATCCGTGTGTGCTTGGATGCTAGATTTTTAAACAATATGTCCTTATCGGATCACGACATGCCACCTACTATAGAGCAAATTTTTCAACGCTGCGAAAATACCAAGTTTTTATCCACTATTGATTTACGTCATTCATTTTGGCAAATTCCGTTAGATGAAGCTCATCGCCATTTTACTGCGTTTGTATGAAGGAAAGAACGTATCAGTTTTGCCGTGTCCCATTCGGGTTAAAATCGTCGTTATCAGCCCTCATCAGAGGTTTAGGATGTGTGATACCACGTGACCTGGAGAAGTATATTCTACAGTATATAGACGACATTTTATGTTTAGGCTCAACATTCGAACAACATATTGAGATACTTAAGAGATTATTCAGCTGTTTTAAGAAGCATAATGTTACTTTAAATTTATCAAAATCAAATTTCTTCAGGAGTGAGGTGAAATATTTAGGATTCATCATTGGTAATAAATCTGTTAAGCCTGACAGTGAGAAGATTAAAGCGATTCATAAATTTCCTGTTCCTCACAGTAGGAAAACTCTAAAGTCGTTCATAGGACTAGTCATGTTCTACTCCCGTTTTACTAATCGCCTTGCACACTGTCTCAGTGGTCTTAACCATTTTAAAAAAAGAAGTTAGATGGAAGTGGGACTCAGCATGCGATAAAGCCTTTCAAGATGTAAAGAACCTGTTTACAGAGGAAATTCAATTAAATCACCCCAACTTCAAAGAACCATTTTATGTTCATGCGGATGCTTCAGGTTTTGCCTTGGGAGCCAGTTTGAGTCAGAAGGATGCTTCAGGAAATTTTAAAAGTCATTGCACTCGCTTCAAGATTGCTTAAACCTACAGAGATTACATACTCGATTACTGAGCTCGAACTCCTCAGTTGTATCTATGCCATAAAAAAGTTCTATACGTGGCTGGCTCATTCAAAGTTTTACGTCATTACTGACCATAAGGGATTAACCTATATACAATCGTGTAAGAGTCCAAACTGCCAGAGTTTCACGTTGGTTGCTTTTCTTACAATCCTTAGATTGCGAGTTTGTTTACATTGAAGGCAAGTCAAATACTGGACCGGATGTTTTAAGTAGGAATATTGAGAACAGTTCCATTAATAGCCAAAATTTCGTTATTAACCATATTAATGAGGAAAAATGAATATGAATTTTTAACCAACATCAAAGAATACCAGAATTTAGACCCATTTTGTGTTAATATTAAGAACAATTTAGAAGAAAATCAACATTTTGAGCTATGGAATGATATCTTGTATGCTAACCAAAATGGACAGACCAAGTTAGTAATTCCCGAAAATATCATCATTAAGCTAATTTCTCGTTTGCATTGGCAATATTGTCACTGTGGGATCAATAAATGTTATTCTGCTATCAAAGAATATTTTTACTGCAAAAGATTGAAAAAACATGTTATTGACTTCATTACTAGGTGTCGTAAGTGTCAGCTTTGTAAAAACCCGAATCGTATATGTTACGCACCTTGGTCTAGCATTGTAGCTCAGCGTCCTGGTCAAGTTGTATCAGCGGATTTTTATGGCCCTCTCATTAAAGGCAGATCCGGTATGCAGTACATCTTAGTGATTGTTGACAATTTCTCTAAGTATACACGACTTTTCGCCATTACAAAGGAAACAACGTTTAACGCCATCAAATGTTTACAAACATACCTTCGAGAAGTGGGAAATGTAGAGACTATTTTAACGGACAATGGTACGCAATTCGTGTCGCATAAATGGTCGAAATTTTTAGAAGAGAATAAAATAAGACACATACTAACACCTGTTCGCCACCCGCAATCAAACATCGCTGAAAGGATCAATAAAGATATGGGTAATGCCTTCAGAGTTCTGATATCCCACAAACACAGTCTTTGGCCGACCGTCTTACAGGATATAGAGAATACCATCAATGAAACCCATCATAGTACCACAAAGTGTACTCCTATATTTGCCCAGTTTGGTAATCCACCGGAAAGGAAATGGGTACCTTTCTTACCTAGAGAAATACCTAATATAGAACATCAAAGTCAGGAAAGTATTAATGAAAACATCAGAAGGGCTGCTCAGAAGAGAAATGAACGTTTTGCTAGAAATAAAATTAAAACCAGTTTTTGTACAGAAGATTTAGTATTAGTCAAAGCATTATGTGTTAGTGAAGCGGATAAAGGTGTGACAGCAAAATTTCTTCCTAGGTTTGAAGGCCCATACAGGATAGGCGAGCAATCCAAGGACCCTATTTATGTACTTTTGGACGAAGATGGTAGAATAAAAGGTCGTTACCACACATCTATGTTAAAGGCATTTAAGACTCCTCTTATTCAAACCCCTGTCGAGTTTTAAAGGTGAGTATTACTTTGTCTATTTGAATCTCAACTATGTCTTTAAAAATGTAAAATATCACTTGCTATGTCTTAATATTTTTAGAATTTAGGAATTATGTAAATATCTTTCAATTTTCTTTATATTATAAGAATGACTTTTGGATACATCCCGGGGAAAAATAAATAAATAGATAAATGTAAATTGATTATATATATATATGTATATACATATACTTAAATAAGTAAATTAAGTTTAGGAAGTAATCGTCTCGTTTCTGGTGTTATTATTATTGAAATTATCATTTATAATTATTTGACTTTTTTTTTTTTTGTAGAGTACATTAATTTATCATATTTTTCTGACAAAGCTTCTAACCTGAAGAATTTTTATTGCTGATTGTCTGTAGCTTTTGTAGTTAAATTCATTTTAAGCTTTAATTTCCAGTAATTTACCCCTGCATAAGTTAATTACAAATTTTTTGCTCCGACAAAAAATTTCCTAATTAACCTGAGGTGTTATGTAAAGTCCGATAGGACTTGTTCTATAAGAAAGTAGAGAAATCACATCAATGTGAAATTACTTCATTTAAATTCGTGAATGACATTTTTGCCTACTTACGTATTTTAAATACTGCGATTTATAAACTTTATGATTTCACATTCACCTAATTTTTCTACTTTTATTAATAAATTTAAATAACCATTATAAAGTAATAAATTATAAATTTTATTGATGTAAACTTAAACCATGTTTCGTGTTTGTTTATATTTATTTTTCTGTCGACGCCATTATTATTTTTTTGGCCATCTTGTTTTGGGGATCCAGTGTTACCTGACTTGATCATTCATAATAAATAAAAATATAAGTACATAAATTTAGTAAATAGATAAAATACATAAATAAATTGTAAAAATAAATTTTAAGTTGAACGTTAATATAGAATAAATAAAATAGGAATTTTGTAAACCATCTGTACGCATTTCAGTCACCATTTTCTGCGTCTATTTGAAGATTCTTGTTTCGTACGTCTTTTTTCTGCCGATCCGTGTGAGTTGTCGTTCTCTGATTGGTCAATTACGCTTCCACGCATAAAATTTTATTTTTCCAGCCAGATCGCCATCAGAAACGAAATGCGTCGTTTTACTCCCAACTTAATTTTGTTTTTATAAATGTTTTAAATGATTTTTATGACTCAAGCAGTGTGGAAATATAATTACAGGTAAGCTTTCAAGTCTTTTTTGTCATTTTCCGAACATTGTAGAAGTTTATTGTTGGCAAAATCTTCTTCTAATTGTACGACCACCTGTAGCGTACAGATTCCGTTCAAGTCTCATGGAGAGACAAGTCTAATTTATGTATTTGTCGAAGTAAATTAGTAAATTCATTCATATTTTGACCTCTTCTTTGAAAGCAAACTCTCCGAAGTTAATTTTTGTCTTTATACAACGACTCATACAGTTATGGATTTTGGTTATAGATCGAACGAGCAGGATGTCGGATGAATTGATGCAAAAGAGTTTAATGTAGATTTACTGCCTTGTCCTTGGGACTTCTTTGGTAAGAGTCTTACATATCATCTATATCATGTTAAATTTTCTTCACCTATGTGTATCATACCGTTGTTGTGTTCAGAAGCTAATGTTTTTGGGTGTATCTGTTGCCAGGATTGATACACCGTATATTTCTACGTCGTATTTTTCTACGCCGTTTATTTTCTACACGGCTTATTGCTTTCTTACCGTTTCATTGGATGTACACCCCTGACAGAGCCGAGCCGACCAGCCTTCAGGAGACGACCAGCGATCTCCTTCCCCTGAGGCGCTGACCAGCTGGGATTCTCACAGTAGTGGTATCGGTAAATTTGGATCAACAGATCAGGAACTTAAATACCTTCTTTCTTTAAACGTCAGGTTATGAACTTAAACATTTAATTTCATCATCAGGATAATAGTATATTATCAAGTGATCATCGAGTAATCTTATTTTCCAAATTTAATAAATAATTAACAATTAGAAATTTAGATTAGTAATGAGCATATGAGTGAGTGAGTGAGGAAGTGAGTAGATTAAGTTATATACTTGATAGTGCTTTCCTCTTTGGCACAAGATATATTATAGAATTCTTAAAAAAAAAAAAAAAAAAATAAGTAAATAAATAATATATATACACTTATAAATAAATAAAATTTAGATTTTGTCCTCTTTTTATCCAGATTACATTGTATCTATTTTTACTTTATCTCTTTAGTTTGCTTTGAAGTATTTTTACTTTCTGGATTTTAACGAAAGCACCATCAAATATATCTGTTATATTTTGGTTTATATTTAATTAACAGTTTTGTTACACACATTACACTAACATTTATCTCAAGAGAAAAGATAAATAAAATCATATTGTAAAAGAATAAAAGAACAAATCATTATATTACAAGTACACATATGTTAACCCTATTCCTTGTCTGTAAACTTAATATAAGTCTGAGCTGTATCAAACTAAAAAACTTTGTAACGTTGTAATTATAAAAAATTTAATTAAACTGTACTCTGCTAAAATATTGTGTACGACCCATTTTATTCACCCTCAAATCTGAATTTGCAGCCTTGTATTTTATTTCAGGTAGTTGTCAAGTACTCCATGAGTACCTGCCAACGTTAAAGCCAACTTAAATTCCCTCAGTATTTGGTTATTGGTGCTCATATTAGAGCACATACGCTTGAACCCCACAAGCTTCCAACAACGTTTTTTTGACGTTCTATTCTTTGGTCTCGAACTCCCTTTCCAATTTAGCGGTTTCTTCCAAATGCTTAATTTTTAATTCTAATTTACGTCTAAGAGACGAACTCTTTGATAATTTTGAATTTACGGAACATTTTTGTACTAGGACTACGATGACTAGTAGGATTATTAATAATGGTTTGATCGGTAAGGGTTTGGCTAATATCAATTTCGGATAAATTTGGATTTTAGGGTTTGTTCAGAAAGTGGGTTTTGAGATAGGACTATTGCTGATGCTTGAGAACCAGGTACATTTTGGTTGTCAATACGAGCTATGGCACTTAAAGATCTCCCTGCCCCAGGTCTCGTCTGACTGACGTAACCAGCAGTAGTATGGGGTCTTTCGCTAGTGTTACCTCCTTGGTAAAATACCAGTCTGAGTCGTATCTTTCTGGCGGGGATCCTATGTCGATCTTGAACTTCGTCTTCAATTTTATTTTCAGTCATTGAAAATGTTCTATAAGTCGGGTTCGGCACCACTTTGTAAAAGATTAGACTAAATGCAGACGACACTTAGACAAATTAATCACTATAATAAATTTAACAAAAATACATAGACATGACAATTAATGACAAGAATTGTCACACGAATATTAGACATCACAAGTATTTTGTGATAATGTTAAACAATATAGTGATATTGGTCTCTAGGCAAACAACAGTATCATTACGATCCATTTAATTATTTCTTAATAAATATTTATATCAAAAGTTTATTGGAGGTGATTATAATTATCCTATTCCAAATAATTTAATTGCTTTTCATTTATCCTTTTCTTTTTTCGCAAATCTTTAACTTGCTTTTAAACTTTTTAATACATTTACTTTTTTATGATTGTTGTCAAA
>JACMZG010000002.1:18007337-18034463 GCA_018340805.1 Microvelia longipes
AGGGTTTTCTTTAGTACCGTAACTTTCCGTATCTATAGAAATTTTGATTAAATCACACAGCAAGTCATCTTTTTCCCTTTCAAAACACGTCAGGGTAAAATCGCTATCTACACGTCCCGCTATTAACCCCATTTTACCATGTAATGTCCAACCTAACTTCGTCCAGGACAAAATAGGAGAATTAGGTGGACCTTCTATAGCTTTTCGTATTAAAATAATATCGGAATAATTTTGGCCTATTAAAATACGTGGTTTACCACTATACGATGGGAGTTGCTGATCGATAAGTTTTAGATGGGTCCACGATCGTTTTAATTTTACAGCATTGATTGACTGGCAAGGCAAGTCAAGTTGCGACATTGTATGTACATCATCCAAAATAAATGTTTCGTTCTCATTAAAACCCCTTATTCGAAGACTTACCTTGCGTGAATTTTCTTCAACATGACGAGCGGAGTTCGCCCAGCATGTTGTTAGAGCTGCCTTGTCCCCTTCCAATCCAAGCTCGTCGGCTAGCTGCGAGTCTAGAAGAGTAGTCGTAGAACCATCATCGAGTAAAGCAAAGGTGTTGACATGTTTTTTAGGGCCATACAAAACCACAGGACAAACTCTAAGTAACACTCTATTGGACATATTAACTGTATTTACTACATCGCAACTATTTGATGTGACAAGAGTACAATCTACTTTATTATTAGTTGTACTAGTTTTTGAGTTTGTTGTGGTAGGATTGGTCGAACCTGCATATTTATGTAATAGACGATTGTGATACTTTCGACATCCTTTTATACCACAGGATTTTTTAAATTTACAATCTTTTATCCTATGATTGAGTAAACAAGAAAAACAAAGCTTACTTTCCGTGACCATTTTCCATCTTTGGTCAACGTCTTTTTTACGAAATAATTCGCACTGATAATTTTTATGTTCAGCTTTGCAAAATGAACACGATATAGGACGGTCAGAGTCAGTAACAACATTCACATGTGCTTTACTCGATGTAGCTATCGGCCTATGGTAAACACTCATTATGGTGGCCTCTTTATCGAGCCACTCAGAAAATTGTTTCAGATTAGGGACTGATATTGCCTTTTCCGTAACATATCTAGCCCAATTATATTTTAAATTTGATGGCAATTTTTTTATTAACTGTGACAACAAAAAGGATTTGTAAGGTAAGCCTCCATATTTAAAGACGTAGCAATGGTGGTAAAATTAAATACTGACGTTGAAAATTTTATAACACCTAAAGGATCGTCATCTTTGACAGTTTGAATTAATTTTATTTTTGATAGCATTGACTCTATTATAAATTCAGGCTTACCATAGAGTCTTTCTAAAGTTTTTATTATAGCATTTACATTTGATGATGATACAAACAAAGCACGTACAGCCTCTAGTGCATCGCCAGTCAAGCACTTTTGCAAACGAACTAAATTTTCGTCCTCACAATACAAATAACGTGCATTTGCTCTATTATATGCATTTATAAATGTCGGCCAATCATTGGCCGACCCCCGAAACGAGGTAAATCTTTCCTTCTCCCACTAGAGTCCCCATAGTTTTAAGGGATTTGGATAAAGAATTCATAGCTGACGTCACAGCTCCCGCGATGTTTTCTACTTCTCGGTTAGGTAAATAAACACAATCCTGATTATATTTATTATCAGGTTGGATAATACCATAGTCAACTCCGACATTATTATTTGAGTTTTTATTTACAAAATTGTCAATTTGACATTGTTTACTTTTCACTGAATATTTATTTGAAGTTATTTTACATCGTAAATATGCTTCATTAGGTGAGATAGCGTTCGAAACATTTGGGAAATCTGGTTTAAATGATTTACACATTTAGTATTATTTAAAACATTTGAGGAATCTGGAATATTTGATTCTAAATTATTATTAACATACTGAGAAATAATATTACTTGAAGGGATTACGTTAAACAAAGAATTTTGAAATTCAGGAAATTTTGAGGCAAAATATCGTTATTGGTCTCTATAATCACACTTGAGGGCGGGACGTCTTTGGTCTGAGTTGGTCCAAAAGCTGGTTCCTGAAGGCCGTCATAATTTGGCTTATCTATATTATCAGAAAACAACCATTTTTGGACTTTGTCGATAGTCAACTCAGACCTCAAGCTTCCTCGACTAGAAGCTCCAGAGGTCGACGCCGCTTCAAGAGCTAATCTAGCTTGTAAAGTCCGATAGGACTTGTTCTATAAGAAAGTAGAGAAATCACATCAATGTGAAATTACTTCATTTAAATTCGTGAATGAACATTTTTGCCTACTTACGTATTTTAAATACTGCGATTTATAAACTTTATGATTTCACATTCACCTAATTTTCTACTTTTATTAATAAATTTAAATAACCATTATAAAGTAATAAATTATAATTTTTTGATGTAAACTTAAACCATGTTTCGTGTTTGTTTTATTTATTTTTCTGTCGACGCCATTATTATTTTTTTGGCCATCTTGTTTTGGGATCCAGTGTTACCTGACTTGATCATTCATAAATAAATAAAAATATAAGTACATAAATTTAGTAAATAGATAAAATACATAAATAAATTGTAATAAATAAATTTTAAGTTGAACGTTAATAGAATAAAAAAATAGGAATTTTGTAAACCATCTGTACGCATTTCAGTCACCATTTTCTGCGTCTATTTGAAGATTCTTGTTTCGTACGTCTTTTTTCTGCCGATCCGTGTGAGTTGTCGTTCTCTGATTGGTCAATTACGCTTCCACGCATAAAATTTTATTTTTCCAGCCAGATCGCCATCAGAAACGAAATGCGTCGTTTTACTCCCAACTTAATTTTGTTTTTATAAATGTTTTAAATGATTTTTATGACTCAAGCAGTGTGGAAATATAATTACAGGTAAGCTTTCAAGTCTTTTTTGTCATTTTCCGAACATTGTAGAAGTTTATTGTTGGCAAAATCTTCTTCTAATTGTACGACCACCTGTAGCGTACAGATTCCGTTCAAGTCTCATGGAGAGACAAGTCTAATTTATGTATTTGTCGAAGTAAATTAGTAAATTCATTCATATTTTGACCTCTTCTTTGAAAGCAAACTCTCCGAAGTTAATTTTTGTCTTTATACACGACTCATACAGTTATGGATTTTGGTTATAGATCGAACGAGCAGGATGTCGGATGAATTGATGCAACAAAGAGTTTAATGTAGATTTTACTGCCTTGTCCTTGGGACTTCATTTGGTAAGAGTCTTACATATCATCTATATCATGTTAAATTTTCTTCACCTATGTGTATCAATACCAAAATGATTATAGAGATAGTAATGGTTATCAAAGGAGGAATGATTCTTATCAGAGCCATCAGAATAATCCTTATCAGAACCGTTCTCTTAATTCTTATCAGAACCAATATCAAAATTCTTATCAGAGAAATGGTTACAATAATAGAGGCCCCAATAGTAGCTCTATTAATTAGAAACCCTAAGTATCCTAACCTAAGTAACTTCAATAATAGAAGTTCTAATAATTATAGAGGTTCTAATCACAGTAACTTTAATGATAAATAGAAATCCCAATAGTTATAATCATAGAAATTCTAATCAAAGAAGTTATTCTAATAATTCAAATCAAAGATATAATAGAAGCTCTGATAGCAATCATAACTTAGATAATAGAAATCCTAGAAATGGAAATCAAAACCATAGAATACAATCTATGTATGCTCAATGTAATGCTGCTAATTATCCTTGTGGATGTAACCATGAAGTAAATAATGTGCCGCTAAGGGCTAATGGCAATAATCAAAATGACAATGTTCCAATTCAGAACAATGAAACTAATAGTTCTTTAAACTTATAAACGGGGTGTATCCATGCAAATAATAATAATTATGTATATAAAAATGATATTTCATGTAATTGTAAGACTGATAATCCTAATTTAAGTCAAGTTGGTGTTAGTAATTTAAGTAAGAATGACGAAGGAAAAATAATCCTAAATGATAATGTTATTGATGATGAGTTCTTAGTTAATGATATTAAATCTAATTATAGTCTAACCAATGACAATACTGTTAATGGTACAGTTTTAAATAATGTTAAAAGCAGCTCTGTTTCAACTGAAATAAGATGTGTAGTTTAACCTGATAGTAAACCTGTTACTTTGAATTGTAATGATGAACTTGTGTATGTTATGAAATAATGAGGATCAACGGATTAGTGATATTAATTTAGAACATGAGGATCAACGGATTATTGGTATTAATTTAGAACAACATGAGGATCAACGGGTTAGTGATGTTAATTTAGAACAACATGAGGATCAACGGATCAGTAATATTAATTTAGAACAAAATGGGGATCGACGAATAATTAAATCTACGACTGATAAAAGTGAATGTAATTTAGATCTAGGACGCGATAAGGATCAACGAGATATTTTGAAAAGTGATTATATTAATCAACAAGAATTAACTCCAAGAAGTACTGATGTTTATGAAGAAGATTTAATATTAAGTAAGGACACTTTGTTAAGTCCAGTTAATAGTTGTAATCCTTCTGAATGTCATGCACCGATGTCAACTTTAAACAACAATCCTCTAAATTCCAACGCAGTAGCAAATGAAATTGATGATAATGATATGCATATAAATACATTGTTTACAGAGGAAGAGATTGAAAGTAATCGTATTGCAGATGATGAAGTAAAGAATCAACGAGAACTACCTAGAATCACTGGAACTTTAAATGATGAAGCTTTAGAAGTACTTTTAGATTCCGGAAGCCAAATTTCTTGTATAAATGAAGAATATTTTTTATAAATCTTTTGGTAAAGATAAAACTATTTGTAAGGTGCCGTTGAAAGGTATTACCGTGTCAGGAGCTGCGACAAAAAAGAAATATAAAGTGAAGGAGCAAGTCTTTTTGGATCTCAAGATAGGAATTTCTTCTTTGACAGTAAATTTTTGATCATACCTTACCTAGCAGAGAAATGCATTTTAGGGATAGACTTTTTGTATGCGGTTAAAGGAAACTTGGACTTCAAAAATTTAAAATTTATTTTTACTACGAATCAAGATGGGATAAAGGAAACCTCTTTTGTATTTCAACCCACTATTTCAACTATTAAGATTAACAATTTAAGAAAACATCATTTGAACTACCAACCTGCACTCATTAACCAGGATACCGTTGAAGAAGAAATACAGCGAACTGTTGATGGAATTTCTAATTTAAATAACAAACAGCGAACAATTTTTAGAAAGCTACTCTTAGAAAATAAAACCTTATTTGAAGATCGTGTTGGTTGTATCCAAGAATACGTTCATAAATTGAAGATTAAAGATGAAATCCCTTATTTTATAAAAGCTACCCGATACCGTTTGCTAGTATGGATAAGGTGGATGAAGAAATCCAAAAGATGCTCCAACAGGGTATTATAGAATCCTCAACGAGTTCCTACATAAACCCCATCGTCGTCGCTGCTAAAAAAGACAATTCGATCCGTGTGTGCTTGGATGCTAGATTTTTAAACAATATGTCCTTATCGGATCACGACATGCCACCTACTATAGAGCAAATTTTTCAACGCTGCGAAAATACCAAGTTTTATCCACTATTGATTTACGTCATTCATTTTGGCAAATTCCGTTAGATGAAGCTCATCGCCATTTTACTGCTTTGTATGGAAAGGAGAACGTATCAGTTTTGCCGTGTCCCATTCGGGTTAAAATCGTCGTTATCAGCCCTCATCAGAGGTTTAGGATGTGTGATACCACGTGACCTGGAGAAGTATATTCTACAGTATATAGACGACATTTTATGTTTAGGCTCAACATTCGAACAACATATTGAGATACTTAAGAGATTATTCAGCTGTTTTAAGAAGCATAATGTTACTTTAAATTTATCAAAATCAAATTTCTTCAGGAGTGAGGTGAATATTTAGGATTCATCATTGGTAATAAATCTGTTAAGCCTGACAGTGAGAAGATTAAAGCGATTCATAAATTTCCTGTTCCTCACAGTAGGAAAACTCTAAAGTCGTTCATAGGACTAGTCATGTTCTACTCCCGTTTTACTAATCGCCTTGCACACTGTCTCAGTGGTCTTAACCATCTTTTAAAAAAGAAGTTAGATGGAAGTGGGACTCAGCATGCGATAAAGCCTTTCAAGATGTAAAGAACCTGTTTACAGAGGAAATTCAATTAAATCACCCAACTTCAAAGAACCATTTTATGTTCATGCGGATGCTTCAGGTTTTTGCCTTGGGAGCCAGTTTGAGTCAGAAGGATGCTTCAGGAAATTTAAAAGTCATTGCACTCGCTTCAAGATTGCTTAAACCTACAGAGATTACATACTCGATTACTGAGCTCGAACTCCTCAGTTGTATCTATGCCATAAAAAAGTTCTATACGTGGCTGGCTCATTCAAAGTTTTACGTCATTACTGACCATAAGGGATTACCCTATATACAATCGTGTAAGAGTCCAACTGCCAGAGTTTCACGTTGGTTGCTTTCTTACAATCCTTAGATTGCGAGTTTGTTTACATTGAAGGCAAGTCAAATACTGGACCGGATGTTTTAAGTAGGAATATTGAGAAACAGTTCCATTAATAGCCAAAATTTCGTTATTAACCATATTAATGAGGAAGAAAATGAATATGAATTTTTAACCAACATCAAAGAATACCAGAATTTAGACCCATTTTGTGTTAATATTAAGAACAATTTAGAAGAAAATCAACATTTTGAGCTATGGAATGATATCTTGTATGCTAACCAAATGGACAGACCAAGTTAGTAATTCCCGAAAATATCATCATTAAGCTAATTTCTCGTTTGCATTGGCAATATTGTCACTGTGGGATCAATAAATGTTATTCTGCTATCAAAGAATATTTTTACTGCAAAAGATTGAAAAAACATGTTATTGACTTCATTACTAGGTGTCGTAAGTGTCAGCTTTGTAAAGACCCGAATCGTATATGTTACGCACCTTGGTCTAGCATTGTAGCTCAGCGTCCTGGTCAAGTTGTATCAGCGGATTTTTATGGCCCTCTCATTAAAGGCAGATCCGGTATGCAGTACATCTTAGTGATTGTTGACAATTTCTCTAAGTATACACGACTTTTCGCCATTACAAAGGAAACAACGTTTAACGCCATCAAATGTTTACAAACATACCTTCGAGAAGTGGGAAATGTAGAGACTATTTTAACGGACAATGGTACGCAATTCGTGTCGCATAAATGGTCGAAATTTTTAGAAGAGAATAAAATAAGACACATACTAACACCTGTTCGCCACCCGCAATCAAACATCGCTGAAAGGATCAATAAAGATATGGGTAATGCCTTCAGAGTTCTGATATCCACAAACACAGTCTTTGGCCGACCGTCTTACAGGATATAGAGAATACCATCAATGAAAACCCATCATAGTACCACAAAGTGTACTCCTATATTTGCCCAGTTTGGTAATCCACCGGAAAGGAAATGGGTACCTTTCTTACCTAGAGAAATACCTAATATAGAACATCAAAGTCAGGAAAGTATTAATGAAAACATCAGAAGGGCTGCTCAGAAGAGAAATGAACGTTTTGCTAGAAATAAAATTAAAACCAGTTTTTGTACAGAAGATTTAGTATTAGTCAAAGCATTATGTGTTAGTGAAGCGGATAAAGGTGTGACAGCAAAATTTCTTCCTAGGTTTGAAGGCCCATACAGGATAGGCGAGCAATCCAAGGACCCTATTTATGTACTTTTGGACGAAGATGGTAGAATAAAAGGTCGTTACCACACATCTATGTTAAAGGCATTTAAGACTCCTCTTATTCAAACCCCTGTCGAGTTTTAAAGGTGAGTATTACTTTGTCTATTTGAATCTCAACTATGTCTTTAAAAATGTAAAATATCACTTGCTATGTCTTAATATTTTTTTAGAATTTAGGAATTATGTAAATATCTTTCAATTTTCTTTATATTATAAGAATGACTTTTGGATACATCCCGGGGAAAAAATAAATAAATAGATAAATGTAAATTGATTATATATATATATGTATATACATATACTTAAATAAGTAAATTAAGTTTAGGAAGTATCGTCTCGTTTCTGGTGTTATTATTATTGAAATTATCATTTATAATTATTTGACTTTTTTTTTTTTTTGTAGAGTACATTAATTTATCATATTTTTCTGACAAAGCTTCTAACCTGAAGAATTTTTATTGCTGATTGTCTGTAGCTTTTGTAGTTAAATTCATTTTAAGCTTTAATTTCCAGTAATTTACCCCTGCATAAGTTAATTACAAATTTTTTGCTCCGACAAAAATTTCCTAATTAACCTGAGGTGTTATGTAAAGTCCGATAGGACTTGTTCTATAAGAAAGTAGAGAAATCACATCAATGTGAAATTACTTCATTTAAATTCGTGAATGAACATTTTTGCCTACTTACGTATTTTAAATACTGCGATTTATAAACTTTATGATTTCACATTCACCTAATTTTTCTACTTTTATTAATAAATTTAAATAACCATTAAAGTAATAAATTATAAATTTTATTGATGTAAACTTAAACCATGTTTCGTGTTTGTTTATATTTATTTTTCTGTCGACGCCATTATTATTTTTTTGGCCATCTTGTTTTGGGGATCCAGTGTTACCTGACTTGATCATTCATAAATAAATAAAAATATAAGTACATAAATTTAGTAAATAGATAAAATACATAAATAAATTGTAATAAATAAATTTTAAGTTGAACGTTAATATAGAATAAATAAAATAGGAATTTTGTAAACCATCTGTACGCATTTCAGTCACCATTTTCTGCGTCTATTTGAAGATTCTTGTTTCGTACGTCTTTTTTCTGCCGATCCGTGTGAGTTGTCGTTCTCTGATTGGTCAATTACGCTTCCACGCATAAAATTTTATTTTTCCAGCCAGATCGCCATCAGAAACGAAATGCGTCGTTTTACTCCCAACTTAATTTTGTTTTTATAAATGTTTTAAATGATTTTTATGACTCAAGCAGTGTGGAAATATAATTACAGGTAAGCTTTCAAGTCTTTTTTGTCATTTTCCGAACATTGTAGAAGTTTATTGTTGGCAAAATCTTCTTCTAATTGTACGACCACCTGTAGCGTACAGATTCCGTTCAAGTCTCATGGAGAGACAAGTCTAATTATGTATTTGTCGAAGTAAATTAGTAAATTCATTCATATTTTGACCTCTTCTTTGAAAGCAAACTCTCCGAAGTTAATTTTGTCTTTATACAACGACTCATACAGTTATGGATTTTGGTTATAGATCGAACGAGCAGGATGTCGGATGAATTGATGCAACAAAGAGTTTAATGTAGATTTACTGCCTTGTCCTTGGGACTTCATTTGGTAAGAGTCTTACATATCATCTATATCATGTTAAATTTTCTTCACCTATGTGTATCATACCGTTGTTGTGTTCAGAAGCTAATGTTTTTGGGTGTATCTGTTGCCAGGATTGATACACCGTATATTTCTACGTCGTATTTTCTACGCCGTTTATTTTCTACACCAGCTTATTGCTTTCTTACCGTTTCATTGGATGTACACCCCTGACAGAGCCGAGCCGACCAGCCTTCAGGAGACGACCAGCGATCTCCTTCCCCTGAGGCGCTGACCCGCTGGGATTCTCACAGTAGTGGTATCGGTAAATTTGGATCAACAGATCAGGAACTTAAATACCTTCTTTCTTTAAACGTCAGGTTATGAACTTAAACATTTAATTTCATCATCAGGATAATAGTATATTATCAAGTGATCATCGAGTAATCTTATTTTCCAAATTTAATAAATAATTAACAATTAGAAATTTAGATTAGTAATGAGCATATGAGTGAGTGAGTGAGGAAGTGAGTAGATTAAGTTATATACTTGATAGTGCTTTCCTCTTTGGCACAAGATATATTATAGAATTCTTAAAAAAAAAAAAAAGAATAAGTAAATAAATAATATATATACACTTATAAATAAATAAAATTTAGATTTTGTCCTCTTTTTATCCAGATTACATTGTATCTATTTTTACTTTATCTCTTTAGTTTGCTTTGAAGTATTTTTACTTTCTGGATTTTAACGAAAGCACCATCAAATATACCTCTGTTATATTTTGGTTTATATTTAATTAACAGTTTTGTTACACACATTACACTAACATTTATATCAAGAGAAAAGATAAATAAAATCATATTGTAAAAGAATAAAAGAACAAATCATTATATTACAAGTACACATATGTTAACCCTATTCCTTGTCTGTAAACTTAATATAAGTCTGAGCTGTATCAAACTAAAAAACCTTTTGTAACGTTGTAACTTATAAAAAATTTAATTAAACTGTACTCTGCTAAAATATTGTGTACGACCCATTTTATTCGCCCTCAAATCTGAATTTGCAGCCGCTTGTATTTTATTTCAGGTAGTTGTCAAGTACTCCATGAGTACCTGCCAACGTAAAGCCAACTTAAAATTCCCTCAGATATTTGGTTATTGGTGCTGTCATAATAGAGCACATACGCTTGAACCCCACAAGCTTCCAACAACGTTTTTTGACGTTCTAATTCTTTGGTCTCGAACTCCCTTTCCAATTTAGCGGTTTCTTCCAAATGCTTAATTTTTAATTCTAATTTACGTCTAAGAGACGAACTCTTTGATAATTTTGAATTTACGGAAAACATTTTTGTACTAGGACTACGATGACTAGTAGGATTATTAATAATGGTTTGATCGGTAAGGGTTTGGCTAATATCAATTTCGGATAAATTTGGATTATTATGGGTTTGTTCAGAAAGTGGGTTTTGAGATAGGACTATTGCTGATACTTGAGAACCAGGTACATTTTGGTTGTCAATACGAGCTATGGCACTTAAAGATCTCCCTGCCCCAGGTCTCGTCTGACTGACGTAACCAGCAGTAGTATGGGGTCTTTCGCTAGTGTTACCTTCCTTGGTAAAATACCAGTCTGAGTCGTATCTTTCTGGCGGGACTCCTATGTTCGATCTTGAACTTCGTCTTCCAATTTTATTTTCAGTCATTGAAAATGTTCTATAAAGTCGGGTTTCGGCACCACTTTGTAAAAGATTAGACTAAAATGCAGACGACACTTAGACAAATTAATCACTATAATAAATTTAACAAAAAAATACATAGACATGACAATTAATGACAAGAATTGTCACACGAATATTAGACATCAACAAGTATTTTGTGATAAATGTTAAACAATATAGTGATATTGGTCTCTAGGCAAACAACAGTATCATTACGATCCATTTAAATATTTCTTAAATAAATATTTATATCAAAAGTTTATTGGAGATTAATAATTATCCTATTCCAAATAAATTTAATTGCTTTCATTTATCCTTTTCTTTTTTCGCAAATCTTTAACTTGCTTTTAAACTTTTTAATACATTTACTTTTTTTATGATTGTTGTCAAAACAAGACTTCCACTTTAGGCAAAAGCCCACTGGTAGCTCTCTCCTTTATTATTATTTTTCAAAACCTAAACTTTTATAATGTACTCAATCTATGAAAATTAGTATTGTACTTAACTATTTTAGGTGGAAATAAAGATTTTTCATTTCATTTCATTTCAAAGGTCTCCAGGGAAACTTCTCTGTTATCAGTAATGCTCATATTATATATAGTTCTATTTTCAACTTCAAGCTTATAAAACCTTTTGACCGTGTCACTCAATATTAATGTCACAACCAGATGAGTGCCATAACGGAATTAAAGGCAACGAACAAGCAGACCCCCAAGCAAAAAAAACCTTTAAAAGGTTCTCTTTTGTAGGTAGCAGCATTCTTACAAAGTTTTACTCTACCAATGAATTACTCGTTAATAAGATCCTGGACTCAATCCCACTCAATAATAATAATAAAACTTATTATATTAACTCCACATAATATAACATAACAAAACATGCCAAAAATTGTAAATACAATTTACAAATTTGTAATACATTAAATTGTAATACATTTTTACAAGTATTTATTTTTATGTAAATCATCCAGAGGCTGTGATAACTTCTTTCAGGAGTTCTGGAGGAGGTGATAATTATAGATTATTCAGGAGTACTGGAGGAGGTGATAGTTATAGATTATTCAGGAGTACTGAAGGAGGTGATAGTTATAGATTATTCAGGAGTACTGGGGTAGGTGATAGTTATAGATTATTTTTCATTAATTGTCACACTTCACTTAACAGAATAAGATGTATAATATATAATCGGCATACTAACCACATGCACATAGCCAGGGATGAAGATTTAACGGAATCAGTAGTTGAATGATGAGGGAATCCCATTTTGACCAGTGCAGGAGTAGAAGAGGTGGCTTCAGTAGTTGAGGGTGGCTGAACCAACCGAGACAGCAAATGTCTCAGATGACAGTCATCCAGGGCTACACTGTACGTTCCTCCCGTCTCTTTGGCCAGAGTCGAGCAAACAAACACTTCCGCACTCCCCACCCCTATCACTGACACACTCACTCCGTTTGATTTTAAATTCTGAAAAAGAAACATCACGTCAAAAACAAGCTTAATACGTATGGAACTAAGGCGTTTTCTTTACTTTTTCCAAAAGGGTTCCAAAAATATAACAATCCTATGTTTTTCGTATTGCCCAAATTGCTCCGTCTCTATGTGACATAGCCTTGAAATTTTCAACAAGTGCTAAAAAATCTTTAGATGAATCACTATGTGCAAATTTTTGATATTAGGCTTAAAAACCTATTTTTGTTCTTCTTAAATAAAATCTATTCTTCAGAGATTCATTCCACGGGTGTAAATATTATTTTCACCAAATTGTATTATGTTTTGTTAGTTATTAAATCTATATCTTTGTTTTATATGATTATTGACATGTTGTATCCTTATGGCTCATTTAACTAATATAGAATATTATCATTATAAAATAAATATCAAGGCATATTAACCGTCAATCAGTAAGTTATGGTGAAATCTAATTTATAGCAAAGGACAATAAAAAAGGGCAAAAGACTGAGACTAATTTTGACTTTTGATAATTCTATTTACCTGAATAGTTTCATTAATATCCCCAGGATCACAAGTAGTCAAGCTACCCATAATAACAAGTATCTCTCTACTAGCATGACTCGGCATGTTCTTCAGCGTCGACAAGGCTAACTCTAAACCATTCTGCAGCGATGGTTCCCCGCTGCAGCAAGAAGCATTGCTGTAGATTGATTTTAATATTTCTATCTGTTTCTTACCATTACCACTCAACTCTGTGAGCTGAAACAAATAACCAAACTTTATTTAAAGGCGGTTAGCCTTTTAAGCTCTTTATCAAAATTATGGAAAAACTCATTAAAGTTAGACTGGTTGATTATAAATAAACATAAAATAATAAATCAAAATCAGTTGGTTTTCAAAGTGGTCTTAGCACGGAGGACGCATTGGAGGCCTTGACAGGTCGTATTTACCGAGGCTTCGAATTAAAACGTAAAACTCTAGTCATATTTTTAGACCTGGCCAAGGCCTTCGATACCGTCCCTCATGCTGA
This sequence comes from Microvelia longipes, assembly GCA_018340805.1. NCBI lineage: Eukaryota > Metazoa > Arthropoda > Insecta > Hemiptera > Veliidae > Microvelia > Microvelia longipes. The sequence continues at coordinate 18,020,913 of JACMZG010000002.1, forward strand.
GATGATAGAGAAGTTAAAAGAGATAGGCATATCTGGTACCGAGTTGAAACTCTTAAAGAGCTTGTAAAGTCCGATAGGACTTGTTCTATAAGAAAGTAGAGAAATCACATCAATGTGAAATTACTTCATTTAAATTCGTGAATGAACATTTTGCCTACTTACGTATTTTAAATACTGCGATTTATAAACTTTATGATTTCACATTCACCTAATTTTTCTACTTTTATTAATAAATTTAAATAACCATTATAAAGTAATAAATTATAAATTTTATTGATGTAAACTTAAACCATGTTTCGTGTTTGTTTATATTTATTTTTCTGTCGACGCCATTATTTTTTTTTGGCCATTGGGATGTTACCTGACTTGATCATTCATAAATAAAATAAAAATATAAGTACATAAATTTAGTAAATAGATAAAATACATAAAAATTGTAATAAATAAAATTTTAAGTTGAACGTTAATATAGAATAAATAAAATAGGAATTTTGTAAACCATCTGTACGCATTTCAGTCACCATTTTCTGCGTCTATTTGAAGATTCTTGTTTCGTACGTCTTTTTCTGCCGATCCGTGTGAGTTGTCGTTCTCTGATTGGTCAATTACGCTTCCACGCATAAAATTTTATTTTTCCAGCCAGATCGCCATCAGAAACGAAATGCGTCGTTTTACTCCCAACTTAATTTTGTTTTTATAAATGTTTTAAATGATTTTTATGACTCAAGCAGTGTGGAAATATAATTACAGGTAAGCTTTCAAGTCTTTTTTTGTCATTTTCCGAACATTGTAGAAGTTTATTGTTGGCAAAATCTTCTTCTAATTGTACGACCACCTGTAGCGTACAGATTCCGTTCAAGTCTCATGGAGAGACAAGTCTAATTTATGTATTTGTCGAAGTAAATTAGTAAATTCATTCATATTTTGACCTCTTCTTTGAAAGCAAACTCTCCGAAGTTAATTTTTGTCTTTATACAACGACTCATACAGTTATGGATTTTGGTTATAGATCGAACGAGCAGGATGTCGGATGAATTGATGCAACAAAGAGTTTAATGTAGATTTACTGCCTTGTCCTTGGGACTTCATTTGGTAAGAGTCTTACATATCATCTATATCATGTTAAATTTTCTTCACCTATGTGTATCATACCGTTGTTGTGTTCAGAAGCTAATGTTTTTGGGTGTATCTGTTGCCAGGATTGATACACCGTATATTTCTACGTCGTATATTTCTACGCCGTTTATTTCCTACACCAGCTTATTGCTTTCTTACCGTTTCATTGGATGTACACCCCCTGACAGAGCCGAGCCGACCAGCCTTCAGGAGACGACCAGCGATCTCCTTCCCCTGAGGCGCTGACCCGCTGGGATTCTCACAGTAGTGGTATCGGTAAATTTGGATCAACAGATCAGGAACTTAAATACCTTCTTTCTTTAAACGTCAGGTTATGAACTTAAACATTTAATTTCATCATCAGGATAATAGTATATGATCAAGTGATCATCGAGTAATCTTATTTTCCAAATTTAATAAATAATTAACAATTAGAAATTTAGATTAGTAATGAGCATATGAGTGAGTGAGTGAGGAAGTGAGTAGATTAAGTTATATACTTGATAGTGCTTTCCTCTTTGGCACAAGATATATTATAGAATTTTAAAAAAAAAAAAAAATAAAAAAAATAAGTAAATAAATAATATATATACACTTATAAATAAATAAAATTTAGATTTTGTCCTCTTTTATCCAGATTACATTGTATCTATTTTTACTTTATCTCTTTAGTTTGCTTTGAATTATTTTTACTTTCTGGATTTTAACGAAAGCACCATCAAAATATCCTCTGTTATATTTTGGTTTATATTTAATTAACAGTTTTGTTACACACATTACACTAACATTTATATCAAGAGAAAAGATAAATAAAATCATATTGTAAAAGAATAAAAGAACAAACCATTATATTACAAGTACACATATGTTAACCCTATTCCTTGTCTGTAAACTTAATATAAGTCTGAGCTGTATCAAACTAAAAAACTTTTGTAACGTTGTAACTTATAAAAAAAAAAAAACTAATGTGAATTGTAACTTATAAAAAATTTAATTATACTGTACTCTGCTAAAATATTGTGTACGACCCATTTTATTCGCCCTCAAATCTGAATTTGCAGCCACTTGTATATTATTTCAGGTAGTTGTCAAGTACTCCATGAGTACCTGCCAACGTAAAGCCAACTTAAAATTCCCTCAGATATTTGGTTATTGGTGCTGTCATAATAGAGCACATACGCTTGAACCCCACAATTGGCGCCCGAACTATGTAAAGTCCGATAGGACTTGTTCTATAAGAAAGTAGAGAAATCACATCAATGTGAAATTACTTCATTTAAATTCGTGAATGAACATTTTTGCCTACTTACGTATTTTAAATACTGCGATTTATAAACTTTATGATTTCACATTCACCTAATTTTTCTACTTTTATTAATAAATTTAAATAACCATTATAAAGTAATAAATTATAAATTTTATTGATGTAAACTTAAACCATGTTTCGTGTTTGTTTATATTTATTTTTCTGTCGACGCCATTATTATTTTTTTGGCCATCTTGTTTTGGGGATCCAGTGTTACCTGACTTGATCATTCATAAATAAATAAAAATATAAGTACATAAATTTAGTAAATAGATAAAATACATAAATAAATTGTAATAAATAAATTTTAAGTTGAACGTTAATATAGAATAAATAAAATAGGAATTTTGTAAACCATCTGTACGCATTTCAGTCACCATTTTCTGCGTCTATTTGAAGATTCTTGTTTCGTACGTCTTTTTTCTGCCGATCCGTGTGAGTTGTCGTTCTCTGATTGGTCAATTACGCTTCCACGCATAAAATTTTATTTTTCCAGCCAGATCGCCATCAGAAACGAAATGCGTCGTTTTACTCCCAACTTAATTTTGTTTTTATAAATGTTTTAAATGATTTTTATGACTCAAGCAGTGTGGAAATATAATTACAGGTAAGCTTTCAAGTCTTTTTTGTCATTTTCCGAACATTGTAGAAGTTTATTGTTGGCAAAATCTTCTTCTAATTGTACGACCACCTGTAGCGTACAGATTCCGTTCAAGTCTCATGGAGAGACAAGTCTAATTTATGTATTTGTCGAAGTAAATTAGTAAATTCATTCATATTTTGACCTCTTCTTTGAAAGCAAACTCTCCGAAGTTAATTTTTGTCTTTATACAACGACTCATACAGTTATGGATTTTGGTTATAGATCGAACGAGCAGGATGTCGGATGAATTGATGCAACAAAGAGTTTAATGTAGATTTACTGCCTTGTCCTTGGGACTTCATTTGGTAAGAGTCTTACATATCATCTATATCATGTTAAATTTTCTTCACCTATGTGTATCATACCGTTGTTGTGTTCAGAAGCTAATGTTTTTGGGTGTATCTGTTGCCAGGATTGATACACCGTATATTTCTACGTCGTATATTTCTACGCCGTTTATTTCCTACACCAGCTTATTGCTTTCTTACCGTTTCATTGGATGTACACCCCCTGACAGAGCCGAGCCGACCAGCCTTCAGGAGACGACCAGCGATCTCCTTCCCCTGAGGCGCTGACCCGCTGGGATTCTCACAGTAGTGGTATCGGTAAATTTGGATCAACAGATCAGGAACTTAAATACCTTCTTTCTTTAAACGTCAGGTTATGAACTTAAACATTTAATTTCATCATCAGGATAATAGTATATGATCAAGTGATCATCGAGTAATCTTATTTTCCAAATTTAATAAATAATTAACAATTAGAAATTTAGATTAGTAATGAGCATATGAGTGAGTGAGTGAGGAAGTGAGTAGATTAAGTTATATACTTGATAGTGCTTTCCTCTTTGGCACAAGATATATTATAGAATTTTTAAAAAAAAAAAAAAATAAAAAAAAATAAGTAAATAAATAATATATATACACTTATAAATAAATAAAATTTAGATTTTGTCCTCTTTTTATCCAGATTACATTGTATCTATTTTTTACTTTATCTCTTTAGTTTGCTTTGAAGTATTTTTACTTTCTGGATTTTAACGAAAGCACCATCAAATATATCCTCTGTTATATTTTGGTTTATATTTAATTAACAGTTTTGTTACACACATTACACTAACATTTATATCAAGAAAAAGATAAATAAAATCATATTGTAAAAGAATAAAAGAACAAACCATTATATTACAAGTACACATATGTTAACCCTATTCCTTGTCTGTAAACTTAATATAAGTCTGAGCTGTATCAAACTAAAAAACTTTTGTAACGTTGTAACTTTAAAAAAAAAAAAAACTAATGTGAATTGTAACTTATAAAAAATTTAATTATACTGTACTCTGCTAAAATATTGTGTACGACCCATTTTATTCGCCCTCAAATCTGAATTTGCAGCCACTTGTATATTATTTCAGGTAGTGTCAAGTACTCCATGAGTACCTGCCAACGTAAAGCCAACTTAAAATTCCCTCAGATATTTGGTTATTGGTGCTGTCATAATAGAGCACATACGCTTGAACCCCACAATTGGCGCCCGAACTATGTAAAGTCCGATAGGACTTGTTCTATAAGAAAGTAGAGAAATCACATCAATGTGAAATTACTTCATTTAAATTCGTGAATGAACATTTTTGCCTACTTACGTATTTTAAATACTGCGATTTATAAACTTTATGATTTCACATTCACCTAATTTTTCTACTTTTATTAATAAATTTAAATAACCATTATAAAGTAATAAATTATAAATTTTATTGATGTAAACTTAAACCATGTTTCGTGTTTGTTTATATTTATTTTTCTGTCGACGCCATTATTATTTTTTTGGCCATCTTGTTTTGGGGATCCAGTGTTACCTGACTTGATCATTCATAAATAAATAAAAATATAAGTACATAAATTTAGTAAATAGATAAAATACATAAATAAATTGTAATAAATAAATTTTAAGTTGAACGTTAATATAGAATAAATAAAATAGGAATTTTGTAAACCATCTGTACGCATTTCAGTCACCATTTTCTGCGTCTATTTGAAGATTCTTGTTTCGTACGTCTTTTTTCTGCCGATCCGTGTGAGTTGTCGTTCTCTGATTGGTCAATTACGCTTCCACGCATAAAATTTTATTTTTCCAGCCAGATCGCCATCAGAAACGAAATGCGTCGTTTTACTCCCAACTTAATTTTGTTTTTATAAATGTTTTAAATGATTTTTATGACTCAAGCAGTGTGGAAATATAATTACAGGTAAGCTTTCAAGTCTTTTTTGTCATTTTCCGAACATTGTAGAAGTTTATTGTTGGCAAAATCTTCTTCTAATTGTACGACCACCTGTAGCGTACAGATTCCGTTCAAGTCTCATGGAGAGACAAGTCTAATTTATGTATTTGTCGAAGTAAATTAGTAAATTCATTCATATTTTGACCTCTTCTTTGAAAGCAAACTCTCCGAAGTTAATTTTGTCTTTATACAACGACTCATACAGTTATGGATTTTGGTTATAGATCGAACGAGCAGGATGTCGGATGAATTGATGCAACAAAGAGTTTAATGTAGATTTACTGCCTTGTCCTTGGGACTTCATTTGGTAAGAGTCTTACATATCATCTATATCATGTTAAATTTTCTTCACCTATGTGTATCATACCGTTGTTGTGTTCAGAAGCTAATGTTTTTGGGTGTATCTGTTGCCAGGATTGATACACCGTATATTTCTACGTCGTATCTTTCTACGCCGTTTATTTTCCTACACCAGCTTATTGCTTTCTTACCGTTTCATTGGATGTACACCCCCTGACAGAGCCGAGCCGACCAGCCTTCAGGAGACGACCAGCGATCTCCTTCCCCTGAGGCGCTGACCCGCTGGGATTCTCACAGTAGTGGTATCGGTAAATTTGGATCAACAGATCAGGAACTTAAATACCTTCTTTCTTTAAACGTCAGGTTATGAACTTAAACATTTAATTTCATCATCAGGATAATAGTATATATCAAGTGATCATCGAGTAATCTTATTTTCCAAATTTAATAAATAATTAACAATTAGAAATTTAGATTAGTAATGAGCATATGAGTGAGTGAGTGAGGAAGTGAGTAGATTAGTTATATACTTGATAGTGCTTTCCTCTTTGGCACAAGATATATTATAGAATTTTTAAAAAAAAAAAAAAAAAAATAAAAAAATAAATAATATATATACACTTATAAATAAATAAAATTTAGATTTTGTCCTCTTTTTATCCAGATTACATTGTATCTATTTTTACTTTATCTCTTTAGTTTGCTTTGAAGAAGTATTTTTACTTTCTGGATTTTAACGAAAGCACCATCAAATATATCCTCTGTTATATTTTGGTTTATATTTAATTAACAGTTTTGTTACACACATTACACTAACATTTATATCAAGAGAAAAGATAAATAAAATCATATTGTAAAAGAATAAAAGAACAAATCATTATATTACAAGTACACATATGTTAACCCTATTCCTTGTCTGTAAACTTAATATAAGTCTGAGCTGTATCAAACTAAAAAACTTTTGTAACGTTGTAAAAAAAAAAAACTAATGTGAATTGTAACTTATAAAAAATTTAATTAACTGTACTCTGCTAAAATATTGTGTACGACCCATTTTATTCGCCCTCAAATCTGAATTTGCAGCCACTTGTATATTATTTCAGGTAGTTGTCAAGTACTCCATGAGTACCTGCCAACGTAAAGCCAACTTAAAATTCCCTCAGATATTTGGTTATTGGTGCTGTCATAATAGAGCACATACGCTTGAACCCCACAATTGGTCCCGAACATACAAGGAGACTCTGTTAAGTAATTATTTACAAGTGTTGCTGAAATATTCTTTTGAGTGTGAATTTTATGCCTCGTACTCGAGCAGAGCAGCGTAGAATGGATGATCAGGCCAATGATTTAGTTCAAGCCCTTCAGGCTCAATTAGAAATTGTAACGGCTAGACTTAACCAAATTGAAAATGGACGGAACCAAGACGATAACCCTCCCTTGGTTGAAGGTAACAATCCTAACTTATTTCAAGGGGAAGTGGGTAATCAGTTGCTTACATTTCTGACTAATGCCAACCGTTCTAGAAATGATTTCTTTGATAAATTTAGCAATGACAGGGATGATAACCCTATGCTGTATCTTACTAAACTTACCAGATATGTTAGAATGCATGGTTTAAGGAATAGTTATCATCATATTGTAGAGAGAAGTTTGAGAGGTTGTGCTTTGATATGGTATCAAAATATAGATCATGAACTCACTTTTAATGAATTTGCTGATAGGTTTCAAGAGAGATTTTGGAACGACCAAATTCGGTCGAAAATCCGAGCTGAAATAGCTACGGGTGCTTACACTAGCTCTTGTAAGCTTGATCGACATACATATGTCAACCGACTTTATGCAAAAGCAAGTCAGATGCAAGGACAGTGGGAAGAATTAGAAGAAAGTGAGCTTGTCAAATTACTGTCCAAACATTTTGGAGAAATTTTTCAAATGCATGTAGGACGGCAAGAGTAAATACTCTCCAAGAGCTAGAAGTATTGTTAAACGAGTATACTGATAAAGAGCTATATCAAGACAACCACTTAAGAAATAAGTTTGATACTAGAAATAATAATAGTACGGTGTATCAATACCAAAATGATTATAGAGATAGTAATGGTTATCAAAGGAGGAATGATTCTTATCAGAATAATCCTTATCAGAACCGTTCTCTTAATTCTTATCAGAACCAATATCAAAATTCTTATCAGAGAAATGGTTACAATAATAGAGGCCCCAATAGTAGCTCTATTAATTACAGAAACCCTAAGTATCCTAACCTAAGTAACTTCAATAATAGAAGTTCTAATAATTATAGAGGTTCTAATCACAGTAACTTTAATGATAATAGAAATCCCAATAGTTATAATCATAGAAATTCTAATCAAAGAAGTTATTCTAATAATTCAAATCAAAGATATAATAGAAGCTCTGATAGCAATCATAACTTAGATAATAGAAATCCTAGAAATGGAAATCAAAACCATAGAATACAATCTATGTATGCTCAATGTAATGCTGCTAATTATCCTTGTGGATGTAACCATGAAGTAAATAATGTGCCGCTAAGGGCTAATGGCAATAATCAAAATGACAATGTTCCAATTCAGAACAATGAAACTAATAGTTCTTTAAACTTATAAACGGGGTGTATCCATGCAATAATAATAATAATATGTATATAAAAATGATATTTCATGTAATTGTAAGACTGATAATCCTAATTTAAGTCAAGTTGATGTTAGTAATTTAAGTAAGAATGACGAAGGAAAAATAATCCTAAATGATAATGTTATTGATGATGAGTTCTTAGTTAATGATATTAAATCTAATTATAGTCTAACCAATGACAATACTGTTAATGGTACAGTTTTAAATAATGTTAAAAGCAGCTCTGTTTCAACTGAAATAAGATGTGTAGTTAAACCTGATAGTAAACCTGTTACTTTGAATTGTAATGATGAACTTGTGTATGTTATGATAAATAATGAGGATCAACGGATTAGTGATATTAATTTAGAACATGAGGATCAACGGATTATTGGTATTAATTTAGAACAACATGAGGAACAACGGGTTAGTGATGTTAATTTAGAACAACATGAGGATCAACGGATCAGTAATATTAATTTAGAACAAAATGGGGATCGACGAATAATTAAATCTACGATTGATAAAAGTGAATGTAATTTAGATCTAGAACGCGATAAGGATCAACGAGATATTTTGAAAAGTGATTATATTAATCAACAAGAATTAACTCCAAGAAGTACTGATGTATGTTATGAAGAAGATTTAATATTAAGTAAGGACACTTTGTTAAGTCCAGTTAATAGTTGTAATCCTTCTGAATGTCATGCACCGATGTCAACTTTAAACAACAATCCTCTAAATTCCAACGCAGTAGCAAATGAAATTGATGATAATGATATGCATATAAATACATTTGTTTACAGAGGAAGAGATTGAAAGTAATCGTATTGCAGATGATGAAGTAAAGAATCAACGAGAACTACCTAGAATCACTGGAACTTTAAATGATGAAGCTTTAGAAGTACTTTTAGATTCCGGAAGCCAAATTTCTTGTATAAATGAAGAATATTTTTATAAATCTTTTGGTAAAGATAAAACTATTTGTAAGGTGCCGTTGAAAGGTATTACTGTGTCAGGAGCTGCGACAAAAAAGAAATATAAAGTGAAGGAGCAAGTCTTTTTGGATCTCAAGATAGGAATTTCTTCTTTGACAGTAAATTTTTTGATCATACCTTACCTAGCAGAGAAATGCATTTTAGGGATAGACTTTTTGTATGCGGTTAAAGGAAACTTGGACTTCAAAAATTTAAAATTTATTTTTACTACGAATCAAGATGGGATAAAGGAAACCTCTTTTGTATTTCAACCCACTATTTCAACTATTAAGATTAACAATTTAAGAAAACATCATTTGAACTACCAACCTGCACTCATTAACCAGGATACCGTTGAAGAAGAAATACAGCGAACTGTTGATGGAATTTCTAATTTAAATAACAAACAGCGAACAATTTTTAGAAAGCTACTCTTAGAAAATAAAACCTTATTTGAAGATCGTGTTGGTTGTATCCAAGAATACGTTCATAAATTGAAGATTAAAGATGAAATCCCTTATTTTTATAAAAGCTACCCGATACCGTTTGCTAGTATGGATAAGGTGGATGAAGAAATCCAAAAGATGCTCCAACAGGGTATTATAGAATCCTCAACGAGTTCCTACATAAACCCCATCGTCGTCGCTGCTAAAAAAGACAATTCGATCCGTGTGTGCTTGGATGCTAGATTTTTAAACAATATGTCCTTATCGGATCACGACATGCCACCTACTATAGAGCAAATTTTTCAACGCTGCGAAAATACCAAGTTTTTATCCACTATTGATTTACGTCATTCATTTTGGCAAATTCCGTTAGATGAAGCTCATCGCCATTTTACTGCGTTTGTATGGAAAGGAAGAACGTATCAGTTTTGCCGTGTCCCATTCGGGTTAAAATCGTCGTTATCAGCCCTCATCAGAGGTTTAGGATGTGTGATACCACGTGACCTGGAGAAGTATATTCTACAGTATATAGACGACATTTTATGTTTAGGCTCAACATTCGAACAACATATTGAGATACTTAAGAGATTATTCAGCTGTTTTAAGAAGCATAATGTTACTTTAAATTTATCAAAATCAAATTTCTTCAGGAGTGAGGTGAAATATTTAGGATTCATCATTGGTAATAAATCTGTTAAGCCTGACAGTGAGAAGATTAAAGCGATTCATAAATTTCTGTTCCTCACAGTAGGAAAACTCTAAAGTCGTTCATAGGACTAGTCATGTTCTACTCCCGTTTTACTAATCGCCTTGCTCACTGTCTCAGTGGTCTTAACCATCTTTTAAAAAAGGAAGTTAGATGGAAGTGGGACTCAGCATGCGATAAAGCCTTTCAAGATGTAAAGAACCTGTTTACAGAGGAAATTCAATTAAATCACCCCAACTTCAAAGAACCATTTTATGTTCATGCGGATGCTTCAGGTTTTGCCTTGGGAGCCAGTTTGAGTCAGAAGGATGCTTCAGGAAATTTAAAAGTCATTGCACTCGCTTCAAGATTGCTTAAACCTACAGAGATTACATACTCGATTACTGAGCTCGAACTCCTCAGTTGTATCTATGCCATAAAAAAGTTCTATACGTGGCTGGCTCATTCAAAGTTTTACGTCATTACTGACCATAAGGGATTAACCTATATACAATCGTGTAAGAGTCCAACTGCCAGAGTTTCACGTTGGTTGCTTTTCTTACAATCCTTAGATTGCGAGTTTGTTTACATTGAAGGCAAGTCAAATACTGGACCGGATGTTTTAAGTAGGAATATTGAGAACAGTTCCATTAATAGCCAAAATTTCGTTATTAACCATATTAATGAGGAAGAAAATGAATATGAATTTTTAACCAACATCAAAGAATACCAGAATTTAGACCCATTTTGTGTTAATATTAAGAACAATTTAGAAGAAAATCAACATTTTGAGCTATGGAATGATATCTTGTATGCTAACCAAAATGGACAGACCAAGTTAGTAATTCCCGAAAATATCATCATTAAGCTAATTTCTCGTTTGCATTGGCAATATTGTCACTGTGGGATCAATAAATGTTATTCTGCTATCAAAGAATATTTTTACTGCAAAAGATTGAAAAAACATGTTATTGACTTCATTACTAGGTGTCGTAAGTGTCAGCTTTGTAAAGACCCGAATCGTATGTTACGCACCTTGGTCTAGCATTGTAGCTCAGCGTCCTGGTCAAGTTGTATCAGCGGATTTTTATGGCCCTCTCATTAAAGGCAGATCCGGTATGCAGTACATCTTAGTGATTGTTGACAATTTCTCTAAGTATACACGACTTTTCGCCATTACAAAGGAAACAACGTTTAACGCCATCAAATGTTTACAAACATACCTTCGAGAAGTGGGAAATGTAGAGACTATTTTAACGGACAATGGTACGCAATTCGTGTCGCATAAATGGTCGAAATTTTTAGAAGAGAATAAAATAAGACACATACTAACACCTGTTCGCCACCCGCAATCAAACATCGCTGAAAGGATCAATAAAGATATGGGTAATGCCTTCAGAGTTCTGATATCCCACAAACACAGTCTTTGGCCGACCGTCTTACAGGATATAGAGAATACCATCAATGAAACCCATCATAGTACCACAAAGTGTACTCCTATATTTGCCCAGTTTGGTAATCCACCGGAAAGGAAATGGGTACCTTTCTTACCTAGAGAAATACCTAATATAGAACATCAAAGTCAGGAAAGTATTAATGAAAACATCAGAAGGGCTGCTCAGAAGAGAAATGAACGTTTTGCTAGAAATAAAATTAAAACCAGTTTTTGTACAGAAGATTTAGTATTAGTCAAAGCATTATGTGTTAGTGAAGCGGATAAAGGTGTGACAGCAAAATTTCTTCCTAGGTTTGAAGGCCCATACAGGATAGGCGAGCAATCCAAGGACCCTATTTATGTACTTTTGGACGAAGATGGTAGAATAAAAGGTCGTTACCACACATCTATGTTAAAGGCATTTAAGACTCCTCTTATTCAAACCCCTGTCGAGTTTTAAAGGTGAGTATTACTTTGTCTATTTGAATCTCAACTATGTCTTTAAAAATGTAAAATATCACTTGCTATGTCTTAATATTTTTTAGAATTTAGGAATTATGTAAATATCTTTCAATTTTCTTTATATTATAAGAATGACTTTTGGATACATCCCGGGGAAAAAATAAATAAATAGATAAATGTAAATTGATATATATATATATGTATATACATATAAATAAGTAAATTAAGTTTAGGAAGTAATCGTCTCGTTTCTGGTGTTATTATTATTGAAATTATCATTTATAATTATTTGACTTTTTTTTTTTTGTAGAGTACATTAATTTATCATATTTTTCTGACAAAGCTTCTAACCTGAAGAATTTTTATTGCTGATTGTCTGTAGCTTTTGTAGTTAAATTCATTTTAAGCTTTAATTTCCAGTAATTTACCCCTGCATAAGTTAATTACAAATTTTTTGCTCCGACAAAAAATTTCCTAATTAACCTGAGGTGTTATGTAAAGTCCGATAGGACTTGTTCTATAAGAAAGTAGAGAAATCACATCAATGTGAAATTACTTCATTTAAATTCGTGAATGAACATTTTTGCCTACTTACGTATTTTAAATACTGCGATTTATAAACTTTATGATTTCACATTCACCTAATTTTTCTACTTTTATTAATAAATTTAAATAACCATTATAAAGTAATAAATTATAAATTTTATTGATGTAAACTTAAACCATGTTTCGTGTTTGTTTATATTTATTTTTCTGTCGACGCCATTATTATTTTTTTGGCCATCTTGTTTTGGGATCCAGTGTTACCTGACTTGATCATTCATAAATAAATAAAAATATAAGTACATAAATTTAGTAAATAGATAAAATACATAAATAAATTGTAATAAATAAATTTTAAGTTGAACGTTAATATAGAATAAATAAAATAGGAATTTTGTAAACCATCTGTACGCATTTCAGTCACCATTTTCTGCGTCTATTTGAAGATTCTTGTTTCGTACGTCTTTTTTCTGCCGATCCGTGTGAGTTGTCGTTCTCTGATTGGTCAATTACGCTTCCACGCATAAAATTTATTTTTTCCAGCCAGATCGCCATCAGAAACGAAATGCGTCGTTTTACTCCCAACTTAATTTTGTTTAAAATGTTTTAATGATTTTATGACTCAAGCAGTGGAAAATAATTCCAGATCGAACGAGCAGGATGTCGGATGAATTGATGCAACAAAGAGTTTAATGTAGATTTACTGCCTTGTCCTTGGTGACTTCTGTT
>JACMZG010000002.1:18035463-18047963 GCA_018340805.1 Microvelia longipes
AGGATATGTTTAATAGATATACAGTTTATTATTTTCTAAAGCAGACTAGTCATAGAGATTCCTTGAAGTTAGATGTGGCACAAGTGTAACAATGTGAGTGATTAAGCTTATATATATACATCTGCTAACTCTATGTCGTCACTATTCTCATTTTATAGGTCAGCCAGATAACTATTCATTTGAATACAGAACAATTTTGCTATTACATAAAATCAATTCAAAATATAACCAAAAAAATAAAGTCAATAAAAAATAATTATATTACTAATAAGACAACAATTAAGATAATAATAAAACACTAGATAATTAAAAAATAATAATAAGATAATAACGCAATTATGCTACACCTCTCATTTTATACTATCTACAGATATAATATTCAATGGTACTACAATTTGTAAGAATAACTAAATAAATATATTACTAATATTTTATCTATCTTTAGTATATTTCTTGGAAAAATGTGCATTCCTTTTTATCTTCTCCATAGAGTATTTTAAGTCAGATAACAAGACTTACCTTATCAAATATTATTAAATTTCCTCAGATGTTTAAATTTTTGGTTATTATTTTATTAACATTGACATATTTGAAAGTATTAAACGCAACTCTCGAACCAAGTATTTAAGCATTCCCTATTACTATTTTATTTTAATTAAAATTGAGTGAAAAAAAGCATAGTATATATAATAAACAAATAAAATTTGAAAAAATAAATAAAAAATAATTAAAAAGAAAATAAATCCACATTTATATTAACAAGTAACATACAACTAATATAAATTAAAAATAATAATATCCTAATATAAAAATCAATATGTTGATCACAACTAAATAAAAATATAAACAAAAGATAACAACTTAGAGCAAATGTTGAAATATTTCTTAGTTAGCTAAATAACAATTATTTGAGTATATAAAAAACTGAGCTATCTCAATTCTATAACTTTTGAAGTTATAGAATACATACGAAATTAAAAAAAAAAAATAAAACTAAGTGAATTGTACTTATAATAATCACTCTTAAGATTATTGTATTCTTGAATAAAATTAAATGGTTAATTGGGTAAATTTTACTTAGTTTATTTGTCACTCATGATTTGTCCATACTCTACATAAGAAAAATGTATAAACTAAGTGTGTACGACCCATTTTATTCGTGCTACCTCCATTTGTATAAAGGATGTTTGTCTGTGCTAAATTTGAAGTGCTCTCTATAGAAGATTTTGTAAAAATATAGTTATTGATAACAAATATTTTCAAGGTAATTAGTTTCTATATTGGAAATAATTAGTGAGAATGTCTTCTGCAGTTCAAAGTCCTCAACACATTGAAGGTACCTGCTCAACTTTATAGTCTCAACTTGAATTTATATATGATTATGTAACCCCTAATCAGTAGAAGATTATTTTGGTTAATTGGTGACTGTACATCAATAACGAGGCACAAGAGTGCGATTATCGCATAATGAGATCCTTATTAGCCGCAGCTACAATCTTTGTCATGGATTTATTCAGATCAGGATCTTTAATTCATTACTGTTTATACTAAGTGAAAAGTTTGTTGAGGAAATGGATAGGTGATCCAGTTGAGTTTCATAGTGAATAAGTTATAGGTCGCGATTGGAGGACAAATCCTTGGGCGTAGGTAGTCACCTTTAATAGTGAGATTCTTGCATATATATAGGAGCTCTTTTTGTGGGCCCATACTACATAACATCTCCATTCTGGCTCTTATGTTCAGAATACATATAAAAAAATCGCAAAACTACCCCGCAATACAACTGTTATTAACGCTCAGATAAAAAATAGGCATATACGTTTGCTTTGCAGACGATCGCAGCTCTTAATTTTTTTCACCAAACCGAGACGTGTGAGCATTCATAGGGTGCGAGTAGGAGAAGTATTTTTAAGAACTTTTTATAACACTAATATTCCTGAAAATCGCAAATACGAATTTGTCAGGTTCATCCGCAAGGTAACCAAACTCTGCAGTTTTTTCACCAAAACAGATTAAGAGATAGCGTTTAGAATGTTACCGAATCTCCTTTTCCCTCACTAAACCTCTCTCATCAGAAGAGTTTCCATATGCAATTAAGAGTAGTGTTGTCTTAAATATAGCCGGTCCTAATACCGAGGGAGCCTACATTTCAAAGCGTTAATTTGTTTTTGTTTTTTTTTTTTTGTTTGTTTTTTTCAATATAAATTAGCGAGCAATTGTAATACCATGCAATGCAACTGTGAACTAACGTAAAAAGGTTGAAAAAAGTTTAGGTATTTAGGCATTCTCTTAGATCAAACCTTCGATGGAACGAACACGTTCTCTATCTGTGTAAAAAACTCAGAGTTGTTGTCTACAAACTTTATTTGCTGAGGAATATAGTTGAATTAAAAACTCTTAAAACTGTTTACTTCGCCCTATTTCAATCTGTTTTGGAATATGGTAATGGTATTTTGGGGTGGCGCTTTGATTCTACCATAAATCCGTTGTTTATATTGCAAAAAAGAGCTCTGAAAAACATGTTTAAGCTACCTAGAGATTTGCCACTGACAAACTATTCACTGAACTCAACTACTCACAGTCAGACAACTTTTTATTAGAAAAATAATTAAAAAATACCTACCAAAGATTGACCCTAATAACATTATACCCATACGTACTCTACTAGGTCAAAACAAAATAATCAAATTAGAACTGATTTAGTTGTAAGTGCTTGCTCAGAAGACATTCTCACTATATTTCTCAAAAAATATTTAATATTTGTCCTAACTATTAAAATCTTCAAAATTAGCAACAAACACCTATATAAATGGTTAACTGATAACATTTTCTTTAGTATTGACAAATTAGTACAATAAACTATAAAATACCCAATTACCCATTTAATTTTATCAATACATCTGTGATATTATAATTCTATGATCTATAATCTCAATATAGAATTGAGATGTATTTTATATCTCAATATTTTAACTAACAAAATTTTTAATTTTTATTTGTTTTTTTTTTATTTTTATTATTTTTTTTTATTTTTTTTATTATTATTATTTTATTTTATTTTTTTGTGTTTATTTATTTATTTATTTTTTTTTTTTTTTATTATTAAACTTGTTTTATAATTTATTTAAGTTAAATTAGTAACTTAAATCTGTCAATCTTAAATCTAATTTGTCAATTATCTAATAATATTATATTAAATTTTATTTACTTAATGGAAAGACATTTATTATATAATATTGTTCTATTTTTTTGGTTTTCTAATTTGTATGTACCATTTAACATTTATTCTATTTATGTATGTATTTGATTTTATCTTAATTTTTAAATCATATTGTTTTTATTCTTTCTTTTCTTTATGAATAAAATTTTTTAAATGTTTATGAATGAAAGTGTGTATGCATGTATGTATGAATGTTGCATATATGTATGAATGTTGCATGTATGTATGAATGTTGCATGTATGTATGAATGTTGCATGTTAGAAAAAAATGTTTAATCATCCTTACTCTAGTATTTATATTTGTTCACTTGTTACTTTTTATTTATTTATTTTCTCCTAGAAGTCATCAATGTACTCTCTCTTATTGCGTTCCAATATTGTATCAACTGGTTTTTATTTTGTTTTTAATTATATAGATTATTTAAGAATTTTATTCGCGCCAACGGACAAGCTTGGCTTTTGTTGGCGGCGTAGATCAATTTGCTTTATTAATGTGTGATTAATTGTATTTATATTATAAGAAATAAATTGAATTGAATTATTGTTTTGTTCTCTTATTTTTTAACAATTTTTTATTCTGAACTCTTGTAAATGTAGTTATATTTCTTTACTCTCCATTAAATTTTAATGTAGCATTTACTAAGTACAAATAATTACCTCCTTTAACTTTAATATAAAAAATTGGGTACAGGGTACCTCGGAACTTTTCCTTATTACATCAGATTTGCTACGCTCATCCTCCAAGCTCAAGAGGTGGATTTAAGAGGCATTACCACTGGAGACTTGGTAACTCATAGAAATTACTTTGAAATGAAAAGATGACCAAAATCCTTTATACCATATTTTTTTTAAGGCTCTTAGCTCTTAACTAAGAATCTACTGTATCCTTTAGAAGTGAGCGTGAATGGAGTCCATTATAAATAATAAAGAAAAGAGTCTTCCACAAAAAAAAACTTTATTTGGCAAAGCCGCTTTTCCAACCTAACCTAGAGGCCATCATCATTGTTTGTTAGGTTTTGCACTGATGATTGGCCTCTAGTTAGGTTGAAAGCGCTTTGCAATAAAGTTTTGTTTGTGAGAGACTTCTTTTCTTTCATTATTAAGAATCTACTGGTTGGTTACACTTAGGGTAGTCTGTGGTTAGTAAATAGGGAGGAGGAGGAAAGAAAACAAGCCCTGTCATTTTCCGGTGCTTGTAGCTTGGTATGTAGGAAAGTTTCAATATTTTTGTCACCACTGATACACGGTAACAGAGAGGTGAGTGAAATAAGTGAAGACTCTAAGCCCCCCCCCCCAAATTTTGCAAGGGAAGAGCTTAACCAGTCTAACTCTAACAGCTTTGTTTTCAATTGCAAAAGTGTTTATTTTCATCTGAGCACACCCTCTCATCATTGGGAGCAATAATCCTTTGATAGTTTGCATGAAACTTAATAACAAATATCTTGGCTTCATCTTTATTCGGCTTTTAACCACTTTTAACACAGTGCGTTATTATTGATAATAACACACACACAGGAAATTAATACTCAAAAATTAAATTTTAGAGGTCTGACATCAAACTTACCCTTTCTGCTCTTTTATTTCTAGTCATTATAAATCCAAGCTGACTTAGAGGGCTTTCATATAAATACTCTCCAACAAATTCTTCTAATAGCTGAAATGAAAACAAAAAAATATTGAAGCTAGTATACTAGCAGTACTAAAGGTGGGGAAGCTCTTTAGGGGAAGGTGGGGACGCTTGTTGCCAGCCCCTGGAACATCCTGATAGAATCTCTATTCTCTTTGAACCTGCCCGATCCCCTAATGAACTTCAGAACATCTGTCCATGGAAGTTTTACCAAGTCCTCTTCATATACTTCACACGTTCCCTAATGGCTTTGTCATCACCTCCTCAACTTCACACATTGGCTCTGCACTTCACTTTATATAGATTCTTCTGGAGCTATTAATGGTCAGATACCTACCATGCACCTTAAGCTCTTCAAAGGTATAGCCCTAATTTTGTATGAGTTATGAATGTCCTATGAAAAGGTGCTATGAAAACTCCTATCTAAAAATGAAATAACGGGGTACCTTGGAACACTTTTATGAATAGTGAAAAACCTTGGTTTTATTTTTCCTTGAATAGAGGCTTTTTCCCGCCAAAAGAACATATTTAAAAATATTTTTCGTTTTTTTTGCTGTATTATCAAAAATATTTTTTTTTTTTCATTGAATTATTTTAGTGTGTTCTTATATATGACGTACTTAAAGATAATGCAATAAAAAAATTGTGCAAATACTCTATTGGTTCACCTGTCTCTGGATTGGACTGTGTTTGGCAATGGTCATCAATAGGGCTGATTACTTTTTCTTGAAAGTTCTTTTTTTAATTTATTTTTAAGTACAATTGTTTTTTACAAAAGAGTAAATTTTTCGGACTGATATTCAGTAAAAAATTAATTTTTAAATTTAAATTAAATTTAATTGTAGCTTAGTTTACCTTTAGCGTGCAGATCTGTCGAGTAGGTTTGAGATCCTGGTCCTGCATGGCCTCAGATGCATCCAACACTATGTAAAGATGCCTCATCATGCCGAGCTTATTCTGTCCCTTCTTTTCAAGCTGTGCTTTTCTCTTAGCTCTCTGAATAATCTCAGCCACGCTAGCTTCCAGATTACCTCGTCATCCTCACGGATTGCCTCCCTGTTTCATCAAATAAATCATAGAACAGAATACGTTATTGTTTAAGATCTTACAACCTGTTACTATTTCTAATGCAAATTGGTACTCATCTACAGTCTATCGTTTAGTTAAAAAATCTTGACAGGTCAGTTTAGACACCACTGATTCTTAAGAAAAAAAATCCCTGCAAGAAGGGAGCGGGAAAAAAACTATGTAAACAAATCAGGTTATTTTACCCGTATTTTTTGGCGATGTTTTTTTACATTTCTTGAGCGTAGTTTTATTTTAAAATATTATTTTAAAATTCATTTGAAAGTAGTTTTCAAAACGATGTAGTCAAAAGAAGAAACACAAACAAGTGAACGATTGCCGGGAAGAAGGGTTTTTCCCTACAGCGGTTATTGTGGTAGGGATTTTTTTTCTCTTTTTAAGTGAGAGGTTGGCAGCGGCTTCTCTGATTGGTCAATCCCCAAAATACTTATGACCTTAGGGATTTTTAAACTAAACGATAGACTGTAGTTACATTACTAAAATAATGTCAGCAATCAGGTTACAATCTTTACTCAAAAATACTCAGGTTGAGACCTAAACTTAACTTCATTACTCTAAAAGGCATTTGCGAAAGGTAGCTTTCGGCATAAGACTGCCTTTGGCACTAATTGTTTTGCACATTTACGTGCACAGAGTGAAATGCACCACAACAGAACACTTATTTGAAGTTAGTGAGTTAGTATCTACATAACAGCTCGATTTGATTCCTGAAGTCTGCGTCTAACAACCTCAACAAATATCACTCCTTTTTGTTGTTAATAAAGTGAGGCCTAATCAGCAAATTGGGTAATAACTTAAAATACAAACTAAGACAAGTCCTTACCAAGTTTTTTCATAGCCGGTTTCCCAGCGATATTCCTTAACGTCCTCTTCCTCGTTGGCCATTGCTTTTATATCTACTCTCTAACCAAAATAAACAAAATCCACCTGATCAATTCTAAAAGAAAAACATGGAGACACGCCAGAGTAAACTTTAGAAAATTCAATAGAACTCTTATGAACTGACAAAATAAAAATACAAATTTAATAACTTTAAGAAGTTATAAATTTATTTTCTTGTTTGTTTTGCTTTTTAATCTTCCTAATCTTCTTTCTACTTTATTTTTATCTAAAATAAATGTTTCAGACAAGACTTTCTGTTTCTTTTTTAGTTGTAAGATTGATAAAACTTGCAGAGCATTTATTTATAATATATTATAAAGACAGATTCCAACGTTTCGCTTCTGCCGTGGGAGACAGAGATAATAAAACCTAAACGGTAGGTGGCATCTTCAGAGATGTAGGGCAATGGATGAAAACACAATGCACTACAAAAGTGTCATATTTATAAATTTGATCGGTGTAAAAGTATTTGAAAGAGAAAAAGAGTAGATAATGACGTCATTATCTCAAATGACGTCTCGAGGTCACCCGGACGTTTTATAAACCTTTTCCGCACAAGTGCGGGGACAAAGCCACCCCTGAATCAGACCCGTAACCAGGGGGACATCGCCCACCCCTAGGAAAAATTCCATTAAATACTTTTATCCACTAAAATCTACTGATTTTAGTGGAATTCCCTTATAGATGTGTAAATTTCTATAGTTTACACATTCCTCAATGGCGCATTGAGGAACATTTCTGACCCCATGGAAGTTGTATGAGATAGAGAAATAGGAGCAAACTTACCTTATCCTTGGTTATGATGAAAAAATGGAGCCAAACGCAGGTTACATAGCAAGGTTGTCGAGTTTGGTTCTAAAATTTTTTCTGTGCTTCTCGTGATTGTTAAGTCATTTGTGTTTATTTAGTTTTAAATTTTGGACTATACTTTGCCACATCAGTGAGTGATAATTTAAGCGTGTTTTGTTATAAAGTTCTCAAGCAAAAAACAATGGGAAATCTTTGAGAGGTAAGTTTGCCTCTAAAATTTAAGACCTGCGCTGTTATAAGAATTGCAGCATGTGCAGTTGGTTTTGACGTGTGTTTCGTGTTGAATCCTCTCTATTTTTTTGGTTTTCAATGGGGTAATTTTTTGTATGGCAAAATCGACTTAGTGCGTCATCCCCTATATTCAAGATCCTTGATTTGATTATAGGGTTTTTACAGATATAGACGTCTACGCGACTGTACATCTTAGCTAATGTAGCGCAAACGTACAGCCGCGTTAAAACTATTATTTGTAGCTAAAAATGTAAAATCGCGTTCTCGATCAGTCGCGCTTAACAAATCCTAACTTTTTCTCAATCGAACATTTATTAACATCGATTTGTTGCGCCTTCGTATATACACGACAAAAAAGAAATTAATGAAAAACAAGAAGAATTGATTTTATTTACTTTTAAAGATTTCTGTAGAAAATAGTAATATCGAAGATTATGTTAACTTAATTAGTTAAGTTTTGTTGTGTAATAAGTTAGTGTAATAAATTAGAATTCTACAATTACACAAAATCATCGCAACAAAGGGTAAGATCTCGTTTGATTTGTTTTCTGTATAAAGTCAAGCTGCCAAATATTTATTCGTTTCTATTTTTGATTGTAAAGCTAGTAATGTTTTCACGACTTTGGTTTTTTAACCAAAAAAACATAATGTATTTATTATTTTTATGCTGAGAAACTTTGTAAATGGAGTTATAATGAAAAAGGGTTGGTTGTATAATTTATGTTTCATCGGCTCTGTGATGTTCAGGTAGTTCTCGTTCCAAATGTTTTTCGCTCTCTCCGTCATTTATAAGCGGTTATTCTAAAATATCAACTTTAATATTAACAACATAATTGTTATTATTAAAGTATATAAGCAAAGAGTTGTGGTCATGAAAAGGGGGGCTCACTGATAATATATCTATATATATATATATATTATATTATATATATGTATATGTATGTATGTATGTATGTATGTATGTATGTATGTCTGTATGTATGTATGTATGTATGTATGTATGTATGTATGTATGTATGTATGTATGTATGTGTATGTATGTATGTATGTATGTATGTATGTATGTATGTATGTATGTATGTATGTATGTATGTATGTATGTATGTATGTATGTATGTATGTGTATGTATGTATGTATGTATGTATGTATGTATGTATGTATGTATGTATGTATGTATGTATGTATGTATGTATGTATATGTATGTATGTATGTATGTATGTATGTATGTATGTATGTGTATGTATGTATGTATGTATGTAGTATGTATGTATGTATGTAATGTATGTATGTATGTATGTATGTATTATTTTTTTTTTTTTTTCGAGCAATTGCAACTGCATGCTCCATTTATTAAATACTACATGCATTTCAACAAGAATGTAGAAATTTCAAAGTACATCATGTTCAACTTAAATGACGCCTAATCTACTTAAATACTAAGAAATTAAAGTGAAAACTTAACATAAAAAAAAATAAAATAAAATGAAAAATCCTCTTAGTTAGCAGTTGCCTCAGATGCTACTAAAGCTAGGTTAGGAACAATCTGCAAATTAGTAACAAATGGGTAAGAAACCATTTAATCTCTATGTTAAAAATAACATGAAATAAAACAAAATTACTGGCCAAATTATATTGAGTATGAAAGAACAGGATTAATGTTAATGCAAAGAATTAAAATATAAAACAAAAACTGTAATCTGGTGCAACTGCTAAATCTTATAAATAACAAATTTATAATTGATCGAAGAGTATAAAAGACTAAAAGAGTAATCACAAAATGAATTTATGGAGGCATAAGATAATTAATATTAAGATACAAGCTCATCATGAGAGAGCAATACTTACACAAAAAACACAACTAGAGCAATAGTAAAAACAAACCAAAAGAAAGATTTACATAATGAAACACTTTAGCGAACATAAAAGGCAGCAGCCTTCTACAAATTCACATTGTGACCACAAACAATCAATTCTAAAAACATTTTTATATAAATTTTAACGAAGAAGAGAGAAAAATGAAATAAAATTAAATAAATGGCTTATCTAAATTAAAAAATCAAGGTTGCAAATAAAAGCTATGAAATAATTAATAATTTCCTTGGATAGAAATGTAGAAAACAAAGGTGGCCAAGGGTGAGAGGTTCCCAAAATTACCCACTGCATTAAAGTTGACCTGTCCTTGTCATACAACGGACATTCCAAGATTAGATGAACCCATGTCTGAGATATATCTGGATTGCAAGAGCAGCCAGGAGAGGGTATGATGCCAAATCTATGCAAATACGCCCTGTTCTTCCCATGTCCCGTAAGCGCCTGAGTAATTTTGTAATTAATTGGTAATTTTACTTCCAGTCTACTCTTGACTGTCGGAAAAAACACTTTGTGTGGTGACCATGAAGAGATGCTAACCACTGACGATTCCAGCTCTCTAAACACATATCATAAGCCTTCCTTTTCAACAGACTTATGGGTGGTTGCTTCTCCTCCATACTAAGATCCTCGCTAGCAGCAGCACTTTTTGCAAGAGAGTCAGCCCTTTCGTTCCCTTGGATTCCTACATGCGCCTTGACCCAAGTAAAATGAACTTCCCAACCGCTGGCCTGTAAGTTCCATAAAATGGCTTTAATTTCCTCCACATCTGGCAAATGACAACAGAAGTTAGATAACAAAAACAACGAAACCTGGCTGTCTGTGCATAATAATACTCTATGTGATGAACCCATTGAAAGTTGAGCAAGCTCAACCCAGCGAACTGCTTTTAATAAAGCCAACAACTCAGCCTGATTATTTGAACAGGAAGCCTGCAGTCTAAAAGGTTCGGCATATATCTCCACTGTTTCCTCATAAATCACCATTGCACCACCCACGTGATCGTCAAATTTGCTTCCATCAGTGTAATAACATAAAGATACTCCGCCTCATGTGCATTATCTACTACGCGAATAACTGGTTTTAGCGGGATGCTCCCAGTTGTAAAAGGGGACTGGTTGTTCGAACTGATTAGGAAAAACAAGAGCATCAGGATCACCTCCCTTGGATCCATAATAAAGCATACACTTTTCTTTAGCTACAAGAAGAACCGGAGGAAAGTTTGCAAGGATACAAACTGCGTCAGCTGAGATAGTCCTGTAACCTTTGACTACTCTGATCAACATCAACCGTTGTACCGAAATGATTTTTTTCTTGTTCGTCCTTCTCTAATGCGCGACTCCAAACCGGAACTGCGTACAGAAGACGAGGCAGAAATGCACCTGAATATATAATTTCCAAAGCTCCACTCTTAACTCCCCAGTGCACTCGAGCACACCTTGATAAAGAGTGGACTAGCAGAGAACACTTCTTAGCAAGCTCTTCCACATGAAGAGAGAAGGAAAAAGCAGGATCAAAAACTACGCCCAGATATTTAATTCTATCAACAACCGGCAACTTATCCAACCCGAAGTAAATATCTGGAGACTGATCATTTCCTGAACGAGAGAAATACATCACCTTAGATTTCTCACTACTAAAAGATATTTTATTGTTAATCGACCATCTGTGCACGATCCTTAAAGACTGATTTGCAAGAGCCTCTACCTCTAATCTCGTTCCCCCTTTTATCAGTAGCAAAAAGTCGTCTGCGAAAGCACTCACTATCACATGATCAGGAAATGGAGCTCTTAAAAGAGGGTTAAATTGAAGTTTCCAATACCCCGGACTGCTGCAGGATCCTTGATGACACCCACGAGTAGCTTCCTTGACCACTCTTATTGCTCTAGTAGCCATTACTGCTTTCCTTCCAGAAAAAATAACTTTTGGACAAATCATACAAATTGGATGGGCACTCGCAATTAATTAACTCGGCTAATATGGACGGCCACCAGGCGGCATCAAAAGCTCCTTTTACATCCAAAGCTATCATAATAACAACTTCCTTGCTGTCTAAACTATCCTGAATAAAACTTTTAGCTCTCATTAGCGCATCGACGGTGCTGGTCTGAGGAGTGAAACCAAACTGATTTAAAGAGAAAAGATTTCGTTTATACATAAAATGCATTATTCGGTCAATTAACATCTTTTCTAATAATTTCCCAGCGACAGGCAATAAACTAATAGGCCGATATTTGGAACTATCTTCAACATGTTCCTTCCCTGGTTTCTCAATCGGAATAATAAAAGCTTCTTTCCAAACCTCTGGAAAAACTCCATTTTTTAACAAAGAGTTATAAAGAGCCAAGAAAAAATTAGGAAATGTCTCGACTGCCCTTAATAAGATGGTACTAGTTATTCCATCCTGCCCCGGTGCTTTTCTAGGATTAATACTTTTTAAGGCTTCCATAAGTTCCATCAGCGTAAAAGGAAGGTCGTCATGAGTGTTTGATGTATAATTGTTAACAGTAGCCCTTACTCTAGCACTTTCAACGTTGTCTGAAAAATCGTCCTCCGGACAAAAACTTTCCAGCAAAACCTCAAGGGTTCCCTTAAAATTTTCAGTATAAGTGCCGTCTAACTTCTTAATGGTAGTCTGCTTAGTTGGGGGTTTAACTTTCCCTGCAGCCAACTTATACACCAAATTCCATGGATCCTCGCGGCCTGTGTTACTGCAGTAGTTCTTCCAAGAATTAATTTTAGCCTCTACGATGTGACGTGCATAGATATTGTT